>OU452237.1:6441615-6772935 GCA_911728455.2 Marthasterias glacialis | reverse complement strand
ACACACGTGGAGAGGATAGCTTCATCCTGTTCATCTTGCCTTCTTACAAGATTTCAACATGCCTCGTCCAAACTGGCTGATTATTGATATCGAGGGGTTACTGGATGGAAATTGTAAGAATTAAGTTTTGTTTCACTTTAAGAAGAATTGTTGGTCTCTTTCTGACTTGTTTTCAAACGACTATCCCTGACTATTATTTTCCTTGTTGTAAGATATGGATTGTTGTTATAACGACGAGCTGTGACCGATATGACTAAACGATGCCAGAACAAAACATGAGTTCATTCCATTGGGGGAAACCCATGGCTTTTATAACAATTATATCTCTAGTATTTATTTGTTACAGTGATGTTTATTATAACAAAGCATCGATAAGAAATCAATATTTACATTACTGTTGATATCAGGTATAATTATCATCTAAATATTGCAGTATGTTATTTAGAATATTCTATAAAATACATTTCACCTCCTTTGAAAATGGACATGACAACACATTGAATCAATTCTACGAAAATACTTGTTTTAAAATACACAAAATAATAATAGATCCTTGCATCAGACTGGCAAAGTGGATCGAAAACAACGCCCAAATGATTGATTTGGTGAAATACGGGCATAGTGGGTACGCCCTGTGAATGTCAAAGATGACTATTGCAAATAGGCCCTATACAAGCATTGTTTATCAGTTGCTTTTTTGGTGACCTGTAAAAATCATTATCAATTCGCTACTGAAAATGTATTACCACATAATTTTTTTAGATGATAACTTGTTTTTTAAAATAAAGTTTTAATCATCATTGTCCATTACGTTGGCATAACATGCCAACTCCACTCGGCATATAAATACATGTGCCAGAATTTTACTTTTGCAATCCACCAAACCTATCTGTCTATCTATCTATATACATGTATATTCCACTTGCTGTTAATGACATTCTTCACCCTCTAACATTTCGGTTTCTACCCACCATGGAGTGCCAATTATTTGTGTTGATATAATAAAAACCTTTGTGATAAACTGAAACTGCCTGGATGCACTGACCCATCCTATCAGGTTGGTCTCTGCGAAGAGGGTTGCTACAAGTTGGTATAATAACATTGAAAGGTCGGGTGTGTTTTTTTGTGTGAATAACAATCCTTTACTACGTATTCCCTTGGAAATGTATACTGTATCTCTCTGTACTTTCCTTTCATGACACCTCACCTGTACAGGAGCTGAATACGAAATGCAACCAACTTATGCAGGCACATTTAAAGTGCTATTCACAGGTTCTTTTAATAAACAAAAAATCTCATTTTCGTTTTGTATCATGAAAGACAACTCTGATGTACCGGGGGGTAACCTCAAGGTTTGCAGTTGTTTCTGGAGTTGTGAGGAGAATGACGTAATTGGTCAGTCATTTCGGTGCCTGGTGTAGATTGATACAGCAGTAGTTTAGACTAAAAGGTTTTGATGGTACTGGCTTTAGTCTGGTACTAACAGGGCGTATTCTGGACTCAATCACAATAGCACAATGGGTTATGTCAACAATTAATGTTCGCTACAATGGTAATTACCATAAGCATGAATGATCTGCAGATATAAATACAAAAATAGAGTAGTCTCTATTCGTCTCACCAGTAATTAGGCATATTAAACAAATTAACTAAAATCGGTTGGTTTTTACCATAAAAGAAATGAAAAGATATCAACATTATATGTAAATGTTGAACATATTTCAGAGTGTTATTAAAAAAGGATTATAAATCCTCAAAATGGAGGATGAACCTCAAGTAAGGTATATAACACTTCAACTTATCCAGACGTTCGAATTTTGTTTGCATTTTTCTTTCAGTTAATAACGGTATTATTGTAACCTTTTCAGACTTCCCTTAACCTGAAGTTGTTTGCTTCTCCTTGAGTTGCATATTGTGGACTGCTTATCAAACTCCAGATGACCACTTATACAGCATAGAATATGAACCCATATCCGTAGACAGAATACTTCCTTGTCGTTCTGCGTAATGAATTGAAACTGAACTAGAGAATACCAACCATCAAAAGCTGTCACACCACGACAAGCAACCATGATTCAACCAATAAACTGAATAAAAAAAGTATAGTGACTACAGGCAGCGGCGAAACTGGGGTAAAATTTCAGGGGGGCGCAAGGGGGTGTACCTAGGGGGCACTCCTGGCTAATTAAAAATTCACTTTTCAGCACTCTCATTATGCCGTTTATTATTTTTTTTTAAAGCTAATCTGAGAAAGAGGTTAATGAGCTGCGTGTAAGTAGAAAAAAAGTTTACCAGAAAATATTGAAATTACTATGTAAAAGCTTACAAAATGTAACCTTTTACTCTGGTAATTTTTAATCTCAAAAGTCCAGATTTCAAATTAGGGGGCACCCAGGGGCACGAACATCATTGGGGGGGGGGGGGCACGTGCCCACCATGCCCTCCCCCTTAATTATGCCACTGTGGCTAGGTCGCCATGTTTAAAAAGAGAGAGAGAGGAACTTTCCCATTGTCAGGAAAAGTTGGCTCGGTAACTATTGTTTGTTTTCTTATAATCAGTTTGTATTCTTCGTTTATCAACAGATAATGAGACTGTAGAGCTGACAATACCAGATTCTCACCACGCGCCATGTGAGAATGGATCCCGTTGGGACGAGTCTTACTGCATGAACGGTGGACGCTGTGCTTACTGGAAAAATCTCGACAAACACTTCTGCATGTAAGAAAATTAAAATTACAACTCAATGAAATGCTCATTTCTTTTAAAAATCAGTTTTAGTTTCCGATGAAAGCCACAAAGTGACGAATGTTTTCTTGAAATACTTAAGGCTCGGAGGGGAATGTTCTATTTACTCATGTGAGGAAATTAATACTCGGTGGAAATGAATAGATTACAGGGTAGTTCGTTGGCTCGAAAAGGCTTCTAAGAAAAGGTATACGGTAAAGAGGCTATCTCTGCCTGACCACATTGTACCTTCTCTTTAATGGGACATTAGATCGGTCTCCTCACGGCATGGTGTGGGAATTCCAACACCGACCATTGCTATAAGGGTATTGATGATTGGGTACTGTATCCACCATTCTAGAAATACTGCCATCATGTAATTAAAGATTACAAAAGATCGAAGATACAGTTCGACCTGTTTACTGTTGACATCAAGTGATAGAAGAGGCTTACGGTGCAGTGTGTCGACCTCCCTAGTGCGAGCAACAAAGCCTTCTTGTCATGGACAACTCATCCAAAATTGTTTCATGATAGACGTACTTTAAGCTACAAAAAAAAGGGAAAAAAAATCTCAATGCAAAATTGAACAGGCGTAACAGCGCCCTCAATTTAATTTGCGATTTACTTCTTTGTGTGCAGTCGTTTTGAATGTTACACAAAATAATAATTCGTATTTATATTCTAGTTTCCATCGTGTCCACTCTTGCATTATCAACTGTATTCCCTTTTTGTATAATAAATGCATTTCATTCTCGTTTTGCTTTGTACAGATGTAGGTATCCATATTCTGGGATGAGATGCGGTGTAGTTGATCCTGGTACACAAATAGGAGGTAAATATTATCACAGTATCTGGAGACATTACGAACTGCCAGTAAAGTGAAATAGTCGTTGATCTTTAAGTTTTTATGAAGCCCAATCAGAATGGCACATTGGCACAGCGAGCATGTGTAATAATTATCAAATAATTCTCTCAAACACAGCTTGGGAGTTAAAAATTCACTTCATCACCGGTATCCGTGTTCACTTGCCTTAACTTGTCATTAATCTGTGCGCGCAATTGCCAGAGTAAACCAATATTCCATCATTGATTTACCAATAAGTAATTTGTATATTTGTTTATTCATTTATTTATTCATTAATTTCAGGCCAGCCGGTTGATTTGAACGCAACTACACTAGGGATAGCTGCCATCCTCGCCGTATTACTTCTAGTTGTAATCATCTGTGGCATTGCGTACATCCGATACAAGTAAGCATAGCTTAAAATATAAAACCCTTCGACCCCCTACCACCCCAACCCCACCCCTCCCCTCCCCCAGTACACACACATAATTATGGGCAGCATAATTTGACACCAAGCGTCTCTTACTGTAAAGGCGGCCATCTCTCTAAATGTAAAAGAGTGAAAACTTCACTCTCTCTCTCTTCCGAATGGTGTCATTTTTGGCTCTTAAGAGCGAAACTCACTGTGCATCACCCGTTTTGAGTGAACTTCACCCTGATTTAAGTTGACAATACCCGTCTTTCACTCTAAAAAACAGTTGTCAGCCATATGGCTCTTTGCTAGAGTGGTATGACGGACAAAACGAGTGTTTTTTCACTCTTTTACATTTAGATAGCATGTCGTCAGTTTGAGGTTAAGTTGCCCAGAGAATAAATTTACTCGAAGGAGTGTCATGATAGAGCCAGGAATCATATTGATTAAAAA
This sequence comes from Marthasterias glacialis, assembly GCA_911728455.2. Lineage (NCBI taxonomy): Eukaryota > Metazoa > Echinodermata > Asteroidea > Forcipulatida > Asteriidae > Marthasterias > Marthasterias glacialis. Next base: position 6,768,501 of record OU452237.1, on the reverse strand, counting down.
TAATTCATTAAGACAATGAGGGTGGCAAACGAGTTAATATAAACAATTGTCTTTCTTTAAGCATTGGTTTTAAAGTCCTCTATGACTAAACAATATTTCCATGATTATTTTTTTCTTTATAAGGAACTCCGTGTGGCGGGAAAGAAAAAAGGAAATCGAAAAAGCTGTCAAGTATTTGCCCTCAGGCTATTCTGAGCGTGCGTCGTCAAGGCGTGAAAGCCCAATAGAGGGCTTCCTTAGTTTAAAACATAACTCGGTGAGTAACTATTTAGCAGTGGTGTGAAACAGTTACACTATTCCATCATAAAAAAGGTTGATAAAAAAACGGGGTATACGACGTCCAGGATTCATTTAGTCTACTGATAAGATATTTCCTCATGATCGGAAGGACTACCAATCTTACCATAATGAATCATCATGTCTTGCAGTTGTGAGAACAAATTACACTGGGCGAGTACTTCCTCACGCACGTTTTATTTGGCGCCATTTTCTTGTCGTAGCCAATTAGCACCACCCAACGTATGTTACTAGCTACCGGAATGTACCATCAAAACAAACCTCGTTGCAAACATTACCCCCAAATTTCAGTCAATTAACGTATGAATTGATCGCAATGAAAGTAGGAACTGTTATTGCGGACTCACCAGCCGTGAATAGAAAGGGGGTCATGACCCCACCCATGGTGACCAGGGGTCGCCCAGGGTGTGGTTTCCACCACACACAATCGATTTAATTGATTGCAAAACCTGCAACGCAGCAAATTAAATTAAATAATTTTTTTAATGCTCCAGCATTTCAACTATTTCTGATGAAAATCTTGAAAAAGGTCGCCCTACTACAAACGAAGGACAGTATTATCTAAATACATTTTATAAAAAGGGAACACTGTAACGAATCGAATACTGTATCTGTTGGCATTATTAATATTATGAATGGCGGGGGTCGTGGGTTCGAATCCCACATGAGGAAAATCGTCTGTGAATTTTTTTCACAGGACTTGGGATAAAGTACTGAGTGAACAGTTCTTAACACACATCGGTGTATGGGTAACAATTACAAATAGGGGCATACTTTGATTAATATTATTATCAAATTAATGCGGATTGTTTTTAATACTTATTATGTCCGAAATGACAGAAGTAAATTAATCTTTTTTGTTCCTTCCCAATACAGTCTGGCAGTGACGGCCTACAGCAAGTGGTCATATTCCAGGAAGCCGATGGACGAGTATCACGAGCTAGCTCACTAAGTTCTAACCAGTACAAACTACTCACTGAAGTACAAATGAATGGATCAAACGGAGACTTCATAGATCAGAACTCAAACAGAGCTTCGCGATCTAGTGTGGTTTAGTATACAAGAAATTTTCTGTAAATTTACCATAAGTTATTCAAGTTAGACTTAAATTGTCGTACTATGTACTAGCTGTTTGCGACTTAAAACTCTTAAAAAGAGGGTTTTTTAAATTGATGAAGTCGAGTTAAATGGGGACCGTCATGGTGCGGACAAAATCGTATGTTGTCAAACTTATCGCCTTCAAAAGGCATTTGTGTTGTTCATGTTATTAAATGTAAGTTATTTGTAACTGTGGCAATGGCGTAGCCAGCATCTGTTTTGCGGGGGACAAGGGGGAGGGGGGGGGTGCACAGATATTTTTTGAGGGGACAAGTTCAGTTAAAATTGACCAAATATGGCAAATGACAGAGGGGTAAGCACCGGGGGGAGGTGTTCGACAAGGGGGAGCTGGTGTGGATTTCACAAAGCGCTAGGTCTAGTCTTATCTTGAGTTAGGATGAGTGACTAACTTATAGGACTAATCATAAATTAGGACTAGACCTAAGTTATGACTAGTTTTGTGAAATCCGCCCCTGCCTCCCCCCCCCCGGCTACGCCCTGACCACAATGAGAAGGGAAAATACTACTATATTCTGAGATATAACACGAAATCTGACCACACTATAACGTCTCTCATTTTACACATTAGACATTAGAAACTTGGCCATGCATTTGACCATAAACAAGTTTTTAATTTCAAATATCAGACTTTAAAATCTAGCATAATGGTAGAGCATTGGATGGGATGTGAACTGCTAAAACTTGTCGTTTACTTGTCTATATTATTGTATAAAATGTGTAGATGTACCACTGCATGACACCAGTACCAGTTTGTATTCTACTAAGTAGTTCTCCTATAACTTGGCCGTAGCCATGTCTAATATTTCATATTCTGAATCAGTTTTGATCTATAGAACACAATTTGTTATTGATAAAAAAAAATTCACTCATTTCCTTCAAGTGTATTTATACACGTTTCAGATCCTAGTACAATAAACTGTTATTTGGGAGATGGCTGTGTTAACAAAAACCAGCAATTTTGAGAATGGTCGAAGGCACTGGTCGAAGTGTAACAGCGACCCCAATCTGTGACTAGATGTTAATATTTAATATATTTATTTTATAAAATAATAACAAGACCAATTTTGTACAGAGGGTGGTGTTTTAGCTGGTTCATAATGACTGTTACAAATATTAACCCGATTCCACCATCTTTACGTTAAATAATTATAAACTAAATTACATTACTGTAGACAGTTGTACAAAAGAAAACTTTTTTTTTATTGTAAGTAATGATTTACTGGGTGTTAAGTCAATGTATTTACATAGATTCTAAAATGGAAAGCTGTACAGTTGTATTTTGTTTATAACTTGCCATTGACACGTTTGTATTTTAACACATTGTGTTGTATAATTATTATAAAGTGTTTCTTCCAGGTTCATAGATATCAAACTACTGCCACTAACAATACTCAATGCAAAGAATGTGCCAGTGTTGAACTGCCTGCTCTGTGTCTGGTTCAGACATACAGTGTGTGGATTAGTTTGTATCAATAAAAATGACCAGTCGCCTTGTTGTATAAAATAATTTCGTTGAGTTAAAAATTGTTTATGTTGCTTTATGAAGTTTTTCGTGTTATTTACTTCTAAGAAAACACTGGGTGTCCACAAGGCAAAGGGGGGGGGGGGCACAGCTATTTTCATGGGAGGGGGGAGATTTCAGTTGAGGTCAAGTCTATAAAATTACCTCATTATAGCAAATTGCACGGTGTCAGAGGCCGAGAGGGGGTCAAGCAGGGGGAAAGATATTCCACTGAAAACAATGCAGATGACATGCATTACATAAGCTGTTCCAATCAAATATCTTGTTTTGAAAAAATGAGCACTTAAATGATATGTCAAGAAAATTATGTCGAGCTATAATCAGCCTTGTTAAAATTGTTAATGTTAGTCGACACAAAAATATTTGTTGCAATTAGGCGAGTATTCACTTTACGATCGAAAAAATCACGTGTATTTAAGTTGTTGACGATTCAGAACACAAAGTCCAACGGCTTAAACGTGAACTGTTCCAAGGCAAAATATATTTTCAAATAATACAAGTTCAAAGACGCTGTTTGCACGGACGGTCGTTTACAACCTGGCTAGTTCGTGAAGTCAGCCAAGAAACAAGAATGGGGGATTTCCGGAATCTGGTCATCCATAGGGGTGTATACATTGTATCCGGTATCGGTCGGTTTTGTGTTTAACGTTTGCACAGAATGGTTTACAACTTGAGATGTAATTCAAGAAAGCAAACAACAAAAGACCAACAAATAAAAATTAAAATATGGATTTTTTTTTTGTATTAATGATTTGTTTTTATTAATCATTAAAAAGACCTCGGTAATTATCTCTCGTTCATGGCTGGTACATCGACAACAATGCAATAAAACACCATTTAAAATAATAAAAATGAAATAATAAATAAACAAGCAATGTGAATAACAATAAAAGCAAAAATAACCTTGCAAGGCATCCTAAGTGTTCAATGTACAAATTAATTACTGATGCCTTTTCTACTTATATCGCACTATTAACTTTACACATAATTAAATTGAAAACACTAGGATATTGTGACCGTGAGATTGAATTGCTCCTATACAACACTAACAAACAGTTTGGATTCGGTACTGGGTATGAGAAAGTTATGTCCAATATAGGATATGAAAGAAAGAGCGCCATCTGTTGGTAGTCTCAACATAAATATGTTGACCACAATTATTTTGGGGGCCATTCAGTCTAAATTTTGATGTGTGTGTGTGTGTGTTTTCTTTTCTTTTTTCTCTCAAAAAGTTGGGTGGGTGGGGGGTCAATAAAGTTAACTTAAAAATCAGAGTTTGATTTGCAATATAAAACAAATTAAAAAGGAAAAACACAGACAATTTTTTTTAATCGATTATTAGGGTGGTATGTGGGTGGATCAAACAGAAAAACGAGATTTAAAAAAAAATGATAAAATCCGAATGGTCCCCCGACATAACATTAGAGGTATATAATAGTGATACACACCAAGTGGTAAATTTATTAAGAAAAAACAATGAATGTACTGATCATATCATTTATAACAATTTACAGATTATACGAAAACAGTTAAAATTCTTTTGTTAACCCACAACCATCAATGCACTCTTATAATGAATAGACTTCCTAGAAGCTCCTGAACTTCACTTGGTGGAGTCCAAGACAAGATAATCCAATGGGAGACTTTTGAGGACACTAGGTGGCAGCAGACTTACCGGGTATAGCCCTTTCCATCGTTGATAAACAAACCACGCTGGTTGGCATGGACGGCCAAATGTAGCAAAACATTCAAGTCTTGTTGACAGACGTTAAGACTAAATTCAACATTTTTGCAGCTTTCTATTTAAAGAAAATACATCCCATTATTGGTTGGTTTGTTTCCAACAAATTTTGAACAATTTTTGAATATTTGTGTAACATTTTTGCAAACTGTAATTATCTATCTAAGTCTTTGCTTTGCATTCATGGCTTCCCGTAGTTTTTCTTACTTGGTTGGCATCAATTCGGACTGTGACCTTGCAAAAGAAAGGTCAATAGCCATTGTTCTTGGAAATGTGCGCCTGCTCAGAACTACGTAAACAATGACAAGTTACCTGTTAAGTCTGCTGCCACCTATCGTTCCAAAGTCCCCCATTGACTTGAATCATCATAAATAATGATCCCACTGAGGTTATTTCAACTCTTTGCAAACGAATGATCCAGCCGTAAGTTGACAACTACAGTGTACCATTTTACCTCCATGCATACAGCAAGCTATAGAGTTTGTCTATTTCCTACAAAATTATTTCATGACATTTAAAATCACTGTAACATCGTAGTTTGAGTTCACAGATTAAAGTGTAAGGTTACATACTGCAGTGAGCTCTAGATTACGTGAAGTCTGCTGGTTAAGTCTGCTGCCATCTAGCGTACTCAGTATCAGATTATTTACAAACCACACGTTTTAAATCAAATTAAATTAAAAGAAAGATGTTTCCCGAGCTATGTACATTGAGTCACATAAATCACACCCATCAATCATTACCCATTGTAAGTCGAGTTACGGACTATTTACTGGAACGAGCATTAAACCACAGCAATAAATCCATGCAAAAATCAAGAAAATAAAAGAGCAGGGACATAGCAAAACTGACATTACTTGACGGGTAGTAAAATCAAGTGTCATTCAGAAAACTCACCACCAAAGCAAATAAAACATAGGACCTGAACTGATCTTGGAAAACCTTTGAAATTTGAAATAACCACAAAATTTATAAATCAACCCAATACTCACAGCGGCGTAGCCAAGGGGGGGGGGGGCCTGGGGGGGGCACATGCCCCCCACAAATTTCCAGTGCACCCCGAGGTGCCCCCATACTTATAATCTCTGTGTATGCACAATGTTTGTTATTTATTTGCTTTGTTGTGTTTGTTATTCATTCATTTATTTATTTTTTGTTTAAGTTCTAAAAACATTTCATCAAAAAAAGCTTTAAAAAACTGCAGTAAAAAAAAGGAATAAAATAATAGTTAGCTTTCTGGCAACATGTTACCTAAATCAGTTAGAACTATTACTGCAGCTTCTGATGATAGCTTATTTACTCCTAATAAGTTGTGTATCCGTTATAGTTACCATGACGTCAACTCATTCTTTGAGTTAGGGTACTTGATGTTCCTTTATGAGGCATAAGGGTTGTATGGTGGAGGCTTTTCATTCGGGTTGTTTGGCACCTTAACATAAAACAATCACACAGAAACAAAAATCATCACCAAAAGCTCACAAAACAAAACACTAATAATGCAACATAATGACATTGGTTTGATGTATCTAATCTCTGCTTCCTAGACATGAATCACTTTTACATTAATCATCACCACCTCCCCCCCCCCCCCGACTACTGTTGTCTTTAACTTGCACAGTATATAACTGTACAAATACTTCCTTAATATCTAGTTTCAATAAAATAAATACCAAATTAGTTCCTTGATTATGAACAAGACCTCAGCATCAGATCCCGACAAACAACAAGTTGGTTTGAACTGTGCATTGTTTTAAAATGGTTCTGAAACCATGTATCCCTATGAATGAAAATGGAGTCAAGAATCTGGTGATAAACATTACAGTACCGGTAATGCTAATCACTGAAAGAGTTTGAGCAGAGTTTATCGATTAAAGTACACAGAGTTACAACTACTTTATGCCTAAGAAAACAAAATGTTCTGCAACAGAAATGAGTCACTTCCATCAGAAAAATGTCAACCTGGGAAGGAAGCATTCATGTGAAAGTGAAACAAAATGCAAATACCAAGAATGAAATTGAACAGGAAAACGTGAACATTGAACTACAGATATTGACCAATAATATCACAAAATTTCACAAGATTCATGTGAAAAAGAAGTTAAGTTTGCAGTATGGCATTGTTGGCATACAAACAATGTGTGCATTTTCAATATGACAATGGTCCTACATTTGTATATCCATAATGCATTGCACTAGTTGAAGTTAGTTAAAATAGTCTTATATACAAATCAACAATGAGAGCAATCATTTGCACTATACAAAAATACATGAAAAATTATGCATGGTTTCAAAAAAAAGAAATTCACTTGTCTTTTAAAATTGAGAAACGTCGGCTATAAATAACAAAATACAACCTTTTCAATATGCAATGAATAACATCACGTTAGAAGTAACAATGCACAATAGAATACAATTAAATACAAAAGGAAACAATAGAGCATTAGGATAGGGGAATAAAGAAACCAAATGGAGAGTAATGGAAAAATAAAAACAACAAAAGTAAAAACTGTTGTATGAATTGTCCAACTCGTATCAGACATTGTCAGATAATTTACCTCATTTTGTTTATTCTCTGGGTACGCTTGAGCTTGCTGAATCGGCTGGGCAGCCTCAACTGGTTGGTACTGTGGAGCTGGGCCTGGTGGTGGGTGAGGATACCCATACTGGTACCCAGGGTGAACGAGTGTAGGTGGTCCTTGAGCATTGGTGAGGGTACCATAGCCAGTGGGTGACGAATAGTCTTGCTGTACGACAATGACTTGTTGTTGACGCCTCATCTGTCGACGTCTGATGATGGCGCAGCAAGATATAAAAACAAAAAGGAGGAAGAAACCCCAGACAAACCAAAACCCTAAAACGAATAACAATAATACAGACAATAAATACCATTTGATTAAAATGTTAAATTCATTTCAATTTTTGGAATTTGCCGTGTTTATAAAACTGTCTTGCTTTAGACAGTAGGAGGCCTGATGTAACCACTTCTATCAGGTCTCGAGACTTAATTTGTTGAAGTCTCGGCCGTTTCCAAAAATCGCTGGAAACTTAATTTTCAAGCTGGCCCTGTGTTTCTTCTTTTTTTTTTGGAGGGCGGCACAGCGCAGGACACTTTAAAGTGACTATGTGTGACCCATATGGAAGGCTGAGCGAAGCCATCATACAGGGAAAGAGCAGTGGGTTAGCATTCAAAATCCACTGAAAATAAAGAAAGTTTGCTTTGAAAATTGTATGACTGTTACAGTACAGGCCTTGGTCATAATCGTGGTTTCAATGGGGAGGTTTCGGTTTCGGACTTTTTTACGCATAGTTTCACTTGTAATCTACTGAGATGAATGATTATAGGTAATGTTTGAAGCTTTGCATGGTGTGAAGGAAAATAGGAAACTATAACTAGTACACTAGCAGGTACAACCATGTATAAATCTCTTTTGGGAGGAGTGGTGGCTCTGAAAAGACATTTCAAACAGTACACTCTGCTCTACTTTCAAACAGTATGAAGATGAGCAGAGTATACTGTTCGAAACGTCGACACCACACCAGCTCATTTCAGAGCCACCCCTCCTCCCACAAGAGATTTATACATGGTTGTACCTGCAAGTTTACTAGCTATACATGTAGTTTCCTATTGTTAATGAGTATAGAGTCAAGATAAAAGAGATGGAACTGATAGCATAAATACAATAATCAAATATCATTCATTGTGTTGGAGAACACAAGGTTGTCTTTACTTACACCAAGCAAATGCCACATTATAGCAGCAGTATTCTCCATAACCATCATTGCAACAATAGTAATCACAAAATGAACCATCAGAGCAAATGCCTGCCTGTAAATATGGTGAAACAGATATTACAAAAATTAAACTTGGATTATTGAGGGATGAACATCATTTAGACTTAGAGACAATAGGGAGGATCGAGGGACACTTTATTGCAAAACCTCCGCACCCCCCCCCCCACCCGCCTTAACTTGTTTGGAATGATAGACCGATTGCGCGACCCGCGTCACGTGACCACACACGACGTCCTCGATAGGAAAGTGCGGTACAGTACACGATGATTGTTGCATTTAGTTTATTCGATCGAGGCATTTTTTGCTCGAAATCTGTGAAAAATATTCCAGAGTTTGTATCAGAGACCTTCGAGTGGCTGAATAAAGCCAGTAAGGACAGTTCCAGCAAGTCTTGAAAATTTTACAAGTGATCGCGGTCGTTTGGCCTAAACGTTCTGTCGTGCACGTACACTAGTACACATCATGCACATTTATACGTTGCTTGTACAATTTCCAAGACTTGCTGGAACTGTCATTACTGGCTATTATTCAGCCACTCGAAGGTCTCTGGAACAAACTTTTGAATATTTTTCACAGATTTTGAGAAAGAAAAGCCTTGATCAAATTAAAACAATGCAACAATATGAACCGTACCGCACTAACCTACAGAGGACGTTGTGTTTGTTTACACTTAATACCCACTACAGGCCATGTGACTTGGAGAGCGCAATCAGTCTACTTTAAAACTCGGATCAATCAGAATGGATGGTGCTTATTAAGTGGATATAATACTCCCCAAATGCCTAATTAATCCTGTCCATTTACACCACTGACCATTCATTCACGTTTACAGTGCACCAACCTCCATGTTTACACTTGAACTTAATACATGCTTTAGAATAGATTACAGTGCATGATGTGTACCATACCAAAGGTATTTTACACTAAGTCCGTGCTTTTTATGCACAAAGCACTCCTCCCTTGCACATAATTCAAATGAGTTCTATTAAGATATATTGCCGGTACTAGCTACATTTTAGTAAACACTATTAAGCCGACAGATCATAATAGCGCCCTCTTTGACGGATACATTGACATAATATAACATATTAACATATCACAGAGATTTTCTACCATTACCATGAGCCCTGTGGAATCGCTTCGGCTTATCAACCGACATGCTCTGTTTTCGGATCCCCGCTGTTGCCATTTGTTTTTGTCATCACAAATAAGAATATTCTTTTATTATTAAAAATTGACTCCTCACATTTTTTTCCTTCTTTTTTTGATTTGTGGCTCCCAAGGATTTTTTTTAAGGGAAATAAAGTCCGAAATTCATAAAATTTAATGGTCTGATTCCCATCTTGTGAATACGAAGTCACAATGACAATGTTGGCGTGGAACTAAATTAACAATTTTTTACGGTAACATTTCCAAGTCTAAAACAACAGTCACGACACATGTTCAGTGCCGTTCCGGCTTCACAGAATTGACTCAAACTAAAAGATAGACGGTGTTGGCATAAATATACACTGCTTTTAATTAATCAGTGATACTAGACTACTATTACTATAATAATAGCATGTATAGTACTAAGTACTACTAATGCTACATGTAGTACAGTACTTTTACTTAGTACTATAGTATGAAACTAGAACAGACCATATAGCAAGTAAGTAGACCACGGTTCAGTCATGATGGAGAAAGGACTGTCACTCAGTATCAGTGGTGATACAGCGATAGATAGATCACTGATTAATTTAACAAAAGGCACTACACTATACACATACAAATGTATAGGTTACTGCTTTTACTGGAGTAGTTTAGGAAAAGTTTCCATAACAGACTGCCACTTTCTATAACTATGACTATAAGTAAGAGGATGTCTTAATCACCCTGTCAACAACTAAATATCAGAATGGGTCTGAAAGTGGTATGGTGGTGGCCACTTTCCCAATGACCGACGATGCTACTTTAGTTGTACATGTAATGTACGGTACTCCTAGTCCTAGAACTACGAGGTTCGTTCCGCCGCCCGATAGCGGAACGAACCTCATATATGTAGTTCTACGAGTACATGTACATGTATGTATGTAATGTATACCATTACCAGTTGCAGTACCAAATAACATAGTACTACTACTAAATGACTGCCAGGGTCGATGAAGATGCATGCGGCAAGTGTGGAACACTTTGCCCACAATTGCACAGCCCCCGACGGGTCCCATCATGGCCATGAAATCGCTGGTTTCTCTGTTCACATGACTATTAAAATTTCACACAAAGGCATAATTTATTCAAACAAACTGAAAAGACACTTACTGTGACAGAACAGACGAGACTGGAAAACCAGAAGGCAACCGGCAAGAGAACTTCAGACTTCATCCACGCCATTTTGTTTTTTAGTGCATGAGTGTCCTTCGACCTTTTATTTAATCGTAATCGTAACTAGCTCCTGTGATTTCACAACTTTAACATTAGATTGTGTGCACTGATGAAAACTAGTCTACTTTCTGTTCACCACAAATATTTAGCGGACTCGTGACCTGCTTCCAATCTTGAAACACCTATTGACAAACAAACACCGTCGTTATCTTTGTGATTTGTTTACAAAAATGGATGAAGTGAGCCCTCTGTTGTTTGTACATGTACACCCATGAGCGCTTTTTTAGAGTTGAGCGTAACTACTGCGGGGGGGGGGGGGTATTATCGGTACCTAAGTTCATGTAAGTAACTGCACATAACAAAAAACTTGTGAAAATGTTTGTGAGCAAAATGTTAACATTTATTTCAGGCACAATGAAAATATCTGGCAAATAATAGTTCCACTAACGATGAAAAGTAGCCTGCCATACTTAAGAAAACAAATACATGTATTAACCAAACAACTGTATTGACAGAACTTAAATAATTTAAATCAATGTTGACCACAGTGTATCTACCAAATTAAATTTAAATTAGTAGTGTTTGGGAAGAATCAACCATCAGTATCAGGGCCAAAAACAAATTTCGTTTAATACAAATTATTACCTTAAAGAGTGCATAGACCATTGGCAAGGTTGACAAAATATATATGTTCACAAAATAATTTCCACCTGACTTACTTGGTATGCGTGTTTATTGTTTAGAGTATTTTTCTATCTTTAACTTTAAAACATTTTTCAATCCTGTTGTTGTCACTGATCTTGGGTATTGTTATTATATGTAACATGTTCTTTGTGAAGGCCATTTTAATTTGCCCGTGAGGGATAATAGAGTTTTTAATCTGTCGATCTATCTTTCTGGTATAGATGATCATGGTGGAAAACCTCCCTTGAACATTTTTTTGCCTGAAATGCTATAGTTTTTGAGACACGAGTAAAACAATTGGCTTAAATCTTGCGAGACCAAAACTCATTTGAAACCAGGGAAAACATCTTACTGGGTTTTTTTCTTCTTCACTATTTTCCTTTGACCCCATTGACCGATTGAGCTTAAATTTTCACAGGTTTGTTATTTCATGTACATGTATGTGTTTGGTCACTTAAAGTATTGATATCGGTCTTTGACAATTTACCAATGTTGTCCAACATTATTGAAAGTCAAATGCTACTTATTTAATGGAATATAAACCACAGTTAATTTAACCTTGAGAATTACTATCAATCAAATAAACTAAATGAGCAGGGGTGGATTTCACAAAACTAGTCCTAACTTAGGACTAGTCCTAACTCGTGACTAGTCCTGTAAGTTAGGACTAGTTACTCGTCCTAACTCGGGATAAGACTGGTCCTAGCGCTTTGTGAAATCCACCTAGACTATTTATGGATAAATTAACAATCAATCATTAAGTACATTTATAGTCTGAAAAATGTAGAAAAGTATTTTGATAAATATACACAAAATGTGAGTTGAGACATTAAACTTTCAAGAGTTGTCTTGTCTTTGGTAATAAGATAATAATTGCTTTTAAATCCTTTTCCAGTATCATGTAATTGTGAAAGTTTACTGTCCTCATTTATTCTACATCTTTGAGGAATTGAAGACAATCTTCATCGGAAGAAATCAAGATTCCGTCGGGTGTTTCAATAGAATGTCCATGTCTTGTTGCACACCAACAACTCCCTGCATAAAAAAAATGCATAAAATAAGGAAATAATGACATTGACGACACTGTACTCATCCAAGGTCGAGTCTGTCTTTAAACTGAAAGAAGCATTTCTTTTGGTATCTATTAACGACAAGAATCTTTTAGAAATACTTAATTGTTCTCTGGAGTGACTTGAAGCCCCAGCTCAACATTGGTAAAAAGAAAAACTTAAATGTTCACAGATTTACATGGTATACAGATATTGATGGTAGAAAAATTTCCTTGAAATATTCTGCCTGAAGTGTTATCGTTTTTAAATAATAAATGAAATAAGATCCAAGATTAGTTTTCGTCTCAGTGAGACGAAAACTCTGCCTATAGGAATGGGTACAAAAATGCTGAATGCATTTTTACTGTTTTCTTGAAAATGAAAAAATGAAATGAACTGATATTTTCACAGACTGGTTTTATTACAAATATCTTGATTTGTGCAAAGAATGGAAGCATTTACAGTCAGTTTACCAATGTAGAGCTGGGCTTTGAAGGTTTTGAGAAATATAATAGGGTGCAAGGATCATTGGAATAAGGGATCCAGGTTATGGTGTAAGGATGACCCATTGGGTCAAGCATTGGAAGAGGGATCAGGGTTATGGTGTAAGGATGACCCACTGGTTCAAGCATTGGAGATAGGGATCAGGGTTATGGTGTAAGGATGACCCACTGGTTCAAGCATTGGAGATAGGGATCAGGGTTATGGTGTAAGGATGACCCATTGGTTCAAGCATTGGAAGAGGGATAAGGGTTATGGTGTAAGGATGACCCACTGGTTCAAGCATTGGAGATAGGGATCAGGGTTATGGTGTAAGGATGACCCGTTGGTTCAAGCATTGGAGAAAGGGATCAGGGTTATGGTGTAAGGATGACCCGTTGGTTCAAGCACTGGAGAAAGTGATCAGGGTTATGGTGTAAGGATGACCCATTGGTTCAAGCATTGGAAGAGGGATCAGGGTTATGGTGTAAGGATGACCCACTGGTTCAAGCATTGGAGATAGGGATCAGGGTTATGGTGTAAGGATGACCCGTTGGTTCAAGCATTGGAGAAAGGGATCAGGGTTATGGTGTAAGGATGACCCACTGGTTCAAACATACGAGAAAGGGATCAGGGTTATGGTGTAAGGATGACCCACTGGTTCAAGCATTGGAGATAGGGATCAGGGTTATGGTGTAAGGATGACCCACTGGTTCAAGCATTGGAGATAGGGATCAGGGTTATGGTGTAAGGATGACCCACTGGTTCAAGCATTGGAGAAAGTGATCAGGGTTATGGTGTAAGGATGACCCACTGGTTCAAGCATTGGAGATAGGGATCAGGGTTATGGTGTAAGGATGACCCACTGGTTCAAGCATACGAGAAAGGGATCAGGGTTATGGTGTAAGGATGACCCACTGGTTCAAACATTGGAGAAAGGGATCAGGGTTATGGTGTAAGGATGACCCACTGGTTCAAGCATTGGAGATAGGGATCAGGGTTATGGTGTAAGGATGACCCACTGGTTCAAGCATACGAGAAAGGGATCAGGGTTATGGTGTAAGGATGACCCACTGGTTCAAACATTGGAGAAAGGGATCAGGGTTATGGTGTAAGGATGACCCACTGGTTCAAGCATTGAAGATAGGGATCAGGGTTATGGTGTAAGGATGACCCACTGGTTCAAGCATACAAGAAAGGGATCAGGGCTATGGTGTAAGAATGACCCGCTTGTTCAAGCATACGAGAAAGGGATCAGGGTTATGGTGTAAGGATGACCCACTGGTTCAAACATTGGAGAAAGTGATCAGGGTTATGGTGTAAGGATGACCCATTGGTTCAAGCATTGGAAGAGGGATAAGGGTTATGGTGTAAGGATGACCCACTGGTTCAAGCATTGGAGATAGGGATCAGGGTTATGGTGTAAGGATGACCCGTTGGTTCAAGCATTGGAGATAGGGATCAGGGTTATAGTGTAAGGATGACCCGTTGGTTCAAGCATTGGAGAAAGGGATCAGGGTTATGGTGTAAGGATGACCCGTTGGTTCAAGCACTGGAGAAAGTGATCAGGGTTATGGTGTAAGGATGACCCATTGGTTCAAGCATTGGAAGAGGGATCAGGGTTATGGTGTAAGGATGACCCACTGGTTCAAGCATTGGAGATAGGGATCAGGGTTATGGTGTAAGGATGACCCGTTGGTTCAAGCATTGGAGAAAGGGATCAGGGTTATGGTGTAAGGATGACCCACTGGTTCAAGCATACGAGAAAGGGATCAGGGTTATGGTGTAAGGATGACCCACTGGTTCAAGCATTGGAGATAGGGATCAGGGTTATGGTGTAAGGATGACCCACTGGTTCAAGCATTGGAGACAGGGATCAGGGTTATGGTGTAAGGATGACCCACTGGTTCAAGCATTGGAGACAGGGATCAGGGTTATGGTGTAAGGATGACCCACTGGTTCAAGCATTGGAGAAAGTGATCAGGGTTATGGTGTAAGGATGACCCACTGGTTCAAGCATTGGAGATAGGGATCAGGGTTATGGTGTAAGGATGACCCACTGGTTCAAGCATACGAGAAAGGGATCAGGGTTATGGTGTAAGGATGACCCACTGGTTCAAACATTGGAGAAAGGGATCAGGGTTATGGTGTAAGGATGACCCACTGGTTCAAGCATTGGAGATAGGGATCAGGGTTATGGTGTAAGGATGACCCACTGGTTCAAGCATACGAGAAAGGGATCAGGGTTATGGTGTAAGGATGACCCACTGGTTCAAACATTGGAGAAAGGGATCAGGGTTATGGTGTAAGGATGACCCACTGGTTCAAGCATTGAAGATAGGGATCAGGGTTATGGTGTAAGGATGACCCACTGGTTCAAACATACAAGAAAGGGATCAGGGCTATGGTGTAAGAATGACCCGCTGGTTCAAGCATACGAGAAAGGGATCAGGGTTATGGTGTAAGGATGACCCACTGGTTCAAACATTGGAGAAAGTGATCAGGGTTATGGTGTAAGGATGACCCACTGGTTCAAGCATTGAAGATAGGGATCAGGGTTATGGTGTAAGGATGACCCACTGGTTCAAGCATACAAGAAAGGGATCAGGGCTATGGTGTAAGAATGACCCGCTTGTTCAAGCATACGAGAAAGGGATAAGGGTTATGGTGTAAGGATGACCCACTGGTTCAAACATTGGAGAAAGTGATCAGGGTTATGGTGTAAGGATGACCCATTGGTTCAAGCATTGGAAGAGGGATAAGGGTTATGGTGTAAGGATGACCCACTGGTTCAAGCATTGGAGATAGGGATCAGGGTTATGGTGTAAGGATGACCCGTTGGTTCAAGCATTGGAGATAGGGATCAGGGTTATGGTGTAAGGATGACCCGTTGGTTCAAGCATTGGAGAAAGGGATCAGGGTTATGGTGTAAGGATGACCCGTTGGTTCAAGCACTGGAGAAAGTGATCAGGGTTATGGTGTAAGGATGACCCATTGGTTCAAGCATTGGAAGAGGGATCAGGGTTATGGTGTAAGGATGACCCACTGGTTCAAGCATTGGAGATAGGGATCAGGGTTATGGTGTAAGGATGACCCGTTGGTTCAAGCATTGGAGAAAGGGATCAGGGTTATGGTGTAAGGATGACCCACTGGTTCAAGCATACGAGAAAGGGATCAGGGTTATGGTGTAAGGATGACCCACTGGTTCAAGCATTGGAGATAGGGATCAGGGTTATGGTGTAAGGATGACCCACTGGTTCAAGCATTGGAGATAGGGATCAGGGTTATGGTGTAAGGATGACCCACTGGTTCAAGCATTGGAGAAAGTGATCAGGGTTATGGTGTAAGGATGACCCACTGGTTCAAGCATTGGAGATAGGGATCAGGGTTATGGTGTAAGGATGACCCACTGGTTCAAGCATACGAGAAAGGGATCAGGGTTATGGTGTAAGGATGACCCACTGGTTCAAACATTGGAGAAAGGGATCAGGGTTATGGTGTAAGGATGACCCACTGGTTCAAGCATTGGAGATAGGGATCAGGGTTATGGTGTAAGGATGACCCACTGGTTCAAGCATACGAGAAAGGGATCAGGGTTATGGTGTAAGGATGACCCACTGGTTCAAACATTGGAGAAAGGGATCAGGGTTATGGTGTAAGGATGACCCACTGGTTCAAGCATTGAAGATAGGGATCAGGGTTATGGTGTAAGGATGACCCACTGGTTCAAGCATACAAGAAAGGGATCAGGGCTATGGTGTAAGAATGACCCGCTGGTTCAAGCATACGAGAAAGGGATCAGGGTTATGGTGTAAGGATGACCCACTGGTTCAAACATTGGAGAAAGGGATCAGGGTTATGGTGTAAGGATGACCCACTGGTTCAAGCATTGGAGATAGGGATCAGGGTTATGGTGTAAGGATGACCCACTGGTTCAAGCATTGAAGATAGGGATCAGGGTTATGGTTTAAGGATGACCCACTGGTTCAAGCATTGGAGAAAGGGATCAGGGTTATGGTGTAAGGATGACCCACTGGTTCAAGCATACGAGAAAGGGATCAGGGTTATGGTGTAAGGATGACCCATTGGTTCAAGCATTGGAGATAGGGATCAGGGTTATGGTGTAAGGATGACCCGTTGGTTCAAGATCAGGGTTATGGTTATTAAAACAAAAGTGAAATAGTTTGATTTTGAAAACTCACTGCAATAGTTTTTGTCTAAATACTATGAAAGTCAACGAGAATGAAACAAATCACGATTCCTTATTTTGTTTGTAGGCCTATGATGTGTTCATTGATAACTGGAGGATGGGAATTAATTTACTCTTCCAAAAAACAATGACGTAATTTTCCCTCAAGAATGACTTACCTGTAGACCCCCAACACTGCATGGGTTTATAGTAGCCATCACTACTACACTGTGGAATCATTTGTCCAATCATGGGATTTGTGTATTTCTTCAACTCTTCATGACACGGTGACTCTGTAACAAACATCATAACAAATCATTCTTGTTTATTAATAATAAATTTGTATAGATTTTTATATATATATATTTTTGTATATTATACATTTTTTGTGTGTAGACAGAGGTATTGGAATTGAAGGCCTTCGGGCCGCAGTTTTTAAGTAAACGTTTTTAGTTCTGGGCATATGCCTCTGGCTTTTGTTTATTGATTTTGTTGTTTTTGTTTATACTTTTTGTAAATGTTTGTTGTTGTTTGTTTGTGTTTTTAATGCTGAATAAATAATAATAACAATAATTCAGAGAGAGGAATAACTTCCCCCATTGGATCACAGTTGGATGGGTGTATATTCTTGACAGTAAGTTAATAAAGAAACACTTTTCACTTCCTTCACCGACGCACACACCAAATTATTGTGAACAAAAATTAGTGCAGTGTTTTACCAGGCCTTGAACTTCACTCTTGAAGCAGCACGGCAATTTTCCTGTGGTAAGGGGGCACTTTTATGAGGAAAATGTACACTTGTATTGGACCTTTGCAAAGGGCACCGCAGCAAAAGCACAGGGCACCAAGGCAATAGACCGATCCATTAAGCCCCGCCTACCTTAGCTACTGCCTAGCAACAGCACATGGTGTGACTTTCTTGCCACGATCGCAGCAGGGGTTCGGTTACGGCCACATTGGATACACACGGTACGTGATTTTCATGAACGGTATGGATCTAGTTTTGTGGCCTTTTGAGCAGCGCCTTGAGTCCAAAGAACAATGCAGACAGCATTACTGTTAAACTACTTTTCCACGGCTGTGACTGTACAGGGACCATTGCTGTGGGATTTGCACCACCAGAAATACGAACAAAATAAAACAAATCAAAAGTTACTGCAGTTGCGTGTGCCGTTGTCGTAACGATGGATACGGTTTGTTGACTTTTCTAATGTGTCAGACTTTTTTCGGACTTTCAGTGGTGTTGTAAAGGCTGTAATTGGTCAATACGTTAGTAGGCTTAATGGATCAGTCTATTGCTATGGGTGAAGTGGGTAAATTCAAGGCCTGTTTTTCGACAAGGTACGTGTAGTTGTAATGACCAAACCTACCTATTGGGCATTGCCCGTCAGCAATCACTTTAACGAAATTTTGGTTTCTGGTGCATGTAGTAAATTTCAACATGCACTCGTTGCTGTACGACACTCCATCACTTCCACATACCCAGTCAAAGTTTCTTGGGCAAGGAATATTACAAGGCGTCTCTGTTGATGAACAACACATCAGTTTTTAGTTTTATAAACAATACAAGATTAACCACTGATTAAAACTACATCAGCCCTAACTCTCTAGGTGTTTTTGCTAGAAACCATACCAAATCCCCCAAAATCAATCAATTGTTGGACAGTCAATATGCAACTGTACTGAATTAATCATAATCAACCAGTGCACTTAATACTAAAAATCCTTTCCAAATATTCTAAAGGGGTGAAAGACCAACTCCATCAAACTCAACCAGTGGTTCAACAGGGCTGAAAGACCAACTCCATCATAACTAACCAGTGCGCTTAATAGAGCGTTATCATTGACGTCACATTTCCACCATGCTGGAGGACAGCTACGCACTTGGCATGAGCTTGTACACAGCTCTATGGCAAGATACGCACACGTGTCACCATAGACCTTATGCATTGACGTCATCACGCCGCCATCTTAGAGGTAAATCAATGATGTAACAATGGAAACGCAGAGATTCGTACGCGCGGCGCACAGGATTGGCCAATGAACAACCTCATTTTGACCTCTAGACGAGGGCGCCCTACTCAAATGACGTCATGTGCATAAGGTCTATTCAGCGTTGCGTTTCCTATACGCGTAGAACATGTTCACATTGCGCGCACATACCGGTACTGATTTCTGTGCGTTACGCGCGCGTGCTTGTACTCCAACATGTCAGCCAATACGTCATACGAGAACGCTCTATACTAAAAATCCTTTCCAAATTTTCTAAAGGGGTGAAATACCAACTCCATCCAAATCAACCAGTGGTTCAACAGGGCTGAAAGACCAACTCCATCAAACTCAACCAGGATTTCATTTGCTTAAAGACCAACTCCATCAAAATCAACCACATGTTTCAATCTGGTGGGGTACTGGATCAACCAAAATCAAGCAAAACCAGTCGATTGATTTTGATGGATTTGGTACAGCTAGGGTTAAGTAACAATTCAAATTACTCCCACCTTTAACAGGTTTCTTGCATTGTGTTCCACGGTTGTCAGGACCATGTGAGCAACACTTCAAATCATCCTTACAGTCGCTGTCGCCAGAACAAGTCTTCTCAGAACTCCCAAAAGGCGATTCTTCTCTAGGGCAGGCCTGAGGTTTGTTTACTTTAAGAGATTTCAGAACAAACTAAATCAGTCTTTTTATCCACTGTTACATGTAAGTCAATGTCACATTTTATGTATGTCAATGAAAACAAGAATTTAGAAATGAAACTGAATTATGCAAATGGATACCTCTCTTGTTTACTGTTCTTTCTTCCTGTGTGGTCTGGTCATGCCACAAGTCATGTGTCTTTCGATTTGCATAATTGAAACGGCCATTAGCCGCACAGACCTACAGAGAAAAACATGAATCAGAAACACACTGTAAATAAAAAAGCAAATAGGAAACTATAACTAGTAAACTACATGTAGTAAAAATTTGCAGGTACAACCATGTATGAATCTCTTTTGGGAGGAGTGGTGGCTCTGAAACAAATAACAAAGACCTTTTCAAAAGGCTGCCATGTCTTGGTCAAAGAAATATTTGAAACAAAACAATTAACTTATGTACAACAAAGGGGACAAGTACAACAATGAGTGCTCGACAGACTTGACTGCCCATTGGACGGTTTGAAGTTGAATAGAGAGGTTACGTGACCCCGGGAAAACTTCATTTTGCAGCCATGTTGGGTACAGCCATGTACAAACTCAATAGCTGACGCGTCGTCTGCTGAATGATTTCCAGCATCTGTTTGTGCACACAGCATTAGAGAAAGGCCTCCGGTGACATCACGTGAAACCGCTCTATACATTTTCCATGCTTGAGCCTGCGGGTATTACTTGTTTTGCGTCCTTTCCCTTGTTTCATGGACTTAATTTTATTTTTGCTTGGTCTAACTTAGCCCAAATAACAATTGCTTATCACTGGGTCAGGCACTCCAATCTCATCTGAGTCAAAACAATTCGATGCGAGGAAAGTAAGAGGATAACGGAGGATTGAGGCCACATGCTAGAACAAATGCCCATCTATAAGAGTCCATTAACCTCTCAAGAGTTTCAATAATCTGTTTTATCAATCTGTCTAAAAAGTCTGTAAACTGTGCAGCTGTTATATTTATCGTGTATTGTTAGCATTTATTTTTGAAATATATATGTCAAGTCAGTTTCTTGTACTTGACAGGAAGTCCCTTGGGTCAGAATTTACCTTATATCAAATTTTGCATATTCCACTGACTGTCGTATGTGTGTGTACTGTTTTTTTTTTATTATTATTATTACAATCAATCAGTCAATCATTGAATTTATATACATTTAAGGTACTAACTCAATGGTTGTTGCTCACGTACTAGCACCTGCTGTACATTGTACAGTAAGCTCCCAAAAAGAAAAGTTTAAAATTTTTAAAGTTTTGAAAATGGTTACTTTAGATTGCTTGACGATCTCAGGAAGATTCCACATCCTAGTAGTAGTAGTACATGCAGGTGCAGCGAAAGGTCTGGTCATGGATCTGAAGGACATTTCTAAATATGAATACTAATCTACCTCCATGACTGATAATATTGATACAAAACACTCACTACTCTACTCAGTGTATTTATTTTGGTTTATTCATAATCAGGGTCAGGGAAATTACTCCTGTCCTAGCTAGTACGTGAGTCTAGACTAGAGTAGACCTAGAGAAGTAGAACAATGACTGGGTTGTAGAACCTCATTCACTACTACTAGCCTAGGACGCTACTCCGTGAGTAGGGGATAATAATAACTATTAATATTATTAATATTATAATAAACTGTTTTAAACATACGTTTTCTTAAAAAGAGGAGTGACTGAAAAAGTTTACTTACCAAAGGCACAATGACAAAAATGGCGAACAACCACACGCTGAAATTACTCATATTTACGATACTCTCCGACGCGAGTGTAGTCTAGCTAGCATACAATACATACATGTACAACACGTACACTAAGGCTATAGGCTATAGGCTAGAGTACTTACGACTACAACTTTTACTTTTACAGTTTCATGTACAAAACTACAAGAATGTTATGGTACTCGTCGTGTAGTACGTAGTACTGCTGAAAAACCAACCGACACCGTTATTCACTGAAAAATTGTTTTGAAACTTCACGTCTACTGTACTTCTGTTTGATACTCAGTCATAGGAAAGGACGTTATGATATGCCAGCAGTGAAGGAGCGTTATAAATAGTACAAACGTCACACAACCTTCCAAGCCAAGGCCCCAGGGTCAAACCTAGTGTCACTAATGATGAAGCCAAAAGGAATAATTATTTACACCACATTGTTCGATACACAATCGAGGAGGAAATGACTCAACCGTGCCCGTACCACCAACCCGGACCATCAACACAAAAACCGCGTTCATCCGCCGCATTGTTCGCCTCCCACGCACAAACATGCCTGCACACGGTTTGTAAGCCTGGGATCGATTGAGGAATGGTGATTCTTATTCTGGGAACGAAAATGATATCCGACTTCGACACGAGGGGGCGTTATGTATACTTCACGCAGCTTTTACGTGTTAGTTTATAGACCGATTGCGCGATCTACGTCACGTGACCCCTGTTGGGTTAAAAATGTAAACACACACGATGATCCTCCATAGGAAAGGGTGGTACGGTACACGATGATTAATGCCTTTAGTTAATTCGATCGAGGCTTTTTTTGCTCGAAATCTGTGAAACATATTCCAGAGTTTGTACCAGAGACCTTCAAGTGGCTGAATAAAGCCAGTAAGGACAGTTCCAGCAAGTCTTGAAAATTGTAAAAGTACCGTATAAGTGTGCACGATGTGTACAGCGCACAACGGAACGTTAGGCCAGACGACCGCGATCACCACACACTTTTCAACACAAAAATTTCAAAAAAGTTTTGAAGCTGAAATCCTCCATAGAAATTGCTTTCCAAAACTGTGTGATTCCTTTGCCTATTTGAAATTCTGCAAGGCTAGGTATTAATGCTCACTTTTCCAACGTTGTTTATCCTTTTTTACAGCGATTTAGGCCAACATTCCAAACAAAATAACAGACGGGTGGCTACATAATAGTCGTCCGACGCCGGTAGTGCATGGCTTAAAAAACCTCTTTTCAGAAGAGTTATGTTAAATTATGAAACAGAGATGTGATTTAAATTAATGCCACACCATACTATTTTAAATAAAGGGGCTGATTAACCAATCCATCGCTTAACGAAAGTATAATCGACTGTTTTCGAACTCACTCTGTGTCACGGCCTATCTCTTTACACTTATTTTTTCACCATGTAGCTGTATGACGTCATACCCGATAGGGGGTCACGTGACTGCATGTAAACATTGTCGCGCAATCGGTCTATTATTACCATGAAGATCTAGACAGTGTTTAATATCAGGACCAGGGGCGGGAGGGGGTAGGGGGCACAGTGTGACCTGTTCCCGTACAATTTTTTCATTTTAAATACTTATCGGATATTGTTCTGCATACCGTAATTAGGGAGGTAAATATTTGTACGCAGAGCAAGAGAATAGGCAATTAATTAAGAGAGAATTACGAAATGTCGAAGTTGATTTCTGATGTCAAACTCCTCATTACCGCCTAATTCTCGTCCGTAAAAACCCAAACACTAAAAGGCTTCCAATCAAATGGAGAAACCATTAGCTTGCTGTGTCCTAGGCAATTTTAATCAACAATAAACGTGTCCTCGGCCATACTTTCTATAGGCACTCGGCACGCAAAGCAAACGAATAATGAAGAAATCCAAACTATGTTATCCCAAAATTTTCAGCAGCTTCAGGCCGGCTGTGCTGGGGACAAGAGGAGTTAATAATTTTAAAGCAATATGGAGCAGGTATCTTTTTTAAATCACAATAAAGTGGATTATAAATTAAGTCGTTATATTGATTTAAATAACTATTCTCACTTTTAAAACAATTTTACATTTTTTTTAAAGGCGAACCATTAAAAGCCACGAATTTGGCAACAGAACAATCAGGTCCACTGAGCAGTATCAGCGACTCGTCGAAGACGCCCTGGTCTTAAGATTTTGAACAATCGTGGTTATAAAGATAAGATTTATCAACAGTAAGCCATTTGAGATATGGCGGCCATACTATGAGACTGTTAGGTTTGGGTAAATAATTATCAATTACAAGAGTAATATAAAACAAGTATAAGAGTTTGGAGGCTGTTCGGGGAAGCCATAGCTTATAGGGAACAGCCTTTGGACAGACAATACAAACAGACAACAAGAAAGAAAGACAAAAAAATGGGACATATATACACATGTATTTATGAATTAAAGGATGGAGGCCATAAGCAAACGAACACCCCTCCTAAAATAAGACACTGCACTCAATAAGTAAACTGGGTCTGGTCCCCAATCAACACCTTTGTAATCAATTTAATGCTGTTTCAAATTGCACTAAACCTCGACCTTGTTGGAAAAATGTTGCATTTTTGTAAATTGACCTGCCATGTTTCAGATACATATATACACCCAAACAGTTAATGTTAAACCAGTTCAGTGTAGGCTAACGTGCTTTCCTATAACGGTGATTGAGGACATTTTGCACACCATACAGAACATGTGCACAGCACAATAGCTAATACAACCTAACACGTGACAACAGGATGGGTGATCGTTGTCATGACGACATGTAATTTGGAGATAGCTTCAGCGAATAAGCGAGACTGAGTATCACAAATTTGTTATTCTACAAAGATAAAACAAGACTCTTGGATTTAGATATCTCAAATCTTCAATCCTGAACCGGAACCCGAAGGTGCATGAAGACCACCATGCATGCAACGGCTCGCTTAGGTTCTTGCTATTTTTTGGCGTTCAAAACATTTCAATTTAATGAATTCAAAACGTATATGATGTTTTTGAATTAAGTATTAATTGTGATGGATGAAGACCTCGACCACCTTGGTTTTCAGATCGTCGGGTGCTAATTATAAAACTGTTACGAATCATTATGGAGAAACCGGCTTCTGAAGTGCCAGCGATCGAGGACACAATATCTGACGAGAAGCTTTTCCACACTAATACCACTCTCTCTACACAATTTGTAACTGCTAATGACATAGAGAGTGCATCAACCACCACTGCATCGTCTAGATCGAATGTCTTCAACCTTTCCGATGACATTACTGGAACAGTAAGCGTCGATATGACCGGTTCGACTTTACCCGCGGCAGTCGTTCCGTCTCACCTACCGGTCTCCGTCCAGATAGTCGTGACCTGTATAGTTTCCATCTTAGTACTTGTCACAATAACTGGAAATCTGCTGGTTATTATATCCTTTTGTCGTTATAAACATCTTCAAACTTATAACCATTATTATATTCTCAGTCTGTCTATAGCAGATCTTTTGGTGGGCAGTGTTTGTATGCCACTTTATGGATTGGTGTTCATAATCGGATATTGGCCCTTCAATGAAATTCTGTGTGATATATTCGTCTTCTGCGACCATGCCTTTAGTCATTTTTCAGTTGTTAGTACCGTTGCCATCAGCCTGGATCGCTTCGTGGCTCTCAAGAAACCATTTTACCATCGTCGTAAATGGCAAACCAAACGAGTAGCCTTGTCACTAATCTCATTGACTTACATCATACCGACCTGCATATGGCTACCAATAACCGTGCTTTGGCCGGTATTTGCCGGTGGTAGAAATGTACAAGATCATACCTGTAAACCACAATATGTTGAAAGTCTTGCAGTTAGCATCATCTCGCCTATTTTATTTTTCTGGATCCCTGTTACCATTGTGATTATTCTTTACTACTATGTGTACAAGAGAATCGGAAAGACTCTAGCGACGATGAAACTGAGGAACATCCAGCAGATGGGCGACTTAATAAGACGCCAATCTCGAGATGTATCAGTTATCAACAATATTGCCTTAGTTCAATCAAGTGATTCGCAGCAGACACTGTCCCGTAATATCAACACATCTGGGGTTTTAGGAGCGGAAAATGCAGGTTTTTCTCACGATGAAACAGGTGGTGTGGTTGTCAGAATACAACATCTTGAATTGTCACTGACAAGTCAACCACCAAAGACCAGCGCAAACTCCCTCAAAAGTCCTGGTTCTTTCTGTAATGGTACTGCATGTGATCTCGAACAGAATCAACAAACATCGTCAACTGCAGGAGATTCAAAGCAAGAAATTACAAATACAACAACATCAAGTACAGGAGCTTCAAAGCAAGAAAATACTAAGACAGCAACATCAACTGCAGGATCTTCAAACCAAGAAATTACAAAGACAACAACATCAACTGCAGGAGCTTCAAACCAAGAAATTACAAAGACAACATCAACTGCGGGAGCTTCAAACCAAGAAATTACAAAGACAACAGCATCAACTACAGGAGCTTCAAACCAAGAAATTACAAAGACAACAACATCAACTACAGGAGCTTCAGACCAAGAAATTACAAAGACAACAACATCAACTACAGGAGCTTCAGACCAAGAAATTACAAAGACAACAGCATCAACTACAGGAGCTTCAAACCAAGAAATTACAAAGACAACAACATCAACTACAGGAGCTTCAGACCAAGAAATTACAAAGACAACAACATCAACTACAGGAGCTTCAGACCAAGAAATTACAAAGACAACAACATCAACTGCAGGAGCTTCAGACCAAGAAATTACAAAGACAACAACATCAACTGCAGGATCTTCAAACCAAGAAATTACAAAGACAACAGCATCAACTGCAGGAGCTTCAAACCAAGAAATTACAAAGACCGAGCAGAACAGCTTCAAAGATGAGAGTGAGACGAAACGTCTTGACAGTCGATCAAGAATCATGGATACACGGGGCCGTTCAGAGAGTAGAGCATCTAAGATGCTCGGAAGCATCATCGTTGCTATGATAGTAGCTTGGCTACCATGGGCGATATTGGTTATGATTATTAATCTCTGCAACGACTGTGTTCCTGGTGTCATGTATGCGGTAAGATTTTAAACACTTCATAAAAACTAAAACAACCTAAATTGTTATTAAAAGTTTGCATCATACTCATATCCTTATTTTCCATGAACGACGAACAAATTTAAAATGATAATTGAAGTGGAGCATCAATGCGATTTCAGTTTAAATTCCCCGTCTTGGAAAAACACCAACAACCAAGGATAACCTGAAAAGTAATTGGTGAATTTTAGTTTTTAATTTGCCGTCTTAGCTGAAGTTAGCTCTATCAAGACAATAGTGTTCATTCACACCAGTTCAACAGTTAGGATCATCCTTGTTCCCGCTGTTGTTGAGCAGTAGAGCGCAGCTGCTATAAAGCAAAGGAGCCCCGTGCAAAAGGTTGTAATACTTTATCTCCATGTCAGTATTAATGGAGATCAATGGCTGCAACAATATCACAACTGCGTATTGTTCTAACTCCGCATATTGCGCTATTTTAAAGCTGCGTTGAGTACGGATATAGCGCGTCTGTGTCACAAGGTTGGTGTCTCCATAATATGGAGTTGTCCACGTTCTTTAGACAGACGAGGTTTTTAAAATTTTAGTTCGGTGGGGTGGACGATGAACCGTGTCTATTTTGAGTTTGTGTATATTATGAAAAACAAATCAACTGGCAAGGATCTATAAGTCAGTTGTTTAAAACAACTATTGAGTGGCTTCAATTCGTGAAATGGAAGGAATATTATCGCTCGGTAAAATTTGGACTGCCCAATTTCACTCGGCTTCACCTCTTGAAATGGAAGAGTCAAAACGTTACCTTGCGATAATATTATTCCTCCCATTGCACTCTGAGCCACTCAATATTTGTGTAATGTTTGTATCAAATAATTAATAACATATAAATTAATACTTGATTTTATTAAAGATGCATTGTCCGATTTCAGTCCGATTTGGGGGTCAAAAATAGATTTATCTTTCTAATTGCTAGTTTTACAGAGTAAAAAAAGTTATGAACTTTCATTTGATACTTTGAACGAAAAAATCCGTCAAGGATTAGTGGCAGTTAATTAAAAACATAAATGAATAAAAGGCTGGGCCAGCCTTTTAGTCCTCAGGATCGGATCGTGCACTCTGTTGTACACACCGCGTACATTGTATGTACGAGCACGCACAGCGAGCCGTGTGGGCCGTTGAGAGCATTGTTCGGTAATGCGGGGTGAAATATAACAGTAAAAATAACTATTTTGTTATAGTTTTGAACATTTCAAAGTACAATACTATTATTTTTTTACACAACATTACTGTTATTTTATTAACAGTAATACAGTTTACAGTACACTACTGGTGCCCGTGCTGCCAGTAATTTACTGTTATTTTTTTAAAGTAAATATTTTACAGTGTACCTCAATCAAGTAGAAGAAAGGAAAAAGTATTTTTTTGATTCGTGCCAGTTCATTGGCTCTGGAGCTAATTAAACGTCTTTACTGTATTTATATTATTACAAGATGTTTACACAGCGACTCGAATAAAGACTAAATGCATACTTCGCGTATTGAAGGACTTGCCATTCTCAAGAGAGTTGCTGCTCATTTGATTGAATAATACACCAATGTCATTTCTTTTAAACAAAACAAAACAAAACATGTACACCAACTCGAAACGAACGAACGATTTTTTAAAAGTTCAGAACCATAAACAAATAGACTGGGGGAGAGGAGACGATGTTTATTTTACCCATAATAAAGGGAATGGGATGCATTGTTTAACAGAAGAACAATTATTTGGGATGTGACTACCTACAATAAAAGCAAAATGTCTACAATCTATCTGAAAAGTTCGGGGATGTTTTTAATTACTTTGTTTTCTTGATCTTTCTCGTGTCAAAGAGAATCTCTTTTAAACCACATTAGGTGGCCTTAGTAAGTCCATGAGATAAACTGTCAACCAGAATATTTACAGCGAGATATAATAATGTCAAAACTGAATATTACGTTTATTTAACCCTTTCATATTTTGATCACCATGGCAGCATGCATCTATTTAAAGGGTTTTATAACCCAATACTTAGTTATGGTTTCTTGTCAGTCATATTATAACGGAAGTTTAGTGCCTCCGCGTGAATACAAAACATTCCTGCTCTTATCATGTACGTTTACAAGATAACTATCGTATAACTTTGAACTTGTCGTGTACGTACACGATAACTATCATGTACGTACACTATAACTAGACTTATACACGAAAATTATCACGTACGCACTCATGTACGTACACGTAACTCTCATGTACGATCAAGATTACTATAATGTACGTACATGATAACTCTCATGTAGCTATAGGTCATGTGTGAGGTCGAGGCACAGGCGTGGCATACAGTAGGCAGCTTGTTCCGTGTATTCCACTAATCTCCATGGTGGTGTACAGGCATGGAGACAAGATGCCACGCCACAGTTAATAGTCCGAAAATATCGTGTACGTACATGACGATTATCGTGCACGTACATGATAATTATGAGCGTACAAGATAGTTATCGTGTACGTACATGATAATTTTCGTGTACTATTATAATTATCGTGTACATAACAAGTCCAAAGTTATCGTGTACGTACACGTCGTGTACGTACACGATAAGTCTAATAGTTATTGTGTACGTACACGATAATTTCAAAGTTACGTCAGTATGTGATAGTTATTGTGTACATGCACACATCACGACACACCCAGACTTGTGGGGTCCTACATTGTTGGATTTCTAAAGATCTTCCTTGTGGGGTCCATTCTTCCCATTGAGATTCCTTGTGGGGTCCATTGTTCCGTTGGTTGTCAGAACCCCACAAGTACTGGTGGGTAAGTACCCGGTAGTTATCTTGTACGTACACGATAAGGGTATGTTGTTTTTATTCATTTGGCGGCACTACGCTTCTGTAGTAACTCAATGCTATGATATTGGCACAATTTATTGCCAAATTTTCGATCTGCCTTCACCTTTTTTTAGTTAGTGGGATCGTTTGGCCTTAGTTATTCCATTTTAGGCCCTACTTATCGAAAAAAACAAAAAACAAAACGATATCTGGTTTTACCTATCAAACGACAGCGGGCGACCCAATTTTGCGTTTCATGTTTCTGAATAGAGTGTCCTATCTTGGTTTTGTAGTATCTTTGCTAAAAAAGAACAAACTCTTCAATACTACTCTTTAATTTTGAACTTTGTATCGTGTTATTTTCCCTTTAATTATTACAACAAAATAACAAAGACCCACCCTTGCTTAATGCGAATCATCGTCCACTTCTTCATTCAAAATGCATACATAAACATACAGTTTATTTTATTTATTCCTTGATTTATTTCAGAAATAAAAACTTCGCATCCTTTAAGAAGGCTGAATTGAGTTTTTTTTTTACAATACATAAAATACATACAATATGCATAAATGCAGGCATTTGTATTATAGCTCCCACAAAGATTGCAGCTCTTCACAGAGCTTACATAAAGTTACAATGCATTTATGAAGGCTTTAACATAAAAGGAATATAATTTTCAGTTGAACTGCATGTACATTTAAGGAAGGGTCTTTTCATAGGACACATCTATTGGGACTCGAATAAATTTCTATTCCACCTATGCTGTTTTTTTTCCGGAGGGAGTTTACCAAAACCTTCGAAAACATAGAAAATGTGCTTTTGAACCAAACCGGTCCCTTTGTCAATAATTATGCACACAATTGACTCTTTGTATGACTACACTACAATAATTTAGGGGTTCTAATAAATGTCAATATAAATAATGCAAATCTTTGTATGTTTTATATTGACATTTATCAGAACCCCTAAATTAGTGTAGCGTACCCAAACAATACTATGATTTTCAATTTTAGAAATCACGACACACAAAATCTAATTATGTACAACAACATTGAACACACGGTGCACAGATGATTGCATCATTCTGTTTAAGATTCTTAATTTTGACCTTTAAAATTTTACATAAACGAGCACCTAATTACTTGTCTGATTCATTGACTGTTAGGGAGAGTCCTATATGGCAACTCGAAATATGTTTTGTTGAACCCCGCTTTAATCAAAATCACTATGGTAGATGTTTTCGGTTTCATCGCCCTGTTTATGGAGCAAACTTCCTCATTGTATTCGTAGTAAACCCTCTCTTTTGTCTTTTAAGTCGGCTCTAAAAACACATTATTTCCGTCAAGTCTTCAAGTATTGTGTGTGTGTAAGTCTTAAATAATCTGTCTACTTCTATGCTTTTAGCACTTTTGAATGTATTTTCGTTTTTAATCTATTGTAATTTTTAATTATTTCAAAGCACGTCATTAGGCCCTACATTATTGTAAACAAAAAGTGCTAGCTTTTGTTGGTTGTGAGTTGAATTCAATACTCACATTTATTTCCATAATTAACGAAGTCTTCTATACAATGCGTAACAAAATAAATTGAAATTAACAAGTAACCAAAGTGCGTTTTAGGACAGAAAACAAAATAAAGAATGGAGGCAAAAGCCGAGGCTTGGTGAGATGCCTGATGGACAGATAACCAGATTGCTGATAGAAACAAAAACACATTTCTAAAGACGTGACCCAAAGAAAAGAAGTGTTTTTAAGTGGAATGATGTGCGCGTGAATTGGTAAAAAAAGATGTGATTTGTTATGCGACCTGGTTGAATAACAATGAGTATAACGGACAGCGGTAAGAAAGAATGAAGGAAAAGAAGTGGGTAAAAGATTGCGAGTTTGTACATACTGTTCTTGTTGGCCTTAAACAATTCTCATGTATGACTTATGACTGATGCTCGACCATAATTTCTATAAGAAATTGAACAGGTTGTTTCTGCTGCTCTTTTTTAGCATAATGGAATGAATAATTGATCAGGATCGGCCTTGAGTCATTGGAAAACCCAATGCGGGGAAATTGCCATGGCAAATTAATATATCCATTCGTAAATACAAAGCAAGTTTCTCGTCTGTCAAGTTCCATTCAATGTATAAATTGTTGTCTTGCAACCATGGTTTGGTCTAAAGCTTATCACCACATGAATTCAGTGGAAATCCAATAAAATGTGTATTTTGAATGATGAGACTACTCCCCAAAACCGACAGCTGGCATTTTGTTCAGGTCTAATCACATTTAAATATTTCTCTTCATCATATACATTCCATTTTTACCCCATTTTTCTCTGCATTTCAATGTTTTTTAAAACTATAAAGTGTTATTTGGCAGTAATTTAAAATCCACACCCTCTACTTTTCAACAAACACACCTTGCCACAAACCTGTGGAAATGCAATCGAATGATGTGATCCCGTTTGAAACGCGGATAATATTCTGTGGTTGATTTTGTGTATACGTTCTACATTATTCTCATTTCAAGTGAGGCAAGTGAAAAAAAGCCAAGTGTGATTTCAGGGTCTTAAACTTCTATTTTCTCGACGTTGACTTTATTTTAGACGGACATTGTTTCTCCAGTGGGTTGTTTTTCTTGAATGCATTTCTTGATAATCAGTGAGCTTTCAAGGTAAGATTTCAAAGAAATGTTTTCAACTTTTTGGTTTTGTTGATTAAGTCTGTATTTTCCTTTTTTTCCAGGTGAGTGTTTTCTTTGGCTACACCAACAGCACCCTCAACCCTTTCTGCTACGCCATAACTGATCGCAGATTCAGGCGAGCCTTCAAAGGAATTCTATGCCGTTTGTGTACATCCTCTGACCCCTACCTCACCACCAACAGTTTGTATAACTCGGAGGTCAATAGACCAATAAAATAAAAACAAAGATCAATAGACCAATTGCCCGACAAACGTCTACATGTCATCACGTGACCTGTAGTGGGTACTACGTCATCTCAGCTGATGGCAAACTACGTGCAAATACATGCTGTGACCGCAGAGTCACACCAAAAGTCGGCTTTTGGTAGTAATAAGATAGTTATAAGCCCTTTTGTTTAAGGTTTATGTTGTGACATTGATTTTTATCACATTACTGTTTCATAAACTACAAGTATTCTAAAACAAAAGAGGTTTATTTGATGTATGCACTACCGTCGTCGGACGACTATGTAACAACCCGCCTGTTATTTTTTTTGTGATGTAGGCCTAAATCACTGTAAAAAAGGGTAAAGAACGTTTGAAAAGTGAGCATTTATACCTAGCCTTGCGAAATTTCAAAAAGGCAAAGGAAGCACACAGTTCGGGAAGCCATTTCTTTGGATGATTCAGCTTCAAAACTGTGAAATTCTTGTGTTGAAAAGTGTGTGATCGCGGTCGTGTGACCCAAACGTTCCATTGTGCAACCAGTACTATCACATCGTGCACATTAATTTATACGTTACTTGTAGAATTCCCAATACTTGCTGGAACTGTCCTTACTGGCTTTACTCAGCCATTCGAAGGCCTCTGGTACAAACTCTGGAATATCTTTCACAGATTTCGAGAAAGAAAAGCCTCGATCGATCAAACCAATGCAACAATCATCATGTAGGCCTACTGTATTGCACTTTCCTACACGTCGTGTTTGTTTACGTTTAACAACCACTACAGGTCACGTGACTTGGGTGGCGTCATCAGTCTATTAACTTCATCGGCACATTTGGCATTCTACAAAGATAGTTACTTTATAAAGACGTCTGCTTTATTAATCACAGTGTCACTTTAATGAAGGCACATGAGATCCCCAACTCGGGAAACATTTCACTCCTCCATTATGGCCACATAATATACACTTCCCATGAAGTATGTAAGTTGCACATCGCACTATTGGTTGTCACAATGAAGGAACATTGCGCCGTTTTGTATGGGGCTGATGGTTGCGTGTCGCATACGTGTTTGCTCGTCTGCCCATAGATATAGAATATTCTATATCTATGCGTCTACCTAGTACACAACTCATCTAATGGAGAATAAAATACATTAATACTTCATCATTCTACGTCGCAGTTTCTCGCATTTAAAGAGTCATTTTAACAATAGGGTAATTGTTCCCACTCAGAAAAAAACCTTATTACAAAAATGAGAGAGAAAAAAAGGGAAACAGTCAATCCATACCAATCGCCGACAGTCGTAATACCCTGCCCATGAACGGGGAGGTAGGTTGCAGGGGAAGGCGGTATGAGCCCTTGTCCACTACCGCCTCTTGTCCGCGAAAAGAGATTTTAAAACATGCACAAATGAATGGTTCGATACATCAAAAGCCCCGACCCCACCCCAAAAATAAATAAATGAAATACTTAAATTACATAAAAAATAAAATGTCTTTGCCCCCCCCCCCCCCCCCCCCCGTCATCCAACACACAAAATGGAAATGTCAGTCTACATACCATAGGTCCCCCACGCCTTCCATACTGATCACAGATTTTACATTTTGATTCTTAACCGTTTGACAAAATTTAAATAATATTTACAGCATACGTTTACAAAAAATACTTCACACAAATCGAGCTAAAGTGGTGTATACTTGAAGTGGATTTCCATAACAAAATATCCATTAAGTTTAGCCTCGACGATGTTTACAGTCAGTCAGGCCTGCAGTGGGCTCGAAAAATGCACAGATGAATGGTTTGATATATTAAACAGCACCCCTACCCCCAATGAAAATGTCTGGTTACGCCACTGGAAGTGTTTTTGAAAGGGCATAGTTTGACATGATTGAACAGGCAGTTTTAGTGGGATACTAAAGTGTCTAAGCCTCCAACAGCCATCACAATTCTGCAGCGTATACACGATACAATCTGCGTCCTTGTCATGGTAAATTAATATTTCCAGTAAATACATAACAGTCGTATCTGGAAATCAGGACCAATTCAAATTATTACTATATTTAAAAAAAATAATGTTATAAGTCCCAAGTTACCTCAAAAAATATTTAATTTGTACTGTCACACCTGTGTACAAGCAAGCTTAAAGGGACACACCGGCTTACTGTTTACCTAATTTAGTGATGTGGAATGACAGACAATAATATTTAAACGGTTGTTGTAAAAAAATCATCAAAATATCACGTAACTAACGAAAAATGTGAAGAAAAAAAACACGGTCAAAGGTCAGCTTATACGCTTTTCCAGCCGTTGCAACTGTCAAGTTTACGTGACATTGTTGCGCAATGTTGTAAGTAGACTGGTGCTATGTTTATGTATGAATTATTACAATGGCGAGGCAAGAGGATCCAGACTTCATATCAATCCAGCACAAACTCACGTGTAAATAAAACACATACTTATGGTGGCCCTGAAGGGACATCGCACATCGCATACGTGTGCGCACACGTATGCAATGTCGTGAAACAATTCGCGAATGTGTGCGCACACGTATGCAATGTCGTGAACCAAATCGCGAATAAATGCGCACACGTATGCAATGTCGCGAAACAAATCGCGAATGTGTGCGCACACGTATGCAATGTCGTGAAACAAATCCTGAATGTGTGCGCACACGTATGCAATGTCGTGAACCAAATCGCCAATATGTGCGCACTCGTCTGCGAATATATTCGCGATGTCGTGAATTTTATTGCATACCATTGTCGCATACCTTTGAATAAAATGTCTATTGATCTGGGGGGTTGAAGCACCAAGTCTGGAATCAAGACGTACAGGCATATACACAATGTACCTGCCTGGTAACCAAGCTCCTGCATTGAATGTCTTTGGTATACAAATGGGACCAGGGCCACTTGCATACTCCCTAGTTCACTAACACATTGTCCGCAACTATGACATCACCCCAAAGGTATGCGACAATGGTATGCAATAACATTCACGACATCGCGAATATATTCGCAGACGAGTGCGCACATATTCGCGATTTGGTTCACGACATTGCATACCGTGTGCGCACACATTCGCGATTTGTTTCACGACATTGCATACGTGTGCGCACACATTCGCGATTTGGTTCACGACATTGCATACGTGTGCGCACACATTCGCGATTTGGTTCACATTGCATACGTGTGCGCACATATTCGCGATTTATTCTACGACATTGCATACGTGTGCGCACATATTCGCGATTTGTTTCACGACATCGCATACGTGTGCGCACATATTCGCGATTTGTTTCACGACATCGCATACGTATGCGCACACGTTTGCGATGTGCGATGTCCCTTCAGGGCCACCATACATACTCGTCGTCGTGGTTATTCAGACATAGGACGCCCTATCATGCTCTTCCAGCCCCCCCCCCCTGTCAAATGTCAGTGATTCTGCCTCTTGTCCAACTTTCAAATTCACGTGTAAATAAAAAACATACATAAACGGACAGTTTGTATTCTGTGTACGACGAACTGGACGAGCTCACTTGCAATGGAGAACGTTTCTTCGACATCCCAGGATCGGTACAAAAAACATCGCAAGGAAAAACACCCAAAAGGCGGTCCAACGAAAAGTAAAAAGTAAAAAAATGAATACGATAAATCCAAAGGGAAAGCCAGCATGTGCTAAGCGAGCCTCCCGCCTTCGCTGCAAACGGATTGCCTTTCTCCTGGCAGCTTTAGCGATGGCATTCTCCCGTTTTTCGGGCGATGACTTCACTGGCCGGCCGCAGCCACCGCCACTGGTTTTTTGTTGTTGTGGCGATTGGGGGGGGGGGGGTGGACATTATGCAGCTATCCTAGAAGTAGATAGATCAGCTGTATGGGATAACCACGGAGGTAGAAATTAGTCTAATTTCTACCTCCATAGATAACCATTCCCCGTCGTCGTCCCGCGTGTGTGTAACGCGGGCAACACGTTACAATTAGGGATAATAGCTAGGGGTACAGACTAAAACAGTCGTGATAAAGGTCTACATCGTCAGTGGACATTATTTCTGTTTCTAGAGGTCACATTCTCTTCCGTGTGGGATTTGGGGCAGTGCTTTGTCAATCATACACTGTAACAGTCAATATAATCAATCCTAATTGCTGAACATGTGGATAGATATTCGCTGCCCTATGGAGACATTAGACAAAGGGGAAAGCAAGGAACAACGTGTCTCCATAGGGAAATTCTAAAGAGAGGGCTGCTCCACAAGGAATGTTGTGTACAAAGTCTATGGGAGGATGTTAACTACAGGGACAAAGGAAAGAACAAAATAAGTCTCAAGGATGCAAAAATGGGAATGGGTGTGTGTGTGTGTGTGTGGGTGTGTTTGTCGTGTGTTAACGAAACTTGTGCCAAGGAATTCATCAAATTTCGCATGAGCTAAGGAAGGTTATACTTATAATTATGTTATGGCAAATAATCAAGAGTTAATTTAATCCATATTACATACTTGATGATTACACGTATATCTCACTTATAATCCCCATTAAATATCAAAGGTAACATATTAGTTACAGCATTTTCTTAAATGTTTAATATTGAAAAATTTTGTTTAGTAGTATACGATCACTTTCACCTCTTTACGTCCGCCACCATTAAAAAAAATATAATTTCTTAGTTACGGTGAAGTATTATTGTGAAATAATTGAAACTGTCTTAATCAATCCTTGTCGTTCTGGTTATTTTCAGTTGTGTCTGGTGATATAAAGATCTCAAGAAATTGACATAAATATTGTAAAGTGTATACCGTTTATGTTGTTGTTGACCTCAACTGTGCTCGAAGTCAAATGTTCCACTAAAAAACAAAACAACTTTAAAAGAACAATCTAAACAGCAAAGTAGATATATACACATGGTGTTACCGAAAACTGAATTACAACCTCCCCATGCAATGCCTCAAAACCCATAAAACAACTTTATTCGTCCACTTTCATGGCTTAATTTATACTTTTTTTAAACTAGTAAGAAATATTATTTCTCTGCCTCATGAGTGATACTAACTCATCAACAATCACATCCAATAGGCCCTTCCAATGAAATATGTAAATTGTACATCACGCGTGCGCACTAACACTACTGGTGGGCAAAATGAGGGAACATCGCGCCGTTTTGTGCGGGGCTAATGGTGGCGTGACGCACACGCGTTTGTGCGTCGGCCTAGTGCACAACTCTATGGCGTTTGCCCATCAATAATGTCAGTACGCATGCGTGAATGTAATTAGCATATTTCATGGGAAAGGCTAATTAGTTAGAACTATAAATCAACTCACAAGTGTGGAAGATGACGTCTGAGAGGCTTTTGTGGGCGATTATTCCACCCTCTATCCCATCCTATATTCCACAACTTAACTTTTAAACCACAGCCTATCCTCTGATAGCTCTGATCTATCCCATATATCAAAGCCCAACTTTTAAAGTCTGCTAGGCACCACCTTAAAACATTTTAGCGTCCCCTGAACAAGAGAGACCTTCTCGGCTTGACAGACAAATCTTTTAAAATCTATCTTGCAAAAAAAACAATTAATATGAAGTGGCAATTTTCATTTGCCTATTTCCACAAAATCATATTAAATACGATTTTTTCAGGGTTTTTATTTTTTTTCTTCTTCTCCTTTTCTCACTTTTACTTTAGTCCATCATAGTCATTTAAATTATGTCAGCTTCAGCGCAATTAAAAGAAATAATGAAGTGTCACATCTCCGATCACCAGCAGTATTTTCTCATGGCCATTGATCATAACACATCATTACTCCATTGCAAGGTAACGAGTAGATTAGTCACCCGGTTCACTCAATGTCATTTTTTAGTTCATGACAATTATAGCAACGAAGATGGACTCCACAAATGTACAGACACCCAAGAAGTACAGGAACCATGTTTTACCTTTGGCTAGATCCCCAGACTGAAGAAATTTTAACTGTGGGTAAGACAACAAATAATTCACCGGCATTAGACAGAAATCAAGCAGAAAGCAGAAAGAACTTACAAGACCTTGAAAGACCCAGTCGGCTGAGATCAGAAAGGATTTACAAAACATCCACGCACAAAAGGGTATGAGTCTTTTCTGCTCTGAGCCGACTGGGTCTTTCTATGTCTTATAAGTCCTTTTTGCTCTGAGCCGACGCAAAATATAATTGTATTTATAATGTACAATAAAATATATTATCCAACTCAACTGAGGTTTTCTTTTTTCCTAAAACTATTGCCTCATCTTTCCTAAAATATTAAAGGAAAAAAAATCATCCCATCACAATGGCCTTCAAACGGCCACTTAAAATTTGGGCCAAACCATAATGAAATAAAGCTGAGCAAAAGAGAAAACTCATAGAGTATATGATGCAACTAATAAACATGATGAAACCAAAATATTATGGCAAAATAAGTAATCCATTTTAGAACAAGATATCTTGGAAATTTGTAGTTCTTTTCTCTATCAATTACTTTTTCTAAAATTCCTTTATTTCTCATCCTGTGAAGCACTTAAAATTACAGGAGTATTCAAAGGAATGACATCAAGAGAGAGACCTATCTACTAAGTGGAGGCATTGGCTTCTAGTTAATAGCAAACTTCTCTGATTGTCTGTACTGGAGTGCGATGACCAAGCAGTCATGGGAAACAATCTCAACGTTCTGCAGGTCCCAATTTCATAGAGCTGCTTCAGCTATGAAACATATTCAGGGTGAAATATTGATTACATATTTTCCGCTAAGCAAAAATGAGCAGGATACCAGTCACATATTGTACATGTGACATGGTATTTTGGCTGGTAATTCTTATTCTTATTCTTATTCAAAGCGCTGCTTAAGCAGGAAATATTGATGACATATTTTCCACTAAGCAAAAGTGAACAGGATACCAGTCACATGTTGTACATGTGAAATGGTATTTTGGCTGGTAGTTCTCATTCTGGTAAGCATAATATTGTTGTGCTTAGCTACTTTTGTTTTGCTTTAAGCAGCTCTATGAAGTTGGGCCCAGGTGGCTGAACCATTGAATTGTGATTTGGCCTTGAGCAAGACACTAGAATTAATAGCTTCTATTCACTTAGATGTGAAGGAGAACATGTACAGGCAGCTGTGCATGTATCTGTTCTATTAACTCATTTGCACTTAACGTCTTGAAGTTTTTTATTTCACAGGCACTTGGGGAAGTTGTTGGGAAAGATTTAAGTATCCTCTTAGACTAAACATAGTTATTGTTATCAATTAATTTCTGGTAATAATACCAAGGATGCCTGAAAAGCGAACTTAATCACTGTAGCTCGGAAGCCTGAGGAAACCTGTAGATAAGGATGCTTGCTTACTGAACCAGAAACACTGGGGTAAACCCCTACTCTTTCACGATAAGTGTTCTGGGTTCTTTAACGTTCACTACCCATCCTAGTACATGGGACCTACGGCTTAATGTCCCATCCGAAAGACAAAGCAATTATGAAAAGTGTCTTGCTCAAGGACACAAGTGTCGCGACTGGCCAGGCTGGGGTTCGAATCCACATTCTGTAAACTACAGAACTTAAGTTCAACAGACTTCACCTCTCAGCCAAGACACTCCTTGACAATAAGAAATTGCTAATGTGATCAAACATAAGTTACTACTTACTACACTAGTTTTACTCTTACCAGAAAAGCTTGAATGACAATGAATCCAATCAAACTAAATCCAACCAAAAAGTACAGGAAACCTTGTTTGCCTGTAGATGCTCCACGGTAAATGCATAAAATCAATGCAATCTGCAAGCAAGAAATATTATAATAATAATAATAATAAAAATAATAATAATAACTGGATTTATATAGCGCCAAATTGCCAAAGGATACAAGGCGCTTCTCAGTATTTTTTCCTGCAAGGTATTCGGAGTTACAATTTTAAGTATGAGACCTGTTCCTTTACATAGCACCATGTAACGGTTTTACAAGGTGCTGTGGCGCAATCTGCAGCCGATCAAACCAGGAACACCAGGGCGAACCCCTTCTCTTTGCGATAAGTGCACTGGGTTCTTTTACGTGCATTACACAACACACGGGACCTACAGCTTTACATCCCATCCGACGAACGCAGCAATAATGGTTAAGTGTCTTGCTTAAGGACACCAGTGTCACGACCGGGATTCAAACCCACACTCTGCTGATCAGAAACACCATAGTTTGAGTCCAGTGCACTTGAGCGCTCGGCCACGACACGCCACAGAAATATGACATATTGAACATGAGTTACCACAAACTTACATTTTAAATCTTTGGGGTTTTTAAAAGATTTAATGAATGAAAATTAATCAAATTAACCAATAAATCCCTCATAAAATTTCAAACGCAATACTTACATGTAAATACAAAAAGTAAATAAAATACTAATGTAAAAATTGTAACAGATGTTAATTTTTGCATCAGAATAAAGAATATTAATTTGTTAACTGACTGCCTCTAGCTGTCGGACAATCCCGATAGTCTAGTTGGTAAGACATCTGCTCTAGAATGGCGAGGGTCCTGGGTTCGAATCTTTATCAGAGGAATATGCCTGCGGATTTTTTCACAGGACTCAGGGAAAGTACTGAGTATACAGTGCTTAACACATATCGGTGTATGGGCAAAATTACAAACAAGTAAAATATTGTACTTACAAAAACCATGATTGAGATAACTCCGATACTGGCCATCATTATATATCTCTGAGGAAAATAAGAAGGTTACCGGTTTCAACAGAATTTTAATTATGAAATAACATCAAACTATCAAGCAAAAATGATGTAGTTTACATTTTACACAAAATAAATGTGAATTTGTTAATCCACATCAATGAACACCAGCGACACTGTGTTTAAAGAATAAATACAGTATAAACAGATCGAATAATCATCAATATTACAACAATGAATGAATTAAAAATTATCCAATCCGATGAATTATACAATGAACAAATTAAAAATTATCCAATCCAAATGAATTATACAATGAACAAATTAAAAATTATCCAATCAAAATGAATTATACAATGAATGAATTAAAAATTATCCAATCAAAATGCATAATTACAGTTTGAAAAACATAATGCAGTTTACACATACACACGGTTTTAACTACATAATATACAAAAAGATTCATCGTTCAATATACACAATTAGATCAAGTTCAAAATATGAAAGTATGTAGCAGCAAATCAATAAAAATTTAGCGAATCAATATGATTCATTACAGTCTGTCAAATGTAACACAAAGGTACAAGAAACAAGGAAAGAAACGATAAATCATTCAATTGAAATCGAAATATCTACGTTCATTGGAAGTGACAACACATTAACTAAAAACTGGTTGATCACCAAATTTATACCAAAAATTCACAAATAAAAACCAGTTTGATCAGGCACTTGCAAATAATATTTGTTGTCATATATCAAATAGCGAGAGATCAAACTATCAAAAGACTGGTAATTAAGTCTATTCGGGTTGCAATTTTCAACAAAGATTTTAAATTAAGAACAGGTGTTATGAAGTCGGCTTGCCACAAACTTCAACAAAGATTTAATAATTAAGAAAGGTGTCATGAAGTCAAGTCAGCTTGCCACAAACTTCGACAAAGATTTAATAATTAAGAAAGGTGTCATGAAGTCAAGTCGGCTTGCCACAAACTTCGACAAAGATTAAATAATTAAGAAAGGTGTCATGAAGTCAAGTCGGCTTGCCAGAAATTTCGACAAAGATTGAATAGTTAAGAAAATTTTGCTATTATGAATATTGAAATCCCTTACCGTTCTTGGGGTTTGTGTTGAGTCATGATAGACTGGTCCAGCTGATGACGAAGTACCAACTTTTGAAACCCCTTCCCTTTCATGAGGATCACCAAATATGGGCGTTTTCTCATCCATTGTGCATCAGATTATTAAACAATGAATTGAAGATAAACTACAAGCTCCCTGAAAGAAAAGTCCTGTGTTGATTTATCAAGTAATGTTTGTACTGAACTTCAAATAAAAAATATAATGGCAGCAGATGAGCACGTGTCTAGAAATTGATTTCATTGTCGACGATTTGATTTGAAAGAAATCATATCAACACTGTAGCATTAAATTTCATGAATGTGAAGTTTTAAGATGTGCAAGGGATACTGCATTCATTCTGCTGTAACAAAACTTTAAAAACAATGCCTGTTTTTGCCTGAGTAAATAATAATAGTTCCTATAGAGTGCTTTATCACATCCGATAGCACTCATTATGTTTTCTACAAGGGTATGTGGAGCTATGTGGAATTGTTAAACCCATTTATTTACAAAGCACCATGCAAAGGTTAAAAAGGTGCTCAGGTGCAGTCTGCAGCCAACCGTACCAGAAAACACTGTGGCAATAAAATCAAAGCTCTTCTCCAAACTTCAAGACAGTGCAAGCAGACTGTACTGTTCTTGGTGTTTGTTTTAACTCAAGTCTACAGGTACAACCGAATGTAGAGCCCAACTCTAGTCTGCAGGTACTACTGACAGTTCAGCCTAACTCAAGTCTGCAGGTACTACTGACTGGTCAGCCTAACTCAAGTCTGCAGGTACTACTGACTGGTCAGCCTAACTCAAGTCTGCACTCTGCAGGTACTACTGACAGGTCAGCCTAACTCAAGTCTGCAGGTACTACAGACTGGTCAGCCTAACTCAAGTCTGCAGGTACTACTGACTGGTCAGCCTAACTCAAGTCTGCAGGTACTACTGACAGGTCAGCCTAACTCAAGTCTGCAGGTACTACTGACTGGTCAGCCTAACTCAAGTCTGCAGGTACTACTGACAGATCAGCCTAACTCAAGTCTGCAGGTACTACTGACAGGTCAGCCTAACTCAAGTCTGCAGGTACTACTGACTGGTCAGCCTAACTCAAGTCTGCAGGTACTACTGACTGGTCAGCCTAACTCAAGTCTGCAGGTACTACTGACAGTTCAGCCTAACTCAAGTCTGCAGGTACTACTGACTGGTCAGACTAACTCAAGTCTGCAGGTACTACTGACAGATCAGCCTAACTCAAGTCTGCAGGTATTACTGACTGGTCAGCCTAACTCAAGTCTGCAGGTATTACTGACTGGTCAGCCTAACTCAAGTCTGCAGGTACTACTGACTGGTCAGCATAACTCAAGTCTGCAGGTACTACTGACTGGTTAGCCTAACTCAAGTCTACAGGTACTACTGACTGGTCAGCCTAACTCAAGTCTGCAGGTACTACTGACTGGTCAGCCTAACTCAAGTCAGCAGGTACTACTGACTGGTCAGCCTTAATCAAGTCTGCAGGTACCACTGATTGGTCAGCCTAACTCAAGTCTGCAGGTACTACTGACTGGTCAGCCTAACTCAAGTCTGCAGGTATTACTGACTGGTCAGCCTAACTCAAGTCTGCAGGTACCACTGA
This sequence comes from Marthasterias glacialis, assembly GCA_911728455.2. Classification (NCBI taxonomy): domain Eukaryota; kingdom Metazoa; phylum Echinodermata; class Asteroidea; order Forcipulatida; family Asteriidae; genus Marthasterias; species Marthasterias glacialis. The sequence continues at coordinate 6,724,627 of OU452237.1, read as the reverse complement.
TTGGTCAGCCTAACTCAAGTCTGCAGGTACTACTGACTGGTCAGCCTAACTCAAGTCTGCAGGTACTACTGACAGGTCAGCCTAACTCAAGTCTGCAGGTACTACTGACTGGTCAGCCTAACTCAAGTCTGCAGGTACTACTGACAGGTCAGCCTAACTCAAGTCTGCAGGTACTACAGACTGGTCAGCCTAACTCAAGTCTGCAGGTACTACTGACTGATGAGCCTAACTCAAGGTTGCAGGTACTACTGACAGGTCAGCCTAACTCAAGTCTGCAGTTCTACTGACTGGTAAGCCTAACTCAAGTCTGCAGGTACTACTGACTGATGAGCCTAACTCAAGGTTGCAGGTACTACTGACAGGTCAGCCTAACTCAAGTCTGCAGTTCTACTGACTGGTAAGCCTAACTCAAGTCTGCAGTACTACTGACTGGTGAGCCTAACTCAAGTCTGCAGGTACTACCGACTGGTGAGCGTAACTCAAGTCTGCAGGTACTACTGACGATTAGGGGCCAGTCTGCTAGACTTGAAATCAAGTCGTTAAATCATAGAGTTGGCATGCACTCACACTTGAACTCCGTTTCCATTTTTTATTTTCTTAAATCAAAGACGGTGGTCAACGACATGTGCAATCCGTCTTAAACAACTTTATGGACCTTTTCATTGATCTCCATTATATTGACAAATTATAGACAATATTAATGGACCTTATGCATTGACTTCACCAAATCGCCATCTTAGAGGTAAAATGATGATGAAACAATGGAAAACGCACAGCCCATGTACTCGCGGTGCAACAGAAAGGCTAATGAACAACCTCCTAGTGACAGGTCGGCGAGGGCGCCCTATAAAAATGACTTCATGTGCATATAGTCGATAGTATGGTGTAGACTTGAAATCAAGTCTACCGTACACGTATTTGTCACTGTAGAACCGAAGTACCACCCCCCTTACCGGTCATATAGCGTAGACCAGCTGGCGTAGACCTACATGTTTTTGTGTGTGACTGCTGTCTGTCGTGTGGGACCGCTCTCAGTCTCACACTATAGCATGTACGCTGTATGACCAGTAGAGGGCGCGGCGGTATTTCGGTTCTACAGTGACAAAATACGGTATGTTAGCAGAGGGCACAGCAGTACTTCAGTTCTACAGTGACAAATACGGTACGTTACAGACTTGATTTCAAGTCTACTAATGGTGCGATTACTGCTCTTTCCAGCGTACATCATGCGCGCTCGCGAAAGACTATCAAAATTTTCAAACTTCAAATTTTGATTGGTAGCTGGGAGAAACTCATTAAACTCATTATCACACGCGCCCTCGTGGAATACGGGAATATTATGGCGTATCTGCAGCCCATGTGTGCGAGGGGCGTTTTCAAGTCTGGCACGAATTGTCGCCCATCGCTGTATTAAATAGAAACGGATATATTACATCAAGAAAATAGTGTATTTTTTCTCAGTTTGATGCATATTTCTAATGAACAGTCAATCAAAAAGTGCGGGGACATCTGATATGCTGTCCCCCCCCCTGCCCAGTCTAAAAAGTGGGTGGGACATGTTCCATCTCCACCCAGCAACACCCATGTCCTACTACACTACAGCCCCGACCCCTTTCAATTAAATACATTTTTCCTCCTAACCACTTCCTTAATTTTGCAACACATTCCAAACCCCTTACCATCCCTCCCACAACTCACCCTTACTTCAACTTCAATCCTTCCTGATACCTCAGGTCTGCTCCTCCAATCACCCCCCTCTTTTTACATCACACCCTCCCCTCCCGCATACTTATACTCTAAGTTACTCCTGACCGTTGCAGTTACTACATTACAATACATACAGTACATGTATTCCTTACTGGGGCGCTAGTGTACGACCGATAATGTCAAAATCTCAAAAAGGAGTACAGCGTCCCAGTTACTGGGTCTAACCAAAATATCAATTGATCATAAAAACAGTAGTTTCGAAGAGGGCTGCTGCTAGATATAAATAGGGCCTAGACTTGAAATAACGTGTAAAAGCCATGGACATACTTACATTCGAAATGTTTTCAACACCCAGTCATGTGCCACTTACGAATGTCTGGTACTTTTAACACACAATTTGTTAAAGCGCACTGTTAAAACATTGTAATGACACCCGACTATTGCTTCTTCCCGTTGGGCATTTTTGGAAAGTTTTATTAAATAGTAGGTTGGAAACTTTTAATAAAACTGTTAATAAACATGTTTTATTTATAAAAACTAATTTTTACAGTTCAAAATCATCTTGAGTTACATACTCATACCATATGTTGTGTACAATTTTTAAAAAATAAAAAATTGCTTATTAACTGTTCAATATAAATATTTTTCAAACCCCTCTATTAAATAATGTAAATGTCCGATAAGTGTATGAACTTTGACCTTGCTCATCACGTGCTTAAAGTACCTGTACATGTATGTACATACCAATACCATAAAAATAGTCAGTAATGTGTAGGTACATACATGTAATACTATAGGTAGCTTTTCGTGAAAAGTTTGATGTAAACAGCAACAAAATCAGAAGTAACGTAGTTATTAACAAACACATAAAGAAACAACTAATGGAGGATCCACACGGAAGCGATGGCAGCCATGCTTCTGCACCAACAAGTGGTGCATTATTTTATGAAGTTGAACCCCAGAAAGTAAGTATTTGGTAATGGTAAGCTTTGTCGATTGAGTTTCCATTCGAGGACCACCGACCAGACTAGCCCCATACATTGTGCCAATCACGTTGGACTACTTCCGCTTCTTGGCCCAACGAACCATGTTCTCTAAAACCAGCGTTAATACGACTTTTTTCAAGTCAGAAAACAGTCATAACATTAGTAATCAAAATGGCGATTGTAACGGCAGGGTTGTCAGAGGCCCTAAAAATCATCGATTTGGAGGACAGAAAATGATCGTGAGTACAATTAAATGCATTTTATTACACTATAAACACTTGGAGAAGATAGGAGGCGAATTTTGAGCAATTCTGTTGAGTCTAAGGCATTTTTTTTAACAGAGGTGATTTAAATCCTCCTGACCGTCGCAGTTACTACATATACCTTACTGGGGCGCTAGTACGACAGATAATGTCAAAATCTCAAAAAAGGAGTACAGCGCCCCAGTTACTGGGTCTAGTCAGACATGTCAGATTCACAGACAGAGTCTGGAGAAGATTCTTGCATGCCCCCCGTGCGATATTTCCTAGGCTTTTGCTGGAATTTTATGACAAATCTCTGTGTATAATAAGCCCATGTCAACGACGGCGGAGGAGCCATGATGGTTGCTGTTCAGCGCGGATCGTTTTCCTGCACTAGTCTGTCTTTATTTCAGCAGTCATTATGCGACGTTTACCTGAAAGTGGTGACGTCAAGGTTTCGTATCTATTAGCGGTAAACGTTCTTGAATGTGCTTGAAAGGGGCTTGTTGCCAAAGCAAGAACGGTCTATATATTGAGCCAGGGACAGGGGAGGGTATTTTTATTGTCTGTTTACAGTTTGTACGTGTACACAGGTACAATATAGACATGGAACCATTATAAATCATTGTAACCATTGTAGTTTGCAATGTTTCATTAGTGTTTAGTTCAAACTATTTTAGTTTGTTCTTAGCCCTTTGCCCTTTGCCCTTGAGCTGAGACAAACTATAGAGATCAGGCCTCCCTAGAGGCCATGGTATGTGATGCACAATTAATGAATCTGACCTCCATGGATAGATCATCTAGAAAACACAACACATACATGTACTGTAGTAATAATGACTTATTATTGTAAATTTCGTCTCTCAACTCAACCAAAGTATTTCTTTGGAACAGTGACATGTTACATCCTCACCCTGGAACCCACCATTTACTAAATTGAAACAAGACTGAGTGGAAGTTGAATGAATTGCCCAGACACTATCAACAGTAGGTGACTGCTCTATTTTCCAACACCATGTTCCGTCACCCCTATGTCATGTATGTTCCGAAACCCCTATGTTCCGAAACCCCTATGTTCCGATACCTCTATTTTCAGATACCCTTATGTTCCGACACCCCTATCTTCCGACACCCTATGTTCCCAACAACCCTCTGTTCCAACACCCCTAGTTGACGCTAGGGTTAGGGTTAGGGTTAGGATTAAGAAAATACATTTGGTAGTTGGAACATAGGGGTGTCGGAACATTATATGTGTAACCCGACGGTAAATCACTAAACTCATTTGAAGCTGGACATACAGCCTCACAAGCAATTATATTTAATCTTACCCTGTCCTGGATACCTTGCAGATGCTACTGGTTTTCCCCATTCGGCATAAATTTTGTCTTGGACTGTAAAATGCATTGCCTTGTGAAATCAAGGATTTTGAAATTGCACGTATAAAATTTTCAAAAAGTAAAAGCTAAACTCTGTCGCGACAATTTTAAGATTCCACAAAGAATTTTTGACTGAATATACTTTATCCACTGGCCCTCATTTTAGCTGGAAAAAGTTAACATAAATAATGTGTTGGGTGGCTGTGGATTTTACCAATAATTGATTATTATTATTTCTTTTGCCTCAGATACTTGCCACGAAAGGATGTGTCGGTCTGACATCTTTTATGATTTTGGTAAGTTCATTAGTATTATATTTTTATAAAATCAAAAGAGTGTGTAATCCACAATAACACAAACCGGTTGTTTTTAGAAATCATTAAAATATAAAACAAGCTGAAACAAGCAAAACTAAGCTTTCATGTTATAGCAGTCTGTATATTTATAGACAATCCATTGCAAAGATGGTTTTTAATTGGCTTAACAGATTAATTAATTTGTAGTTATTACTAACTTGTGTTGGTTCATGGTTCTACATCTTTAAATTAAGTTGAATTTTTGTCTTGACAGCTGACTGTTGTGTTTTGCCTTGCCCGCGGGAAGTATGACTATACTTTCTATCTGATGGCAATTAATATACTCATAAGTGCCATCATTATCTTGTTTACGGTGAGTCAAACTTCAGTCTCCTAACAAGAACTAGTAATAATTGAAAAAACAAAACTATTCTTAAATTATATTGAGGTGAATTTCCTCCAAAACCCTGTGTCTGGACGAATTTGATCTGTTTTTTTTTAGAGATTGTTTATGTACAAGGATGATGACGGTCATCCAGATTTCACATTGCTTTCAAATAAAACTGAAATCATTGGAAATTCAGCGTCAGATTATACTATTTATTTCAGAATTCTGATACTATCCACCATTTACCTATTACTCTTCATCATTTGTTTTCACAGTGCTTTTGGTACAAGAGTGGCGACTTGGTAAGCATATATTTAAAAAAAAAAAAAAAAAAAAACATCAAATAATTTTTAAATCCCCAGCTCAACATTGGTAAAGTGTCTGTAAACGCTTCCATTCTTTGCACAAATATGATATTTGTACCAAAACCAACCTGTGAACGTGTCAGCTCATTTCGTTGTTTCATTTGCGAGAAAACGGGGAAAAATGCATTTATGCATTTTTGTACGCATTCCTATAGGCAGAGTTTTCGTCACAAAAAGACGAAAACTAATTTTGGATCTTATTTCATTCATTATTTAAAAACATAACACTTCAGGCAGAAATATTTCAATGAAAGTTTGCTACCACCATTATCTTTATACCATGTAAGGTAAATGTAAATCTGTGAACATTAATGGTTTTTTTCTTACCAATGTTGAGCTGAGGCTTTAAGGATCATTACTACTAATTTCAAAGCGAAACTTTTTGAAATAAACATTGATATCTATTTGAAGTTAAAAGTCCCCGTTTTTGTTTATATCTTTCTGGTAATGAAACCAAGGGACCCTCAAAAGTGACTTGCACTGTGACTCGTAAGCCTGAAGATACCTTTGTAGAGAAGATGATTAAGAAATGCCAGTTTTAGGATGTGGGAGGAAAACCCCAAATAGGGAAAAGCCACGCAATCAGGTAGGGACTGAAAACCCAATCCACATGCAAGGCTCCAGTCCAGGATTCGAACTTCGGGGTCTACAGAGGTAGGGAAAGAAACCACTGAGCCAACCTAAAACAAGCTGGTGAAACAAGCCAGTCAAAAACAAAATGTGGATCTTCTCAGTTAAAATCCACAAACTAACCTCATTTTCAACCAGATTAAACCTTTAATCTTTAACCTTTGACCCAAGGATGCTAGCAAATGGTGGTTCTTGATCCTGGTGAGTGGTGTGATTATCTTCCAATGCATCACAACTGATATCTACGTCTTTCAACATGAGAATCCCATTGCTGCAAGTACTATGGCGCCCCTAACGACCAAACCAGGATTGATTACACTGCACCCAGGGACATCAATAAAGGCAATGTTTGGCCAAACAGTTGGACAAGCTGAATAAGTTCTATTTTGGGGTTTTATTTGTAAGTACATTGTGGGTGGATGGGGGAGACATTGCCTGCTGCATTCTAACTAGACTCCTTCTTATGAACAAACTGTCCTAACTTTTACGGTGTACGAATTCTTACTTTAATAAGGTGGGATTTATGCCAAATGGTGCTGTCAAAAATGACTGAACTATTTTTCATGTGTATGTTTAGATATTACCATGTTCCATTAACATTGTTTTACTTTTCCACCAATCATTATGATCAATTAAATCAAACCAGAAACCAAGGTCTCCCAGGAAATTGACAGTCACCTGTTGTTTTTTTAAAGCCACATACTTCCAGTGTGTATGGTTACTTCCAGCACAAGAGGGCGCTGTTTGAAAAACTGGCAAACAATCGTAACAAAAGCAGGGTATTGACCTCTTGCATGCATGTCTTATTACGCGGTGACTGGGCCACGCTCACCATTAAAGTCAACAGGTAGGCATGTACATGTGTATGCGTAAACTCCGCGTTGTCCAACATGCTCACTATTGATCCCTAGCACGCACGTCACACGCGCCGACTGTGCCACGCTCACCATTTTGGTGGTCAATAGGTTTACATGGAAATGCCGCGTCTCCTAAAATGCGCTCTTCACTGAATACATGTAATCAAAATGGCGCAACCAAGATTATTGTGATGATGACGTCAGGTGAAATGGGTCAATACAGTATAAGGCCGCGTCCGAATAAAGCGACTTCGGCTACGGCTATGGCCGCTGGCTGCAACGACAACGTTGAAGAATGGGAATCTTCATCGTTCCGGCCGTAGCCGAAGCCATCCATTCGGACACGGTCTAACACAGTGACATTGACTTCCAAAATGGCGCAACCATGACTATTGTGATGATGACGTCAGATGAATTGGGTCACACACATACAATAATCTGTAAAACAATGTTTTACATGAATGCCTACATGTAATTAGGTTTCCAGTATTAATGATACGCCGTTTTAAATTTATGTATATAACTCGTCCAGGTTAAATAAAAATATGTGTTTGGTTTTCAGATGAACACATGGGAGTAAATTTTCCTTCAATAAATTACACCAAATAAAAAAGGAAACAATAAGATGTAATAACTCAATATCAATTATATCCTAAGCGATCATATGGTTTGAATAAAATGCTAATTAATTCATATTGTTTGCATTATTAAAGGCATTTGGTGCTCGATATGTGGTAGGGTGTAACCCCCCCCCCCCCCCCCCACACACCCACACACACACCCCATTGTGTCTTCATGTGTTCTGGGAATCTCAGAAATTCTTTTGAGGATTTTAGGGGGGTGCTTCTGTACAAGAGGGGAAGAGTGTATCGGAGAATGGGATTTTTTTTTTTTTTTTTTTTTTTTGGGGGGGGAGCTCCCTTTGCCACATATCGGGCATGGTATAACTAAAGGTAGGGGTAATGTTTCTCTGTAATTTGTTTTTCTTTTCTTTTCTTTTTTATTTATTCTTTTAATTTATAATTTAGCCTCAGTCGGCCAATAAAACATCTAATTAACTACACAAACAGTTGCTTTCCGATTATTGTACAGTTATTAATCCAACTATTAATCCATATCTCGTATATAATTAATAATACAGAGAGGTCTTCCGAGCACGTGACATAATCATTGTGCTTTGGTTGTAAAGAACGGAGAGTAATGGCGGCCCTTATTATTGTTTTTTTAATAAACCGCAGGAGATTGGCTTCCATACGTTGGTCCAAGGAAATGCCCGCGCAACGTTCGTGCCAGGAAAATACATGGGTTGAACAAACTAAAATCAAAATCACTACCAGAAAAAAATAAATAGTCGGTCAGTGGTGCACGAGAGGGTAAAGATAATGTTAGCTTTAAAATAAAAATGAAACTGAATGTCTGACTACACTGCAAACTTCTTGGAAAAGGACTGATGTTTCGTGTTTCTATTTGAATCTTGCCCCGCACTTGGCCTGTTGGCATATCGTATGTAGGTCCAGCCAGCAACTGATTTCCTGCTAGAAGTGTTATCGCCAACATTGTCAACACAGTGTCTTATAACATTACCTCAATATATTAGGCCGTTGATAATTATTGTTGATTTTTAAAAAAATTGATTACATGCTAAATTGTTAAATTGTTTTTTTAATTTTGAATGGGGAGCGTTATTGTTCAGCCCATTTGCTCACCCTTTCTTTTCAATTGTTCTATGCAAAAATAACACTCCCATCTTATTCCCTAAAACCGTATAACACCACCACCTTATTTCGTAATATAACAATAACCACGTCACTTGTTATTTTCAAGGAGTTACGTTCTTAAAATCGTCTTTGAAGCATGACATTAAACGGTGCTGGTGCCCGTGCAACTTGAACATTCGGGTCTTGTTGAAGAATATCCTTTTCTTCTTCTCCTGGTACCCGGGTGATAGCGTAGCGATGCGTGAGCCATGATAAGATAAGATAAATCAGTTGTCGCGCCTCAGGCTGGGCGGGGCATGCTCGAACACCGTATCCAAATGGGAACATGTGTTCCTTGCTTTGGAAGTCGCCACTTTCATCAATAAACCGCTCTGAAGAGGAAATAAGTAACAACTGGCATTTTGATACAGTTTTACACCATCTCGAGGAAGTGAAATCAAAATTGTTTTCGAAACAAAAAGTTCATTGATTGAATATTGTTTTCATGTGAATGAGTGTGTTGCAACATAGGCAGTTTACGAAACCATGGCTTGGGCTCTTGGGCTTAGGCTTAGGCTCTGTCAGTTATTTAGAAAATGTGTGCTTTTCTTATGGGGCTTCAAGCAGGAGGACGGAGCCCAAACCGTGGTTTCGTAAACGGCCACAGTCCTACGGTGGTATAGACCTTTCCATTGTTGATAAGCAAACCACGCTGGTTGGCATGGACGGCCAAATGTAGCAAAACATTCAAGTCTTGTTGACAGACGTTGTGACCAAATTCAACATTTTTGGAAACTTTCTATTTAAAGAAAATACATCCCATTATTGGCTGGTTTGCTTCACACATATTTTGAACAGTTTTTAAATATTTGTGTAACATTTTTGCAAACTGTGATTATCTGTCTTTGATTTCACTCATGGCTCTCCGTAGTTTTCCCGTCTTGGTTGGCAAAAACTAGGGCCATGACGTTGCAAAAGAAAGGTCTAAAAATTTATGCATTGACGTCATCATGCCGTCATCTTGGAGGTAAAACGGTGATGCAACAATGGAAAACGCACACCATGTACGCGCGGCGCACAGGATGTGCCAATGAGCAACCTTCTTTTGACCTCTAACTGAGGGCGCCCCATTCAAATGACGTCATGTGCATAAAATGCAAAAACCGGGGTGTTAAATTGATTCTCTTGGTATCTATGTGACAGCACCGACATGGTGTTAGTTATCCCCATTGCTTTATCGGTAAAATTAACACCATGTTGGTGTTGTCATATATAGATACCAAGAAAATCAAATTAACACCCCTTGTTTTTGCAGTGTAAGGTCTACTGTGGTTATTTCCATTTCATATAATATACACGGAGTTGACATAACATTGCGAAACAAAAAGTGACAGACCTTCGCACACATATATTATGTTACATACATATTGAATCGTTTGTGCTTGTCTACTCTTCCCGAAGTGCTACATGAAGTGCTATTTTCCTTTCAAACTTGACCTAAGCCGTCGTTGATTTTTTCAGTTGTCATCATTTCTTTGTTAAAGCATTGTATATTGATGTAATTGTGTGATAACGGAATTTGTAACTGCCTATACAATAAATTTGATGCTAAGCTGTCATAATTAGATATACTGATTACGTCATGAGGTGAATACATAGATCTATACCTGGTTTGTAATCAAATGGCTCTGGCCAGAACTCTTCATTGAAGTGCACACCGTAGAAGTTGGCTAAAACTGTTGTGTTTGTTGGTACGCTGTAGCCACCTGGATTCAAGTTCAAAATTGTAGCATTTAGAAAAAACTAATCTTTATCATTACATCAGCGGCTTATAATCAAGACCTTTTCCAGTGGGTGGTGGACGGGGTGGGGCATGGCTTTTCAGTGGGGATTGTCATATTTTCTTTAATATCACAAACGTTTTAGTTTTTTTTTATACCGTATTGTATATGAAGGCACACCACAAACTCACTCCAGAGAGGCCCTTTTCTAGCTCTTTTGAGTTCCTTATTTTGGGGAAGGGGAACTATATTCGGATATTTTCGCGGATGTTACTTGGGGGCACTGGTGGGATGGCACCCCCCCCCCTTACGGCTACACCCCTCCCAGCCAGACACACCCCCTTACGGCCACCCCTTCCCCCTTACGGCTATGATGATGCATTGCATCGAGTCATTTCTATACAGAAAAGTATTCCAATCAGTTTGCACTTACGGAATGTGATATCCTGGGTAGTTTTGTGAGGCACGCTGATAGGGGCAATACATGCATACCGTAGAACCTCTTCAATAGCTGCCCTGACGTACACCAACGAGTCCCGGTCGTCGAGATTAGGCTTTCGGTCCTCACCAACCACACTTGTTACTTCGGAAGCGATCTTTTCCTGCTTCTCAGGGAAGGCTACCAAGAGTGCCATGGACCAGAAGGATGCGACGATAAAACCCGCAGTGGCTGTGTTAATCAAGAATAAGTCAACATACATTCTTCTTTTATACTTCAGTGTTCTGAATATGGGGGTAAGAATCTTCGTTACACGATATATAGAATCACTAGATCACGGTCCATGCCCTATGGTAACAATGAGTGAAATAATGGTGAGCCCCTCCCTAGCACTGTTTCATTAAAAAAAAACTTATTAAATTGAAAACCAACAACTTTTATTCGAAGAAAAAAAAACACACACACACAAGAAGTGATATTTAAAAACTACAATCTTGGGGTTTTCAATATAATTGAATAACTCTTAATTCAGTATACAAAGCACTGAAATACTGCATTTCAGCCAAAGCGATTGTATATTAAGTACTATTTTATCACTTTGTAATTATTTATCTCCTAAAGATCTGAATGCAATTTACTACCACCTAGCTTCAAACTACATACTTACTTCCACCTAGTACTGTGTAATCACTTTGTAAAATAACAGTATTTTCTCAAGATTTAAATGCAACTTACTTCCACTTAGATAATTACTTCAAACTACATACTTACTTCCACCTAGTACTGTGTAATTGCTTTGTAAAATAACAGTATTTTCTCAAGATTTAAATGCAACTTACTTCCACCTAGATAATTACTTCAAACTACATACTTACTTCCACCTAGTACTGTGTAATCACTTTGTAAAATAACAGTATTTTCTCAAGATTTAAATGCAACTTACTTCCACCTAGATAATTACTTCAAACTACATACTTACTTCCACCTAGTACTGTGTAATCACTTTGTAAAATAACAGTATTTTCTCAAGATTTAAATGCAACTTACTTCCACCTAGATAATTACTTCAAACTACATACTTACTTCCACCTAGTACTGTGTAATCACTTTGTAAAATAACAGTATTTTCTCAAGATTTAAATGCAACTTACTTCCACCTAGATAATTACTTCAAACTACATACTTACTTCCACCTAGTACTGTGTAATCACTTTGTAAAATAACAGTATTTTCTCAAGATTTAAATGCAACTTACTTCCACCTAGATAATTACTTCAAACTACATACTTACTTCCACCTAGTACCGTGTAATCACTTTGTAAAATAACAGTATTTTCTCAAGATTTAAATGCAACTTACTTCCACCTAGATAATTACTTCAAACTACATACTTACTTCCACCTAGTACTGTGTAATCACTTTGTAAAATAACAGTATTTTCTCAAGATTTAAATGCAACTTACTTCCACCTAGATAGTTTGATACCACTTGGTAGACGTGTGTATCAGTCAGAAACTTGTATTTCTCTGGATCGGCCTTCTGGACCAGATTGCGAGCATTTATAATACCGTCCATCAAATCACGAAGATTCTCTGAAAAATAAACGCAACGTGTGAAGCTGAATTACGTGGCCACTCTACCAAAAAAGAAAAGAAAGTGTAACGATGTTGTACCTAATCCAATATTAAGGAACTATAATTCTCCTGAAGACGAACAGAGTATACTGTTCGAAACTCCGAGACCCAAACGGCTCTTTTCAGAGCCACCACTCCTTTCTAACAGAGTTTTCATACATGGTTGTACCCGCAAGTTTACTATTTAATTATAGTTCCTTATTTTTCACACCATGCAAAGCTTCAAACATTACTTAATCCAATATTATGTGTATGTACAAACGTCGTGTTTGAGCCTTCGTGACCAGTGGTAATAACTGCATAAAACAATAATAAACGTCATAAGAAAATGTGGTTGCCCATTAAACCACATTATTTTGGTTTATTGTACAATGCCGACTTACCCATTACTGTTTTTAAATTGACGCTGATTATTGGCCAAATAGACCTGTATTGTAATACAGTCATAACTTGTTGCCTTACATCATACAGTCGTTTTGTTTTTTCTAATGTTCAAACTTTTTAAAATTCGTTTGACCAAGAAAAGGTTATTTGAAAAGAAAATTGACAAATATAACAAGTCTAAATTAATTAAAAGGTTGTTGCAAAATAGTGTACATCGAATATTTTCACTGTGTGGTGTGAATAAGTCACTTGAACCACGTGTGAACTTAATCATTTTCAAAGAATTGTTAGTGGTTTAGTTCTGTCCCAACTTTAGAATCGACCTATAACTGTAGTTGGGACAAGTCCCAACTTGAGCTTTACAGTTGGGACGGCCCCAATGTACACTGGGATTGCCCGATGTAGTGTAATACATGTTGACCTTTATCACACTGCAGCCATCTGTCAGATTCCCTGTATACCCAATGACACTGATAGGTGTAATTCTCAATGTATAACAAGGGACCAGACTATTTTCCCTTCCAGCCTCAGTTTGGTTACATTGGTTTGAACGCACCATGATAAAAGTCTATAGGGATAACCGCATTATGGTCAGTGGGTCTCTTAGCCTAAAGTAATTTTCGATCCTCTCTTTAATATAGTTTCTCTTGACTTGGAACGGGGCTCTTATGTGAGATCACCCGCGCCACATCTGCCAGCAGCCTGGTGTTGCGACCACACTCAATGCAAAAACGTAACAGACTGGTTCCGCTGGATGCCAGTAGTTGAGCCGTCCCAATATTGTAACACCGAAGTCGGACCTATCCCAACTATAGTTGGGAAGATTCTAATGTTGGAATGGAACTGCCTCACGTTTCGATCCAGAGTTATTCTCAGAACTTAATTTAATTTCGAGAGGTGTGTTGGTTACCAGTGTTTATTTACGTACCTGGGTCAAGGGTGTCGTTGTGTCGCTTGAACTCTGACCTAAGAAGTCCATTAAGGTCATTTGTCGTGTCTTTTATAAACCGGATACCGCTGCTTGGAATATGACGTAGGCAGGGTATGACGTCAACCTTGTTTCGGGGTCCAACGATGTAGGTATACAGGCTCCCACCCATCAGCTTCGCAACACGTTCATGTACCTTTGGATCGGCCCTGTTGGTAGTGTTGTAATATAAACACACTTATTATCATGTTTAGATAAATCCAACCAAATGTGGTGACAGCTATTATTAATTTTTAAAGAAGAAAAAGGGTTAAGTTTTAACTGAAATATTTTTCGGGTTTTTTTTCTTCTTCATATATATAGCTTGAAGCCCCAGCTCAACATATGAAAAATAAGGGATAAACAAAATCTACCCCCTCCTCTTCGCCGGCCAGGTTTGAGGAACGCGGGATAAAAAAAATCTACCCCTCCCTAAATACTAAAATGATTAGCACTCGATCCACAAACAACCCTGTCGGGACAAAAAAAAATAACAATTTTGCCAGATTTCCCAATAATGAAGCATGCATTGTCATTAAAATGTGCGCGTAATTTATTTTCGCATCTTTTCTAATGCAATAATATTTTTGAGTAACAAATATTTTTGAGTAAAAAATGTGACACATTTTTTAGAGCTAAGAACAGATGTTAATTAAAAGACTGTAAAACAAATATTTATGCTGCACCAGTTTCTTATTTTTTTTTTTGCAGCAACATTGTATGAAGAAAAACAGCATGGTTTTCAACATTTTGAAAACAATTCAAGAAATGTTGCTGTGGGTACACAAAAAAACCCAAGTGGAACATGAAAAAGTGTAGTTTAAAAATGAACCTGTTCAAACCAAACAATTATCAAAACAAAGCCTTGCATAATTACCACCACTACAGCCAGTACATGAACTAGGTAAGTTAGTCCATGGAGGATAATTAGACTAGGGAGGAAGGAAATGGTTGGACCAAGGCTCTCAGCTCCTTATCTGCTGACGAACCATTCAACGCCAGTTGCCCATATCACGAACAATTATATTCATACCTTGTAGTACCAATTGCTTTTTCCCTCGTTCGAATAAATGTATCCAAATCGAGGCTGGAAGGTTTAATAGACTGGCACTATCTAGGTAATTAATGTTTTTAACTTAAAGTATCCATTGTTGTGAAAAGAAGAGCGACAAGTCGCGTCTGAAAGTTAATAAAAAGGGACTGGAGACTTATAAATGATAAACAATGGTCTGTCAATGCATATATGAGGGCTAAGTTGGATTATAGAGAAGTCAAAAGCTACCCGAACAATATTGGGACAAAAACATTGTTTTTGCAAAGGTCACTTCCGACACAAAGAGGTAAACGTTTCCGATGATCTTGTAAATTTGGCAAGGACAAACAACAAGGTGGTTGTTTGTTTGTTCGATTTGTAGTGTCCGTGATGGTTTATGCATGACACATTTTACCGGGCCGTGTGGCTTTTATAGGTCAAGCGTTTATTTTCTTTGCTCCTTGTAATAAAGTAATAAAGAGGGTTTATGAATACTATCAGTGCATGAGCAATGAACAAGACTGTACCTGAACTCTCCTCTTAAAGTAACACATAAATTGACTCACAACGATCGGCTTAATTGTACTTCACGGGCCGTTACAATTAAATGAAAATTATTAAGTTAAAGAAAATGTGCTATGGAATGTTACGCTTTACAGTGACTTCAAAATAACAGGTATTACTCCGACTTCATGTTTTCTCGAGAAGTGACTTGGATGGGGGCAAAAATGCCATTAAAAATAGTCACGGATAAAATACTATCGCAGCACTGCCACGGTTCGCCAACTTGACCCTCAGTCCCAGGGTGTAGTGTTACCACATGACATGTCACCTTTGCAAAAAGGGTGACTCAAGGTTTTATGCATTCCAGAGTATTTCCTGGCATGTGATCATAAATTGAGGAAATTCATTTCGTTTTTTGTTTTTATTTTGTTCCATTACAATGTAAAATATGCGATCAAGAAATGTACATGAACATCTTTTGAGATGTGGCCCATTTCTTCTTATCAGAATCTGATAGAATCTGTTAAGTGCAATCTCTATACAATGTTTACTTCCATTTCGAGCTGTGTACAAGTTGTGCCAGCAGGAAGTCCATGCTCTTTGGCTCTGTTGTAAACACAGTGACCTCGCTGTCGTCAGGGTCTAATGAACACACTGCCATACATTTTACGAAGGAAATATTGCTTAGCAAAGTTATTTCCTGAGCAATCCGCTGAGCAGTGTTTTTTGTGTACAAAACAGTAATGCACTTAATACCAGCATTTACCCTGAGTATTTAAAAGTGAGTTTCGCAAGATTATAATTTAACAATGTTATGGGCAATGAATATAAAATGTTGTTCTTATTTTGTTTTTGTTTTTTTCTGTCTATAAGCAAACAAGCATTTGGCTTATGTTCATTCGATTCACAGTCAATTCTTATAAGTTAATACAATAGTCTAAATGTACTAGTTAGGAATTTTAAAAAGGGATCTATACAGGTAGACGATCAATTATGTAACGATGTAATCCAAGCCAAAAAGAGGCCATATTTTGTGAACATGAAAAATTGATTCGTGTCCACAAAGAGTAAAATGTGTCTTATGACTATCAATTATGCGTATTTTATGTCAGCAAAAGAACACTTGAACAAAGGTTAACCTAGCTAAATTATACTTACTCAAAACCAAAGCATAAGTGGCTCAAGACACCAGCGATGGCTGGAATCAGTATGTCTTTAATATTCACGGGTTTCCCTTCTCTTTTGTCCAGATCTTCCTCGAGCTTCTTGAAGACTACATGAGCTATTTTCTCGATCCTTTTGTTTGCCGTAAAATCTCTATCAATTGAAAAAAAATAATAATAATAATTAAATCATGTTGTTGTTTTTTTTGTTCAGTTGTCAAATGTGTGCCTTTGTTAATAACTTAAAGGTAAACCGTGAGATTGGAAAAGCTGACAGTGCAGTTATTACTTAAACTGATTCAATACATACATGGAAAAAATTGTGAAAATTGGGCTCAATTCGTCCGCCAAGTCAGGAGGAAATAGTGAAAGACCATTCACACTTTTCAGCATTGTAAACACATTGTCCTTCATTTCGATTGTTACAACCGAAATTAAAAATCGGGGTCTTCAAGACAGAAACATTTCTATGGAAGATTTGTACTGGTATGAACTTCGTAACCAGTAAGCTTTCAGACTGCTACTAATTAATAAAAATTTAAAAAAAAAAATGGATGAATACCAATGCTGTATTCTACACTTAAATGTTTTGAGAGTAATGCTTTAGTTATGTACTGTGTTTATAATTTGTATGGTGTTTTGAAGTCGTGGGCGGTGTGCGCTTGAAGGTTGACTACGCGACCGGGTATCGACATAGATTCACTTTAAGTCAATGCTCCGTTTTCAATAACAAAAGTTTCCTGTCAATAACTTTCGAATAAAACCGTCTCAATAAAACACTGTAACCGGTGGTAGAATATGCGTGTCAAGTAAGGCATACGGCCATTACCCAGAAACAATGTGATCAAATTGAGAGGGTCCAAAAGCGTGCTTTCCGCATTATTTGTGACACAGGCATACATGCTATAATGATGTTCTCTTTCAGAGTTTAATTCAACTTCCCTTTGGCAAAGAAGATAAAATCTATTACATAGTTTTGGGGAGAAACTACTCAGTTCTGACAGATTTCGTAATTTACTTCCCCCGGTTAAAAATCACACAAGAGTTCTTAGATCCAAGACACAAGCCTCCTAAACTATTCCTTTTTATAACACAGAGATATATAGAAATTCAGCCATGCCTGCCATAACTAGACTCATCAATGCCAATGTTTGAATGTTTGTCTTTTTATCCTTTGTGAACCTGTGCAACTCGTACATATATATTTTTTGTTTGCCACTTTGGCTTTTATTATTATTTTTTTTTTATAAACTTCGTGTGAATTTTAATGTAGTGTTTTTAACTCCTTGTACATTGAACATCTTTTGGCCTTTGGGCCACTTGTTTCAATATAATTTTGAATGAATAAATAAACCAGAAATAATAAAAATACTGTAACAGGCAACATTATAAGACCAACCTGAGATTTTGTATCCCCATCTCACGCAGTAAAACCCAGTCCTCACTATAGGATCCTAGTGATATGTCTTTGCCATGCTCATTCAGCATATCCGCTGTCAAAAGAAAAACAATTCAATGAAGAAGTCAACAACCGTAACATGTCAATATTGTTTAGCTATACTGGTTTTTTTTTAGGGTCGTCATTGTCCAAGGTCTTGCAACAATATTCTGTGGCTTTGAATTATGCCAATCTAAGCTCAAAACATAAATAACATAATGCACATTGTATAACAAACTAACACCTTGTGTGAAAGAAAGATAGATAACATGATTTACATTTTCAAATCGACAAACGTACTTTCATATTTATACTTCAAAATTGAAAGGATTCGAGCACTCGAACATTCTCATAAAAAAGAGTACAGTGAACAGTGTAAAGTCTAAATGCATAGTTTTTAATACAATGATATCAAGGTCAAAAACACATAACACGTAGCATTAATGTATACGCACTTAAACATTCTCATCCTCAATAAAAAAGAAAGAGAACAGTTCAATTTCACATGACAATAACTTCATTTCTTATGAAACTCACACGTGTAATTGACCGGCCTTGAACCCATCTCCTTCGCGTAGTTCAAAGCTGCGTCTTTAATGGCGGCAAATGTATTCATCATTATTGCCCAATGGCCGACCTTTAAAGACATAACGTCGCCAAACTTCTTGCCAATCTGATTTAACGTAACCCATGGTGGTGGGGGTGAAGATGTCATAACTAATGATGCAAGACAAGAGAAAATGGAGTGTTATATTCCTAAATTTAACGCTGTCTACCTTCTCAAAAAGAAAATAGATTATTGATTAAAAATAATATTGCTGTTGGGTCCCAACTATCGAATCGACCCAACTATACGGTCTAAATCTATAGTTGGGCAAATTCTAAGCATAGTTGGACCGATCCTAACTATAGGTTGGTCCAACCATCCTTAACTATAATTGGGATGATTCCATGGTTGGGACGAAACAATAATTATGATTCACATACTCGACGCGCTAGTAAGACGGATATAACATTGTGTATTTTCAATGTATCAATATCGGTTCGTATATGTAATATTTCACTTCAAAGTTAAATTTAGATTAACATTCAAAATGAAACGATGGGGCTCATAGGACGAACGCAATCAAAAGTGGACATAAAAAAATGTCTTTATGGGTAGAATGAGCCAGAAACAGTGATCTACAAGTCTCTCTCTAAATGTTTAAAAGTGAAAAATTCAATTCTCTCGACCGAGTGGTGTCAGTTTGGCTCTTCTGAAAGTGAAAATCACAGTGCATCATCACCCTTTTTGAGTGAAATTGGAGCGCACTCTACTATGATTCATGTTGAAAATACCCGTCTTTCACTCTGAAAAAAGAGTTGTCCGCCATATGGCTCTTTGCAAGATGGCGGACAAAACGAGAGTTTTTTTTCTCACTATTTTACATTTATGAGAGACGGCGTAAAATGGCCGACTGCAAAGATGTTTAAATAACTACAAGCTTAATAGTTATATTACTATTAGACTAAGCAGCAGAGGTATATTCAAAAGACACGGTTAACAGAGTTTTATACATTGCCATGGAATACACGATTCCAATCGACACTTTGTCACTGACAAAACTATTCAATTGTAAGAAATCATTTGTTGCATCCCTGTGTATTTTTGCACAATTTGTTTTCTTTAAAAAATAACAGTCTTCAGGAACGCCCACAGGTCACTTGCTAACAATGGCTGGATTCTCAACGTGACATCACATGCATTACAACCAAGAGTGAATTTGCTAATAGAAGAACACATATTTGTCATTCCTTTGGCAGACCCAATCCCAGAACAATTGTTTTCTGGATTAGCTCAGGAAACATTATGTAATGCATGTGATGTCACGTGGAAAAGTTTCCATATCCGGCTGCCACTTTCCAAGGGATTTTTTTAGACTTTTTAATGGATGTTGGGTTTTTTCCCTTTTATAATATTCCTCCCAAGTAATTGGAAGCAAAAACGGTTTTGTTGACCTTAAAAATTTTTTTAAAAAAGCGAGTAGCGTTGTCAAGCCCAATGTAGACGTGAAATTGGCTTATTTTTCATGATTTCGAAACTTTAAATTGTTCAAAGTGCCTGTTCCTAGCTGGATATATTCTTCAACCCTTCTAGATATAGGTAAGGATAAAAGTTTACTTAAATTCCATGGGTATAAAGTGACAGCCGGATACGGCATTTTAGCCATCATGGACTCCGGCATGTTGTGCTGTAAGCTCTTTGGTTTCACCTAAAGGAATGTGGGTGTGGCCCAGAGGTCCCAATTCCATGCCACTTTTCACTGCGGCAACAAAAACTTAAAAACAAGGCGAGTTTGATTGGTGGACAAATTCACCTAGGGAACTGAAAATCCATGGGGCCGGAATTGACTGTGATACGGGCACCGACTCTTGCATAACCATACCACTACCAATGTTAAGTTATCAACATTGGTCAAGCAAAGTCATGGACATAAATGCATACAAGGAGCAAATGCTTACCTTACCGATTACTTACTCTTTAAATGTCCCAGGAGGAAATGGGCGGGTGGCGACGGTGGGGGATTTTCTCCCCTGTGACCCCCTCCACCGCCAATACATACCACAAGCAACACTACAAGAACAACCACTGTTGCACCAAGTATAATGGTAGTACCAGTGATCTCCAAGACACCACTGGCAACATCGCTTCCAATGGCTGCTGAGATAACCATTTTCCGTTTATTTTCGGCAACTCTTGAAGAACCTTGAACACCAAAACTTCTACGTGATGTGACCAGTCAGCACCAGAGTAGTTACCCAAACAGTAGCAAGGGGCCCGCGTGTATACTCTTGGACTGCACCACTGGTTCAATAATAATAGTAACACGACAGCACAGGTCCCACTATGAACTGCTTCACTGGTTGTTAATACAGAACACACCACGAACTCAATGAACGTTACACACAATATTTCGCGGCTATGGCTCCCTGGGTACCGGCTAGATCACTACAGGTTAATTTGCATTAACAGCGTCTGTGCAGCCGGAATCTAAGCTATGTATTGTGGTCGCCTGGATCGGACAGAGTTTATTATTCAATGGTCTTTTATACTGTAAATGTTTTCAGCTCCTCTATTGTTCGGTCATGGTCACTCCCTGCATGGTCATTTCAACATGTTCAACTGTGAGGCGTTAAATTAACTCCACCATGGTCCATTATGGAGTTAGAAAACATTATATTTTATTGCCTTACTGACATTGTATTTGTATTTTGCAGTTTTATTTAAACATGTTAGCCTTATCAGTATCATCACAACTTCAATCGCCAAAGGACCATACAAACAGTAAAAATAGTAAAATACAGAACAATGTAGAAAAGCGACTAATCAAAAACAGAAAACTGAGTTTAAAAAAAACACTACAAAAAAGTCTTATAAATGATTAAAGCCCGAGCTGAACATTGGTAAACTGACTGTAAACGCTTCCATTCTTTGCACAAATCAATATATTTGTAATAAAACCAACCTGTGAAAATGTCAGCTCATTTCGTTGTTTCATTTGCGAGAAAGCGGGAAAAATGCATTTAGCATTTTAGTACGCATTCCTATAGGCAAAATTGTCGTCTCTCACTGAGACGAAAACTAATTTTGGATCTTATTTCATGTATTATTTAAAACCGATAACACTTCAGGCAGAAATATTTCAAGGAAGGTTTTCTATCCATCATTATCTTTATGCCGTGTAAGGGAAATGTAAATCTGTGAACATTCATGTTTCTTCTTAACCAACTTTGAGCTGGGGCTTTAAAGGAGAACATTTTAAAGATGTAAAACACATTCGAGTGGTTCAAATCCCGTTTTATCGGCGTGCCCGTGGTGTGCTTTACGTATCCCATTCGTGGACAATAATGTTATTTGGAAATGAGAAACGTATAGTTAAACATCACCAAACATCCGAATTAGTTTGTTGGCACACGGAAATAATTTATTTTTTAGTATGTGTAGTATATGGTATACGAAGTAGGGGCCTATATACCGTATGTATAAGTCAGCCCATCTTGAGGTAAAATGAACTTCACTTTAGATCGAAACAACGGGTCTAAATTTTTAGAATACACAGCGCTTTCTCAAATCGAAATGAGAAGAGTTGGACATTATTTGAAGCTCTAAAGTTTCATGGATTACCCGGTCCCCATTTTGTATGCCTATTATTATATAGAACTGAGTCACAACGGCGTGGACGGACTGTGGGGGTCATGCCCTTGCTTTCCTCACTTTAAATGCAAATTGATGCCCTACAAACGTGAGTTTGCGTAGGCGGTGGATCAATGCCTGACAACAGTTATTGTTATTTTGCTTAAGTGTTTCTTGATGTGGTCAGTAACTTACGGGGGTGTGTGTTTGTGTGTTTATGTTCATGGTTTGAATAGAAGAATTCATCCTGGCGGTTGGACTTGACAACAAAGGTAGAAAAGCTCGAGGTCAAACTTAAAAAAAAAAAGGACACCTATTCATAAATATTTTTTTGCCAACGAAACAGAGACCAAAGAAGAAAAATAGAACTGACAGTTCATTTTGTAGTATTGGATTTCGATTTTTATCTTTTAAGTAATAATAATAATAACGTGTATTGCGCTTTATCAAATGAGCTGGGCCTCTCAAAGTGCCTTGCAATACTATTACTTCTGTTGATCGGGCCCTAAGCAATCCTAAAACCATCTCAATTCCTTTGGAGTATGCAGCACCGGCAGCGCACAGGTTGCTAATCATTCGCATCAACAACCTCTATCTTCGCATGTACCCATTTACTCCTGGGCGACCAGAAGCAAGGATGTGGTAAAGTGTCTTGCTGAAGGACACAAGCGTCACGACTGCAGTATTCGGTGACCTTGCGACCGAAACTAGAGTTTGTTGCGTTAGACTGTTCGGCCATGACACGGGAGATTCGGGGGAAATCGAGCGGAAATCCAAATATTTCCTCATAAAGTTCTAGATTACTGCGTTGTCCATCACACTACTTTGCATACAACTTATGCATTATTCGGTAAATCATGTACAGAAAAAATAATAATAAACGGAGTTCACACACAAACATACCTTTTTTAATTTACCACTGTTTATTATGGTACCTATGTACAAGAAATGACACCTTATTCATCTTAGGTTACAATACACAGTGTGTACCTTCTTAAATATTTATCTCAACACATTTTTATCATCACTGTATTGATAAAGATGATCCTTGACGGATCATAATGATGCAATTACTGCTGGTATTGGTGGAGTTAAGCTGAGGTAGGTTAAAATAGTTTATAAAATATACTAAATAAATATACATAAATATATCATTTCGCTCGAAAAAAATGTCTTATTTTAAATCATTCCAAACTGAATTGTTTACATTTGGCGTTACAATTCTTATAAGAGCCGATTGAGAAAGTTCAAAACTTTA
The DNA here is from genome assembly GCA_911728455.2 of Marthasterias glacialis. NCBI lineage: Eukaryota > Metazoa > Echinodermata > Asteroidea > Forcipulatida > Asteriidae > Marthasterias > Marthasterias glacialis. The sequence goes on along the minus strand of OU452237.1, from coordinate 6,701,308 downwards.
ATCGGGATCTGTTTGAGAGCTGACCCAATTGCGAATCATGTGTGGTCATGAAAGAAGCATCCAAGCATTGAGGCCGTATCCGAATTGACTGCTATGGCTACGACTGTTGCTAAGGGTGTTGCTAAGTACATCCTGTACTTCAGCACATGATGACATGGCGATCTAGCCGTAGCTGTAGCCGCAGATTCAGACACGGCCTTACAAATAATTTGTACAGTTTACACTGACAATCCCTTGTGTTTACAAACTTTGTATCATTGTATTGATTTATCCACATGAAAAGGGACAGAACCCCTTTGAAAAATCAATGTAGCAGATATTTTAACAGAGTGGAAGACTTTTGAACGGTCCCTTTTCACAGTTCTTACCAGGGCCAGAAAAAATAATTAAGCTTAAGCGTATTTCACAGGTTAGCACGAAAATTAGGCGGCCAGCTTGCGCGTTCACCAAGGATTTATTTGCATTGTTACGTCATTCATTTTCCTACAGTAAGCACCGGAAGGTTAGCATGCCTTTTCCTGTGCCATACGGTTAGCAGCGCTATGAAATGGAAATCGCACAGTAAGCACAAAATCGGCCGTTAAGTAGCTCTATGAAATTGGGCCCAGTAGTGCGCACGCTCAGAACTACACACGCAGTACTGAGCATGTGCGCGCACGCTCAGCAGAGCTGTCAAACACACAGACATAATATAGAACCCATAGACAAACAGCACCTATGGAAAACAACGCTTGGGTTCTTTTGTGTCTGTGGTCTAAAAAGCCTCTGTGTCTGCTGCCGCCAGCGTCTCAAAAGTCTCCCATAATCTTAATTATTTAGACCAATAACTTCACAAACAGAAAAATCCTTCACTTAAATATTTCACCACACGGGAAGAGCAAGTAAGGAACAATCAAGATAAGCAAACATGCATATGGAGTAGTCTCATAATTCCAACTTTGTAAAAGATTCAAGCAATTTATTTTCTTATTTATTAGGATAAGCTCATATACCATGTTTAAGGTCTTCTTAATTGATTAACGAAAATGTTAGCTTTTTTTTTATTCAATCCCATATATAAAGACGTCCGCCTCTTTTTGCCAAAACCACCGCCTTCCCGTCTCCTCTAAAACTTAAAATCTTCACGAAATGTACTGCAACAACTATTTAATTAGCATCACCTATACAAGTAGCACACGCCTATTACATACTATAAATAATCGCCTACAACACTCTATTGAAGTCTAGTGTAGAAGTTATCTCCATTATATGTGATATATATTCATGACATGTCAAGAATTTATTAAAAACAATATACATGTAGTTTGCTCACTTCAAACACCTGAATGAATATAGTCTTTCTTCTCGTTTGTAAACACCGTCGATAGATAGTCAATCACCGTCAATAGATAGTTCCTGATTAGACGCCATATATGTTTTTCGGGCAACTTGTGTTTTGGCTAACTTGAACTTGCGTCAAGCGTTCTGATCTAATTTTGCAACGCCGCTATGTTCAGCGACCAATCAGGCAAATAATTCGATTAAATTCCCGCGTGCCGCGCGCACTGATTACACAAAACGCAAAGTTGTGGTTCAAAAAAATGATCATGCCCATAAAGATGGCCGACTTGACACAATGACGTCAGAAAAGGGGAACTGTTTTGTCACGTTAAATTTATACGCTAGTATCGCTTATGCACAATTAGTTGGAATGGTTTTGGAGAGCGTGCAGCTTGTATCTCCGGATTCTGTACGAGGAGAGACTGATGTTCTTGCTCTGGTACTTTAGTGAATGTATACCTCTGGAACAGCCAAGCATAGACAAGATACATGATGGTCTCACCCTGTGTTTTACCGAGACATTGACGGTGGCCAATGTTAAAGGGAAGATAACTTTGGGAATGTTTGATGCTGCCGTCATCATTGACGAAACGCTCTGAAAAGTAAGAAAGTTGAATAAAAACGATAAAATGACAAGGATGAAGACAGCCACAACTTAATGACTGAAACGTCGATTTCTTAATAAAAGACAAAAAACCTGTGTCTCACGGTTTCTTACCTGGTTTGAACTGGAAGGGTTCTTCAAAGTTCTTCTCATCAAAATGAACAGCGTACATGTTATACAAAACTGGAGTACCCTTTGGAATCTTGTAACCGCCTGAAAATAAAAATTGCAAAAGTTTGTTGAGGCTGAACAAAAAAATCACATGTTTAGTTCAAAATAGGTCTCATCGGTCTTTCCCAGTCTGGAGACAATCAGCTTGTTGCCCACCAAGGCTACTGATTTGCTATAACCATACACTGCGAACAACTTACCTTGTTCTATCGACTAATAGAGGGCGTACATACCCATTTCCCATTTCCATTGATAAGTGAACCCGGATGTATATGTGAAAAAAAAGATTATATATGTGAAAAAAGATTGCCAGATCTGGAAGTGTTTGGGCATATTGAAAAAAAAAAGGTCTGATGAACTTTGTTGTGGTGACCTTCGGAACCATAGTGCCTTTCCTTCTTGAACTGGACATTGGATCGGGGTTTGAACCCGGAAAGTACTCACGGAAATTGACGTCACATGTCGCCTTCCTCGGAACACCAATGGGAGCAGCAGCTGCGAATCTGAGTGCCTCCATAGCAACAGCTTCTACATACTTCAAGGCGCTTCTGTCACTTAGCGATGGCATACGGTGATGACCAACGGCGCCCTCCACGACCTCAGCTACCTTTTCTTGCAAGTGTGGATTTTCAGCCATGCAAGCCATTGCCCAGTAACTGCTATGCGCAGTACCAATACCACCTGCAAGTAAATCATAGTTCTTAAATAAATCTTTCACATCCATACACTATCTGGAAAGAATCTTGACAGGGTAAATAAAACCGACAAACAGATTACCCCTTGATTTCTTTTAGAAAACTGTTTTGCATGATGGTGTGACATATCAAAAGAGTTCTCGATTTATGGCCGAGTCAAGGACATTTCTTCACACAAGTTTGATATATTTGTTTTGGGGGTCATTCTGATAGGCTAAGTGTCGTGGGTTCGAGGGAACGTTGCTCAACAGCGGATTTGGATCGCGCCAATTTCTTCCATTTGGCCCTGACACCATCCGGTCATAAGATATTAAACCTATCAGAAGTACACAAGAACAACAAATTTCCCTTATCTTTCTGAAACCTGAGACTGTACTATACTCTCTGGTAACTGACCTACCTCCAACAAGGACGTTAGCAATAGTCTGAGCAAGATGAGAATCCGTGAAAAAGTCCAGATCGGTCTCGCCATTATTCTCTGCTTCTTTCTGCGACTTTATCAGCTCATCTATCATGTCTCGAATATTCACTTTGAATCAAACAGATAATCAACGGTATGGGTTAAATATTATGTTTTAAAGTAAATGGATTGTGGAGTCAGTTATTCGATTGTTTATAATAAAGAGAAGAGTTTGTTTGATTTAGCTTCAAAAAAAACCTTCAGTTTCATCTTCTATCTATACAGTCGTCTTCAGTATGTAAGACCAAAACGGCCCTCTTTTGGTTCAAAGCCCCAACTCAACATTGGTAAATTGACTGTAAATGCTTACACTCTTTGCACAAATCAAAGAGTAAGAATTCAAAACCAACCTGTGAAAATGTCAGCTCATTTTGTTGTTTCGTTTGCAAGAAAACAGTAAAAATACATTCAGCATTTTTGTACGCATTCCTATGGGCATAGTTTTCCTCTCACTGAGACGAAAACTAATTTTTGATCTTATTTCATTTATTATTTAAAAACGAACACACTTCAGGCAGAAACGTTTCAAGTAAAGTTTTCTACCATCATTATCTTTATACCATGTGAGGTATATGTAAATCTGTGAACATTTATGTTTTTTCTTCTTACCAATCTTGAGCAGGGGTTTTAAATTGTATGAATGAAATCAATAGAATCATGAGTATATAATGACTTTGTACTGGATTGCTTGATTCGAACTTAGTCGTGATATACTTACTTGGGTCATAGGTCTCTTTGTGACGTTGCACCTCGGCATTTATCAGGCCATTAAACTGTGCACTGACTGCTTTGATGAACTTCTTCTCTTTCCTGGAGACGTGTTTCATGAAGGCAAATGCGTCTACAGCCATGCGTTTACCAATCACAAGCATCGCTACATCACCGGGAATCAATCTCATCATCTGCTCGTGTATGTCGTCATTTCTGATTGGGGAAAAATCATAAGTGAAAGTTAACCCATTTTGCATAATGTTCCAATCGAAACCCAAATGTTACATGTCACTCTCTTGTACCCCACCACCTACCCAATCATCAGTAACACTAGAACCAATCAAGCATGTCTAATCTCAATAACCCAAATCAAAAAATGAAAATATCAACATCCTTCAAATTATATTTTTTTAAACGTAAGATTTAACTGACATCTATTTTTATTAACGATATTAAATAAACTGGAGGAGTAAAGCGGACCATTTCCAAAGGTTGGTTTCTATGGGTTTCTGGTACTGGTACTAGTGTATTGATCTTTCTTTCATTAGAGGTCAGAACTACTGGGTGTGAGAAACACTTGACCATTGGACTTACTCGTATCCAAACGATATATGCGTGAGGATGCCAAGAATTGCTATGTCGATGATTGTAGTTGCGTGGACGGCTTGACCAAGACGAGCATCTAGGTATTTCTCCAGTGTCCGAAGACGGTCGTGTGCGATAGTTTCCAGCCTACTGCCTCCTGTAAAACTCCTATCATAGCCAGAAGAAAAGAAACCAGATAAAGATATGTCAACTTATCTCACAAAACAAACTTTGTTACATACAAAATAAAATAAAACTTGATTTAGAGTTTCTCGTAGTCTGAGTATATTATCTTTATTTCTTAAGGTTATCTCACCTTAATGCCGAGGAGAAGAATTTTCGATGGTGTCTCCACTCCGGGGTATAGTCCGAGAAGGAGATATCTTTGTAATTATCAGTGAGCAATTCAGCTGGTGGTGAAAGACATTTATTCTAATTAATTCTTGGTAATGCACTATTTTGACACTTGTTGGTCACTTTATTGAGGCAGATAGGAAGAATTTATGCCCAACGATTTCCCTCAGATGGTACATGTCATAACGATAGCTAGTGACAACAAAACACTGATCTGTTTCTTGTCGCTAATTTATTTCCCATGGATAAAAATAATGGACCTTTTTATGACGATGCAGGGGCGTCTATTCCCTGGCTTAAGTATAGGCATTTCATTATTGGCCATAGCGTATAATATGGGCAATGGTTATTGTAAAATAGTGTGTTTGAATAGCTTTTATAGCATGCCTGTGTATAATGTCCAATTCCATAATATGCAATACGGCCATAAGAGTATTGAACACCAAAGCTGAAACCTTTGTTAAGGTTGCACTGTACACACCATTTAACCTTGACACCAGTTATAGTTCCCTTTTTAATAGCATATCCACTATTGGACGACCGTTTGTTATTTAATGTTCCATTGAGAAAAAAAAATTGAGAAATGCAAACAAATTCACACTGAAGTATTTTTTTTCAGGCTTGTATATTAAAGCAAAATTTAGGACTGCATTTTTCGGAACATGATGCACTTTGAAGTTAAATGAAACGATTATTTCTCTCGTGTTTTCCTCTCCAAAGTCAGCAGAATTATTTTGATAAGTTTTAACCAACGTAAAGAGAAATATAGAATCTCTACTCTATCATGTCATTAATAAACCCTTTTCACTACAGCTTTTATAGCCTCCGTGGTAGTGGGCACTGAAGTTCCCTTCTGTGCTTATTTGTTAACCAAAACCACTCCCATGCGTGATGAGGACATTCTGACACTACTTTGTGACATTCTTTGTCACAAAAGAATCAGTAAATCCCCCCAACACAACACAGGTTGTCTGTCAAACAACACACACACCGAGACTCTCATGTACAATCATAGAGCAATCTGGTTTATTGCTCCATGGTAGAATTTACCGTAGACAGATAATCCAACCCACAGCGATTTTTTTCTTCATATAGATAATTTCACTGGCTTAAACTTTACCCAGTTATTAAACGTAAGCTGAGAGTACTCTCCAGAAACTATAACCACAGACACTTAATTTGTTGTTGTATACTTTAAATTGTTAATTAGTCTACATAAACTCCAAAGGTCATCTGAAGAACAACTCAATGGTCTTGATGAAGGAAAAGTGGTTTTTGATTAAACGCAGACGTTCCGCATCTTTTGAGCAGATCCTTATAAGTACTAAATAAAAGCAATAGAATGCGGAAACTTACTTGAATATAGCTGTGGTCTTCCGGCAAACTCTTCACCGTAATCGATGAAAGCTTCCCTTATTGTTTCGGTAGAATTCAGCACCAGGAACCACTCATCACCAAGCTTTAGTGAGTAGATTTCACCGTGTTTCTTGGCCAGCTCGGTGCATGTTACGTACGGTGTGTCGGTGCTCGTCAAAACTATGAACATAAAACATGAATGAAGCCGTTATGATCTATCCAAAATATAATAATTAATAACCCCAATAGTACTAATGAAGTCATCGACAAACAATAATAAGTTAGAGAATGTAGGTTAAACTTGGGTTAAAACCATCTGACCATCCTTTTAATACACTTTTAATTCAAAATCGTCAGCTATTTCAGCGGTACTGAATTCGCGGTGTATACAAGCAGCGTCACCCATTTCCGATCAGTTCATTGAACGGCAGTTTCTATTAACTTTTGCTACAAGTATGACATGCAAAATGTAAAAGTATTGTCCACACTGTCACTGATGGTTAGTGAGACATATTAGTTAATAAACTATAAAGTTCTTCGTCTTTCCATATTACATGCGTTACAAATACATAATCTTTATTGTCGTATTCTTTATCCTACTTTAAAGTGGTAGTAACTAATTATTTTAAATAAAACCGTTTTTACTTATATAATATTAGTTGTATTTATTTCTATATTCTATCTTTTCATCTCCTGTATTTGCTGGCTCTTCTGCAGTTTGATTTGTCAACAGAATAAATGATGAAAAATCACCATATCCACTTGAGAGAAACTTAACTTTTTTGCAACACTGACATGCCATGCAATCCCACTTAAAACCAGCAACACATCTTTCTACCGAAAAAGAATTATAATTGATCTACAAGATGAAACTTCTGTTTGGAATTTTTGTCTATGGATTATATTTTTTGACACACTTGATTAGTAAAATACGATAGTGTATTATAGTGATGTAAAGTTAATCGAAATGTACACTTTTTATAAACTTTTGGAAGCCACTATCGACAGGAAACTTAAATCTCAACACGTTGACGCCTTATAAAAGCACAGAGTGTGCATTTCAGAATAGAGGTACTGGTCCCCGTGGATCTCGCCCATTCTCGCGGTAAACGGGAATCAAAGTTGGTGATCGGAAACAGGTGTCGATCGGAAACGGGTGGTTGCGCGATATTTAAGCATAAAACCTTTATGTGAAGTCAGATTTATTTCTGATCACTTCAAGTCAGTACAAAGTAATTTTGGAAAGAGTTGAATAATCCGATTGACTGTCAGAACTGTCTCTAGTCATCAAGTTCAAATGAAGTTAGAGCACTATTTGAGTATTTCATTCCAAGTTAGGCCGTGTCCGAATGAATGGCTTTGGCAGTGGCTACGGCCGGAACGCCGAGGATTCCTATTCTTCAACGTTGTCGTTGCAGCCAACGGCCAAAGCCGTAGCCGAAGTCGCCTGATTCGGACACGGCCTTAGAACTATTTCAGAATATCATGACTTACTTGGAATGTTTCCAAGAAGAGGTACCCTGTGAGGTCCGCCTGGAAAGTTGGAAAGTCTTCGGTGGTGATGATGACGATGATGATGATGTTGATGGGTCATTGAAATGACCACAGCAATAAGACAGATGGTGCTGAAAAAGAGGGCCAGGGTTGTTCCAGACACTGCTGCTCCGGCCACTGCAGCCGTTGCCGCCGCTGTTATAATGACCATGGTTAGATCCGCTTCTTTAAAATTTCCTGTTTGATGAGAACAACCATAAGTGGTTTCGAAATACCTCGTAAAAGTTCAAGTGTACCAACTGAAATACTCGTGGCCAAATAAATATTCTCACTTAAAAAATGACATGCCCCGTACAAAGTAGGCTATAGGACCATGGAGGTAGAAATTACCTCCATGATAGGACTGAGTCAAGTCGAGGAACCAATTTTAGCCATTTTTTTTATTGAAGATAAAAGTGCAGCCAAATAAGTCTGCCCAACGCAATCAGATGTACTTTTTTGGCGGTATTTCTTATCACATGGTGGAACACTTTGTATGCCCCAAGGACACTCTCCACGTAAGTCGTTGGTGCACACACCCACTTCAAGTCATTTATAAACAAGAGCGAGTCGGTTGATCCGGTCGATTGTTCCGGTCGGAATCATGCCCGAGGTTGCTTTTGAGGATTGAGAGAAGAGCCACATGTTTATCTTTTTTTTTAACCATATTTTTGTGAATGCTGAAACCAAACTAAGTTAAATTAACCAGGAAACAACTAAATTCATGAGGATTTACGAGTAGTTTCCATACACAAGAACTGGTATTACATGACTGCTAAAATGCTAAAAATACGTTTTGCTTTTTAACGACCCCCAATAAATCGACCCGCGGAGGTAGGAAATACGATCGAACAAAGGCATTTTAAATTAAAAGCTCTTCTGAAAAACAGATGGAGTAAAGTCAAGAAATGTAATGCAATATCTTGCTCTTTTGTGTGCAAGTAACTTGATATATAGTGACAAGCTTCACCCGTGGTTTACCCTGTTTACACGTTAAAAAGTCGGTCTAAATAGATTGACTGATCTCAGGTTAGTGTTGTTTAATAACAGTGGGTCGTAAAGATGTCACAAGCACCAAAAATAATAAAAAATTAAATAAATAAATATATAAATAAATCAAAACATATATTGTATATATAATTTGCAACAGTTTGTGTTTAAAGGAGGTCAACAAAAGCCCCCCTCTCATGATAGTTTTTTCATGATAGTGATGTTTTGTTTTACTTTTAGAATTAGTTATGTGATTTCGAACAAATTCTTCAAAGAATCAACAATTACATAATCATTTTAGGGTCTTCCCAGTTCTTGACAGGAAGTCATCAAAATAAAGGCACCAATTAAACTTGAGAGTGTTTTAATGCATGAATTCTAGAGGCATGGATCTGAGATCTGTGATGGAACCTCAAGCAAGTTTGTAATTCCTAGGAATGTCTTAGTATAAAAGACACTTCTTTTTACATTGATGTGCGTCATGCGGCAAATAATAGTTTTGCAGACTACACAGTATGCATTGTAACAGGTGTCAACTGGGCTCCCACGAAGCTTGCGTGGAAGTGTGGAAAGAAAGACCTTGTACATTCTTTGCTTCAATCTTGCTCTGTGGCGGGTCCCATGCTAAAAACAGTACGGGGATCCATCACAAAATGGTTTTAGTAATTACACAAAGCTTTGCGATAACACTTCATGCTGTCGGTATTTCATCCCAAGATGCTCTAATGAAGCTGTCACAAGCTCCATGCGCAAGAATAAAACAAGCTATTACCATGTTAACAGCAACAACTTCAAACTATTTCTAATACTATAGGCCAGAGATTAAGAGTTCAAAATCTACAAAGTTACAATTGGAAACAAAATAAGTTGGTGTTGATGCTTGCTGTATAAGATAATTGAGGCAAGATCGTAGAAGCAGCATCTAACCACACCTTTTCACTTGTTATGACCAAAAACATAATTTTATGTAATAATGTCTGGTCCTAATAGCTGCTTTCGGATTCGGCATCTTTTCCAGCAGTGAATGCAATCAATCATTGCAACAACAAAAATAGGCCTAGGCCTAACCATGGAGGAAGGAAATAGGCATTGTGGAGGCAATATATATTCGTGTCATTCCTAATAAATAAGTCACAAAAGAAGCACAAGTAAAATGGCTATACTCACCGTTGAATAATTAGTTTAAATTCACTTAGAGCGATTGATTTCTGTCGGAGCTATCAACCGAGTTGTGTTGCCGTGCGCTTTCTGCCGGTTTCGGTTCCAGTCTTGGGCTTTTATACAATCCACTCGTTGTCAAACCATGTGCCTACTGCAACGGATTCATCGCGTTGTTTCTAAGTTTAGCACGCTTCGGTGACCTGCGACCGCTGGAAGCTGGTAGTGTCAACAACACTCTTTCTGGTAACGCATAGGGAGGCGGATTTGGTTTTACTCCACACAGTCGGGTATCCTTTCTCTTTGATTGGAATCAGTAGGCACATGGTCTCCGGGAAGGAAATGCTTTGATTGTCTTCCTCCATGGTAGGGAGAACACGACCAATTGAGAGCGCAGACTCACTTTGAGTCGTGGGAATTTAATGTACTTTCAGGATACATTATTAATGTTTCAGCATTACTTCCTCCATGGTTTTCAGGATTAGCATCATTACAGATCCGCTTTGTGCCCTTTTCATGGATGACGTAACGTCCCTCAAATAATATTCGTCGTGATTGGCAGCCATCTTGTTTTCTATAATCCGGTGTAAACCTGTACTGCCACAACGAGGCTCGTGGGGAATGGTCTTGTTACTTTTTGAATAATAAGTATCAGCATTTGTACGGGCATACCTTGCTCTATGGTACGGGGAACGAGATAAGCACATAGTGGTCTTATCAACCCCCAGGACCACGCCTACAATTAATTTATTGATTCTGTCATGAATAATTGATGAGGGACTAACATTCCCTAATTGTTTGTTTTAAGCATATGCATTTAAAGAATTCAGGAGTCCTATAAATCGCAAATGATACAATGAATTCACAATTGACAAATTAAGCAAATTAAGACGAAAATGTCAATGTGAATTACGTTTTAGATTTTCAAAAAAAAAAAACGCACATGATAACAAATTATAATCGAAAAACTACCAAAAAAACGATCTTTCTGGAAATGGTTTATGAAAACCGTCCTAACGTGACTATCGACTGAACTAAATTTACAGTAAATAGACATTTTTAAAGCCCAATCTCAACATTGGTAAACTGACTGTAAATGTTTTCATTCTTTGCACAAATCCAAGACATATGTAAGAAAACCAACCTGTGAAAATGTCAGCTCATTTCGATGTTTCGTTTGCAAGAAAACGGTAAAAATGCATTCAGCATTTGTGTATACGCATTCCTATAGGCAGAGTTTTCGTCTCACTGAGACGAAAACTAATTTTGGATCTTATTTCATTTATTATTTAAAAACGATAACACTTCAGGCAGAAATATTTCAATGACAGTTTTCTACCATCATTATCTTCATACCATGTAAGGTATATGTAAATTTGTGAACGTTTATATTTTTCTTCTTACCAATGTTGAGCTGGGGCTTTGAGTACTCAAAAAAAAAATATTATTCATCCTTTCCAAATAATCTCCCAGAAAATTTCCTTTCGTTTCAGTTGATTTTTCAGTTGACATCCGTGTTTATCCTAGAGCTACATGGTGTCATCAAGCCACCGAGGTAAAGTTCATATAATCGCGCAGGTAAACAGTAAAATATCCGTTTAGTATAAATCAAACGGATCTTAGCTTTCCTTCATTCATCCGGTTCTAGTTTCAGTTGCAATTCTTTCGACAATTGTAGAAATATTTTGCAGGTATTTTCAAAGAAAACAAGGGGCAAGGAAAAGGAGGTGGAATCACGCAGACCCGTTGACCCCCACTTCTATACCCCAAAGCTCCACGACCTCACCCACAACTGACACTGCCACTGCTGCCTTGACTTTACCTGTATCATTTTATTTACGTTCTCAGACAAATTGTAAGTACCAATCCTAACACACGGGACCTATACGGTTTAATATCCCATCCGAAGGACAAAGCAATTATGGTAAAGTATCTTGCTCAAGGACACAAGTGCCGCAACCGGGATTCGAACCCACACTCTGCTGCCAACAACAACACCAGAACTCGAGTCCGGTGATCTTAACCGCTCGGCCACGACACTCCACCGAAAACTGGTGTATAGTCAACATAAGAGGATACGAGGAAGGTTAAAATGGTTCAACCACGGTTAGTTCAACATGGTTCGAATACTAGGATGTTATCAAGTACAGTGTTACTTAATGCATTAGATAGTCTGTAGTTTTGATTGACATTGCAAAAAGTGCCCATCAGTTGATCTTGAGTAAGACACGATTCAACCTTGATTCGAGAGTTCTGGTCTTTCACTTTTCACTTGTTTTTAAATTTATTTTGTTTTGGGAAGTTGTGTTTTAAACTTCATTCATTCATTCATGTCTTTATTGTCCATAAAATAGAAATTTTGCTTTGTCGAGCATGCTCATCAGATTAAAAAAAATATTCAATATTCATCATTGTAAGTTAAGCAGTGTTGCAAAAAAAAAGCCAAAGTCATTCCACGTTACAAACATAAAGGTAGAACATCGAAATATACCGAGATGAACTTAGTTCATAATCGTTCAAAGGGAAATAGGTCAAAATGGCTGCCGGATGAGGGAAGTGGCCCCTCTGGTTGACAACAGCACAAACCAAAACGAAAGTTTTGTATCTGTGTGAAAGTGATTTGGCAAATTATGAAGTATTGACAATAATCCCGATCGCGGTTCATTACCCTTCTAAAGGTCATAAAGTAGGCGACCGTTGACTAACCACTTATTGTATAGGCCTAAAGGGGTGAGGTTACATGACGCGGTGTACTTCTAATACAATGTACTGGGACAGTGACGAGAGTTGTGTCACAAAGTGCAGTTTAGAAAGTGATATAAAAAATTAAACATTTAAACATCTTGAAAAACACCGGATATTTAAATCTTAATCAACATGCCACAGGACCAAGTCATCGGATATGCTAACAGTGACGTTTTGGCACAGGTCCAGAACCGGAGTAATTCTTTCATGACATTTAACTTGACGATAGGGCCTATGTCGCCTAATTCTAGCGATAAATAACTATAACCATAACAATACGCGAGTTTAAGTTACAGCCGGCCACACGTTTATTAAACGTTATTTATTAACGATTACAATAAACGATGCCATATTCAATTAACGATTAAGCAATAGCTAATATGCACATCTATAGGTTATTGTTCACACACTAAGTGCAATACATTACAAATAGAAGTGATGTATACAAAACTTAGCTACATTCTGATCTTACACAACTATCTTAGAATTGTGCTTACTGAAACCAACTGTTAAAGCTTATTTGAAGCAAAACATTGATAACTGTCAAACAGATGTACATGAAGCGTTTTCTTAAAACCGATGGCTGGTAATTCTGTTAAACTTGGTCATTCTGTTCAAAATGGTGACTCCATTTTCTGCGTTTTTGAATCAATGAATTTTGTGGTAATTCTGAGTCACGTATTTTCGTGAACTTGACTTTAAAAAAAAAAAAAAAATTAAGAACAAAGACAACGGCCATGTCCGACCAAATTAACCCGGTTTGTAATATTCTTGAATAAATTCCCGTCATGAAATAAACAGTTGGATGAAATGTTTAACACTTGGATAAGTACCTAACTAGTGGCACACATACGTTTACTTTTATATGAAATATCGGCTATGGGCGTGAACTAGTGCGTGTTAGACTAAATATGTGCAAGTATAATTGATTTTAAGACGTCTAGGTACACATCCTATGAATATTCATCAGCAAAGTCACTTGTAACTACTGCCTGCTGTCTATATTACAACACACACATCAATAATTTCTCTCTAACGCTGAACATTTAAAGTTAATATGAATTTACAAAGATAATTCCATTATCAAGATACAAAATAAATAATATAGGAGAATAACGCAAATGATACATTTAGTAATATGTACAACTCATGCATTTCTATGCAGAAAGAAGACAGAAAAAAATTAAACATGAAGGCAAACAATCGATAGTGAGCAAGATCAATTCATAGTTAGTATCGAGGATCGATTATCAAAAGCCTCCGGAAGTAAATGAGGTGTCTTCAAAGACTTCAAAAGTCCCTTTCGGCGGGAAATCATAATAAATAACTTCAGGGAATTCCCCCATGAATTCAACCATTAACTTAAGCAACTATACAACACTGTTTACACTACATATATTGAAACCGTTATAACACTAAAATTATAACCACTTCATGTTCTGCACCTTGTGTTTCTTGATATTTCTCGTGTTTGCACGAAATTTTACGATATCTCTTGTCAGATCGTAAATTGGTCTGATATTAACTTTATTCTAGATGTATTTTTTTTATCATTATGATTGGCTTGGCTTACATTAACGATATCACACATTTTCCTTTGCGGAGGGAACATTTTTTTCCTTTAAATATTGCGCATGCGCTTGGTGCGACATCGTTACCACGAATTGAATTCACCTCATTGACCACACAATGACAACATTCAATTGCAAAGACCGGTTAATATTTCTAAACGGCCAAACCGTGGACTAGGAAACAAGTTCGAAGTAATGCAAGTCACACGTGTTCTTTCATTATCGTGTAATTCCAGACAGTATGAGCTTCCGGAGTCACGTGATCAGGTCCTGGTTGTGTCCTTCCTTGGACTTTCCAAGACTATTGACATCATGGGCTATAATTATATAGAGGGAAAATGACCCTATACTTCAACACTAGTCAGTTACACAACATTGGTGGCGCTAGACTATAACTATCACATGACATTAAAGGTCAATATTTGGCAACTATAATGGGTTTTCATTTAAGACCACAATACTCAATAATTGACACATTACTTTGGGCTCCACAAGTCCACGCCTGCACGCAAACATCACGCCAAGTGGAAAAGAAAGCAATAATCACACACAGTTTCCATCATGAAAAGAGGAGGGCGTGGGAAAAAGGTTCAATTTGCAAGAATTTGAAATGAATACAGTGATTAGTAGCAATCTCCAACCCACAGCATGACGTTACTTTGGCTGACGTCATCGATGTCACACTTAACAGATTTCTTGTTGCCATCAATCAGTACCACGTGATCAGCACCGGGCGTGGCTACGTGTGACCCAAACACACCACTGTTGACGATATGCCGGTTGTGCTCGTTCCAGGGCCAGCTTTCAGCGCTGATTGGATGAAAGACACCTGGAATCATCTTGACCTTACTGGTCTCCAGGTCAACGAAAAGAACATCTGGGCGATCACGTGATGTTACCAGGATATCATAGGTATGGGTAGCGGTCTTGGTGGGGAAGAATCCAACATCACTGACCCCAAGATTAGTACTGACCTCGAAGAGAGTCTTAATCTTACCAGAGGCGGTGACCTTCTGGATGTAAACCAAACCGTGTTGATTATCAGCACTGATGACGTATCGACCATCAGGAGATATGTACGGAGTCCCTCGAATGCCTTCATTAACATTTAGGACAATATCGGTCATGTAGTCGAGAATGAGTTGCTTGGATTGCTGGAATTCATCCTTTGCGCAGCTGACGATGACGTAACCACCAGTCGCCAAGAAGGCCACTGACTCTGGATAGCATTCGTATTGGGTCAGGACGATCGTCGAGGAAAGGGTCGTGGTATCTAAATTAATCTTCGTAATAGCCATCTGATGGTTGTGGATTACATACCCGAATTTGTAATCTCCCTGATTGGTGATTTGAACTTCAGGGATGAACAATCCCTTAATGACGTCGAAATGGTGTCCGATGGGCGTGGTGTGGATGGGGGCATGGGTTTCACCCTGGCTGGCGTACTTGATAACCTGGATTGATCGTTGGCCTTCAGCAGCATCTGTAGAGCGCCAACAAACAACCCACAGTGTGTCGTGATGTTTGATGTAGTGGAGTGACACTGGAACAGCGTCTGTGCGGATCACCTTAAAAACAGAGGGGAAAGGTCGTGATAATTACCTTTAAAAAAAACCTGTGCTTAGCCCTGCCACGAGATGATGAGTTAGTCAAAACACAGTCAAAACTCAAAACGATATCCAGCCCACGTGCACCTCCTACCGCCATCTTGTCTGATCAAAAGCGTCATAAAATAGTCCCGGCACCTCGGATTAAAGTTAATGCACGTTCTATTTGTTTTTCAATTCAATTCAATTAAACTTCACATTGATTTCTTATACTTCTAAAATAAATTGTAAATTTTCGTGCAAATCAAGAGTAAACTGAAAACGCCAGCGAAGCAAAAGTAAGAAAAATTGACAGTGGTTAGTGATTCATCTACAGCACAGAAAAGATCTCTCTCACAAATTGTCAAATTGATAAAGTTTACTTACCTCGAGAATTTGTTGGGTTCGGATGTCGATCATGATGATTCGATTATTCATGGGTTGCGTGACGTAGATGTACTGATTGAGTACATTGACTGCGTCACCCCATGAACAGATTGCGTCTCCAGAGGGCGTCATCGGACAAAGTACACCGTGAGGTTTGGGCAGGACGTGATTGGTTGGAATGTTTAGTTTGAATCCACATGAGTCTGGTTCCACGACTCGGATGCCATTAGCATGGAAGAAGTAATACACATGCAGAGGTCCGTGGTCTAGAGCTACAGAAATAACAAAGCAATCGAACTCCGTTTGTTGAAAATAAATAAGTAAGGACTACTGCCCGTTCAGACAATATATACACATTTACATGTAAAAGTTAACTTTAATACATAGCTTCATTTGGCACATAAACATTTAAATTGAATTATTTGATGATCATTCAGAGAAAAAGGAAAGTTACCTCTTGTGTTTTCCTGGATGAAGACTGAGGATACAGACTGTACGGTGCCTGCCGCGTTGTTTGCTGTGCAGATATACTTGCCGGTATCTGGGTAGTCCAGATTGTCGATACGCACCGTGGTGTTATGGGCTATAAGAGATTAGATATAACATAAAGTTAGCTAACTATCGACAAAATTGTTTTTCTTGCATATTAAGGAGTCTACAATGAACATTTTGCTACTTGTCTCTCACCTTCAAGACGGAGTCCTGGCCTCTCCTCCACAGGGACTCCATTCTTACTCCATGTCTTATCTGGTTCAGGTACGCCCTGAGCATAACATTGGATCTTACCCACTTTACCCAAGGATTGGAACCGGGCACTTGGACAGGTGTGAACAGTCGGTGGAACTAAAGAAAGAAAAATGGAATAGCTCGTGGTTAAGATAAACAAAACAATTTATAATAGATGTTAATTTTTGCATCGGGGATAAGAGTATTATTTGTGTTTTTGCCCATACACCGGTGTGTGTTAAGCACTGTATACTCAGTACTTTCCCGAGTCCCGTGAGAAAAAAACCCACAGGCATATTACTCGGGCGGGATTCGAACCACAACCCCGCCATTCTATAGAGCAGATGTCTTACCAACTAGACTACCGAGATTACCCAGCAACTAAAGGCAGTTCGAATCCAATTTGCAAAGGGTACCACAAGCATTACAATATATTTGTTTGTGTATTTATAATAGATGTTATTTTTTGCATCGGAGACAAGAATATTATTTTTGTTTTTGCCCATACACCGATGTGTGTTAAGCATTTCCACCTGGTGTATGGGCAAAAACAAAAATAGTAAGTGTATTTAATTTAAACAAAACTTTAAAAGACAATTATACATCTCGGAGAATTATAATCGAAAGAAAACACTTAAAACTCGCATTAAATATATGGATTATAATTAAAGCTCTGAGTGACTACTGTACGGTGTTCCCAACATGCCAAATATTATGACCTTCTTACCTACGGTATTCCCAACATGCCACACATTATGGCCTTCTTACCTTGAACTTGTAGGGTATACGTTTGCTTGACGGACTTATAGTCCTCAACATAGCAGGTGTATGTCCCCATGTGCATCAATGTCAGCTTCAGGAAGTACAGTGTCCCGTCGTCGTATGTCTAGAAAATAACATCAACAAAAATTTAAAAACAAAATGGCGGGTAAAGTTGAGTAAACAATATCACACGGAATCTCTTTTTATTAGAAAAGAAATAACACAAATTCAATTTTGATTCTCGTTTGGTTTTTATCTGCGAGTAACATTGTCGATATTTTTCTATTTTACTTGGCATGCATACTACTCTAAATATTTATTCCATGATATTTTTGAGATCACTGTACCTTCATTCCATCCAGTAATGGAACATCAACAAGATCTACTCCATTACGTTGCCATATAACATGTGATTTATCCTCGACGTCGATACCACAGACTAAGACGATGTTATCTCCTGCATTGGCTACCTTAACCAACTGGCGAAGATTCTCCGCTATGGTTACCGTCTGCACATCTATAATTATTGAACAAAAAAAGAGCGGAATTTTGGGGCATTACACAACATCGTTTTCAGATTTGTGCTCAGCTATTGAAGACGTCGATTAGTATTACTCAAGACCTGGGTAAAGACAGCCACGTTACATGGCAGTGTCTTCTTCCTAAACTGAAGTTCAACTCTCTAAAATACAGTGAAAAAACACTCGTCTGGTCCGCCATACCATTCTTACACAGAGCCAAATTGCGGACAACTCTTTTCAGATTGAAAAACGGGTATTTTCAACTTAAACAAGAGTGAAGTTCGCCCCATTTTCTCTCAAACAGGTTAATGCACATTTATTTTTATTCTCAAAAGAGCCAAAAAGAGACCACTCTGGCGAGAGAATGAAATACTCTCTCTCTTACAATAAGAGAGAAAGATTACTGGAAATCGCCAAGATCAAGTAATTTGGATAATAACATGTGAGTATGAACAGCTTTTATCAACAGGTCGTTATTGGCATTATTCGATCTGTCTAATGATCGCACTGGTGATCATTTCAAATGCAGCGACGTATAGACAGACGTGTGTCGTCTTAAGAACGAGTGTCATTCCATTGATATCAACGCCACCATCCTTCTTTTATTCCTAAACTCACCGAATGCGTCATACATCTCATAAGGATCCAGCTTCTGGTCGGCGTTCTTGTCGAAGAAACTCAGCATGTCTAAGAGAGAGCACTTAGCGGAGAGACCGCTGATGTTATCTCGTGCAATCATGGATGAAATCTCGTCCCTAGTAAGGAGACTGTCACGTGTGACATCGAAGTGATTTGTCATCAAACTCACCAGGAATTTCTTGTCCACTGGAAGAAGAAATAATTCACAATGTTCAATGTCGCCTTTTTCTGTGTTTAATACGGGGCATACATTTTGAAATTGTCAGATTTATATAATTGTTGAAAAAAATAAAATAAAAAGTTTCGTCACCCTGAATGTAGATCCCCGTGCTGCCGCTTCCTAGGTTATATCCATAGAGCTAGTTCTATGGTTGTCTGATATATAAATGTGGCGTGATCCCTGGCTACACGGCAGTAACCGGTTTAATGGCTTCTGCCTGGCACCCGCCCCCCCCCCCCCGAACAAAGATATTGACAAACTAGGGAGACCGCCAACATCAGGGCTGGATAGCTCAGTTGGTACGTTGGTTTAATGGCTTCTGCCTGGCATCCGACCCCCCCCCCGAACAAAGATATTGACAAACTAGGGAGACCGCCAACATCAGGGCTGGATAGCTCAGTTGGTACGTTAGCCGGTGGTCGCAGGTTCAAATCCCGCTCCAGTCAATGTTTATTTGTTCACCCCAAAATTGATTTTATGTTGTAATCATTATAAAGAATCTGAGCGTTTAATTGATTTATTGGCAAACACAAATTAATGGGGACTGGGGTGGCGATACCATAATCGATACTCGATTAATCAATAAACAACTTACACTCAGGCTGCGAGTTATCATCGGACGGGTTGTTGAATTGGATACGGTAGTGATCAAGAATATTCGATTTAAACTCGATCAGATCGTCAGGTGAGCAATTGGTTTCAGTCGGTTCTTCTGAAGTAAAATCGAATTGAACTATTAGTTCATTTCGCAAATGAAACTTATTCATTCTCTTGTCATTATATTATACATCCACATTTGAGACTATTCATTTCCTTACACAGCAAAAACTGGGGTGTTAAATTGATTCTCTTGGTATCTATATGTGACAACACCGACATGGTGTTAATTTTACCAATGATAACGCAATGGGGTGAGTTAACACCATGTCGGTGTTCTCATATAGATACCAAGAGAATCAATTTAACACCCCAGTTTTTGCAGTGTGTATACCAAATCAGTTTAAACGGATTCCCATTTGGGCCCAGTACCATACAAAATTTACAAAATGGACAATTAAATAAAAATAAGGACATAGATACCTAAAAACGCATAGATACCTAAAGACGCAAAGACGAAGAAAAACTAAAAAAAGGAACTAAATGTTAGGTTCAGAAAGAAAGAATTGGAAAGTATAAATATAAACATGACAAAAATATAAAAGGCTGAATGGCAACGGCACTATTTAACCCCAAAACACAAAACAAAAACAGAAATAAATTTTAAAAAGTGAAGTAAATGATCGAATTACAGTATATTAGCTAAAATATTAAAACTTTAAACAGTTGTGATTTAAAAACAGCGAGGGACTCGATTTTCATTAAACATTTGGGGTTAGTCATTCCACATTCTAGCACCAGAAACTGCAAGGCTAGAATGGAAACTTTCATTTCTTGCCATAATATAGAAACCTTGAGAGTGAAATCAGTATTTTGTCGTGTAGGATAGCTGTGTTGGGTTCAGGAATCTATTGTACAAATAAATGTGTGAAATGAATTACAAGAAACAAACCTTCAACAATTGGCTCATCGGTCTCTTCGTTCGATTTATCTTCAACATCTTCCAAATCGTCCTCAACTACCTCGGGTTTCTCTTCCACGGCTTCCGGCTCTTCCTCCTCATCCACTATCTGTTCCTCCTCATCCGTTTCCGGCTTCACCTCATCTTCTTCCGGGTCATCCTCGTCTGCCTCCTGTTCAACCTCGACCGGGGCTGACTTGACATCATGCGCGTCCGGTTTGTCCTCGTATACTTCCGGTTGACCTCCAATTAGTTCCGGGGTTGGTTTGACGCATAGTGAATCTCTCGCCACAGCAATGTGTTTCTTATTGATGCATGCTGCACGGTGGAGCTCGCAGTGGTTGTCATAGACAACGCCGTCTGAGCCGCACACAGGGCGTTGATGAGGTTTACATTCCCTCATGCATATGCAAATTGGGTCGCCAAGGCTGGAGTTAAAGGTGCACTCGCTTCCTTTTGGGCACACCATGTAGGTGCAAGGAGTAACTGCAAAAAAAAAAAAAAAAAAAAATCATAATATTATGTCACACAACAGTGAGAAGAAGAATAACACCGTTGTCTAACTTTTCATCCCCCCCCCGGCGGCTTAAAATGCGCAATGAAATGACGAAGGGAAATAACATAACATGTTTTCCAAAACTATTTTCAGTCCTCCTACAATCCATTATCGAAATGATCGCCCTCAGCAAAATGAAGAAGAAGAAAAACTCGATAAAATTTTTTATGTCTTGGAGATATTAAAACAGAAAGTGATATTATTTGGCCTTTCGAAAGTAGACAAGTGCCATGGGGGTTGTAATCAAGCGTGTCTGTTCGATCGCCACGGTACAATGCAAAAGGGGGGGGGGGGGTTGGAGCATTATTGACATTGCGTATTCCGTGTCTGATGGAATGTCAAACCGAGTATCTCTTACCATCAGAACCTCTACATGCAGGATGCAAATGGGATGAAATGCTCTTTAAATTAACATTTAGTTGTTGATTTTAAGGAGGGGAGCGTTTGGTGTGACAGCGAGGTCTCTTCCCCTGGGCTGTGGCGCCTCTATGTCACTTTTATTCACAGTGTTGCAGGGCCGGAGAAGTGTGTGTGTCTTTTACTTATAGTGTTTCATGTTAATCAACACGTTGGCTTAAAGTTACATCTCAACGGGCATAAGAAAATATTGTGAGTACACTTTCCAATTTAAACGAGCGAGTGGTTTAAAAACTTCTTTTTTTTTTTACTAAATAAATTTTTTAAAATATCCAAAAACAAAAACCCTTAAATCCACACAAAAATGAGTAAATAATTAAATAAATTAATAAATAGATAGGTATTAAACAAACGGTTGTTATTTCAAACAGAAATATTTGCAATGTATTCTATAATGAAATTAATTATACAGAACACACAATACTACCATGGGGATTAAAAAATAATAAGCTCCATTCAGATGGTTGGATTTCTATGCATACCAGATCAATATTACCATGCATGACGTGAGACATGTATGTTCAAATTAGTTTATAAGCCAGCAGTATTCGCTGCTGGTGAAGACGGAGACCGAGGCTGATCCGAGGACGATGGATCTAAAAAGCCTCGTCGGTCTGGTGTTTATAATGGAAGGCGTAGAGGCTCGTATATAGATGAAAACACTGTGGGATTTAGCTATGTCGGCTATGAGTCATTCATCTTAACAAGAATTAAAGAGATGCCACTCGCATTTGTTTTTTTCAAATAACTTCACTGGCACAAAAATATTGTTATCGACAATAAAACATGCAATATCTATCTATTAATAATACTGAAATAACAAACAAACAAAATGAAAAAAACTATGAAACTCTTGCGTCACTTCACAACATATCAGCATGCTTTGATGAAAGTTGAACATCGTTTATTCAGTTTATTAGGATACAAAAGATCGATTTTGACATTTAGTGGGGAAGGCTGTGTGTTGTCATCCACAATGAAAACTCGTCTTGTTATTCAGCTCAAGAAGACAGCTCCCTGGACTGATGAATAAGGAATAAAGTATTACGAATCAGCATCTTATTGCTTTCCATCGTGATTCCTGACGTGTATAAAATAAACACTAAAGACTGTTTCATCTTACAGCAGCCTTTATTTATTTTGTCCAAGTCAAATTGTACAACGTAAAATACACACGGCTTGGATCAATTGTAGTGAAGGTGATATTCCATACACTAGTTGTGAAAGACTAGGAGCAAACAAATAAACGCTTTATACTTGTTATCAAAATACGCGTACATCACGGTAGTGGAAATAATGATATGGAAACCATGGCAACGAGATGGATGGAAGTTTTTCAAGAGGTACTTTGTGAGATTGTGTTTAGTTTGGCTGGCAGAGGTTTCTTCTTGATTTCACTTTGAAAGCGTCACTAAGGGCACCTTGGTCATACCGACCTACCCATAAAATCAGCTAGTCTTCTCTCCTCACGTACCTGAGTCAACTGATCAGCTACTCTTTTCTCCTCACGTTTCAAGTCAGCTGATCAGCTAATCTTCACGTTTCAGCACTACTCAGTCAGACAGACTGAGTCCTCACAGACTGAGTCAGGTCAGCTAGTGTGCTCTGAGAGCAATAAAAAACCCAAACACACACAAAGAAAGCAACAAAATCAACAAAGTGCATACATTTTTGTGATTTTTTTTCCACTTGCCAGATTTTTAGTGAGGGGGAGGCGGTGTCTGACTCAGAGACTGAGTCAGATCAGCTAGTCTTCTCTCCTCACAAACTGAGTCAAATCAGCTAGTCTTCTCTCCTCACAAACTGAGTCAAATCAGCTAGTCTTCTCTCCTCACAAACTGAGTTAAATCAGCTAGTCTTCTCTCCTCACAAACTGAGTTAAATCAGCTAGTCTTCTCTCCTCACAAACTGAGCAAAATCAGCTAGTCTTCTCTCCTCACGTACTGAGTCAAATCAGCTAGTCTTCTCTCCTCACAAACTGAGTCAAATCAGGTAGTCTTCTCTCCTCACAAACTGAGCCAAATCAGCTAGTCCTCCTCACAAACTGAGTCAAATCAGCTAGTCTTCTCTCCTCACAAACTGAGTCAAATCAGCTAGTCTTCTCTCCTCACAAACTGAGTTAAATCAGCTAGTCTTCTCTCCTCACAAACTGAGCAAAATCAGCTAGTCTTCTCTCCTCACGTACTGAGTCAAATCAGCTAGTCTTCTCTCCTCAAAAACTGACTCAAATCAGCTAGTCTTCTCTCCTCACAAAGTGAGCCAAATCAGCTAGTCTTCTCTCCTCACAAACTGAGCCAAATCAGCTAGTCCTCCTCACAAACTGAGTCAAATCAGCTAGTCTTCTCTCCTCACAAACTGAGTCAAATCAGCTAGTCTTCTCTCCTCACAAACTGAGTTAAATCAGCTAGTCTTCTCTCCTCACAAACTGAGTCAAATCAGCTAGTCTTCTCTCCTCACAAACTGAGTTAAATCAGCTAGTCTTCTCTCCTCACAAACTGAGCCAAATCAGCTAGTCTTCTCTCCTCACGTACTGAGTCAAATCAGCTAGTCTTCTCTCCTCAAAAACTGACTCAAATCAGCTAGTCTTCTCTCCTCACAAACTGAGCCAAATCAGCTAGTCTTCTCTCCTCATAGACTGAGTCAAATCAGCTAGTCTTCTCTCCTCAAAAACTGAGTCAAATCAGCTAGTCTTCTCTCCTCACGTACCAAAGTCAAATAAGCCAGTCTTCTCTCCTCACAAACTGACTCAAATCAGCTAGTGTATTCCTCACGTGCTGAGTCAGATCAGCTAGTCTTCCCTCACGTACTGAGTCAGATCAGCTAGTCTTCTCTCCTCACAGACTGAGTCAAATTCGTCTTGTATAATATGGCAGTAGGATTAAATCATGATAATCCAGCCACCGTAATTATTCCGTTCAGCACTTATAGAATGTTAGGTATGTGACATTCAGCCAGTACATGTCTTTAAAAAGCAAATTCCGAATGCGTCTAGCTTCCAGAAACATGGCCTGCAGCATCTTATTAAAGGATTAGGTATTATCACATAAAACGATAATCTTCTATTGTTGGAAGAGGCGTATACGTTTGCATCAAATTGGGCGCAATTGCGCAAAAATGGGCGATTTGGGAAGTATTGGGTAAACTGACCTGGACCCAATTTCAAAGAGCTGCTCAAGCACAAAAAGTAGCTAAGCACAAAATATTTATGCTTACCGGATTACGGTTACCAGCCAAAATACGATTTATTATGTACTATCTGTGATTGGTATCCTGCTCTTTTTTGCTAAGCAGGAAAATGTTAAGCAATATTGTCTGCTTAAGCAGCTCTATGAAATCCACCCCTGGTTTAGAAAGCAGTATAGCACGATCTCCTTACGTTAATCTTGATGTAGTTCAATTAAATGTATGAAGTGATTTACTTATGTGTCTTGATGACTCGTTGTGTTACCCATTGGCATTGATATTCGCTACATCGTCATCACATATAGTGAGCAAATTAATTCAACATTCTTTGGCTAAATCTGAGTGTATATCCATTCCTTTCAATGTTACTGCTCTCTCCTCCGATTGAACGCACAAGCGTCTTATAAAGCCCACCATCTTGTTTATAGGTGTTTATTTGCTTCCACGCTGACCACTCTAACCGAATTTTAATTTCAGCAAGTTCCATCAGACAGCTGAGGTAGCTTTCCTGTATGACAATATCGATCGACAGTGGGATGACTAAAGAAAGGTGTGACTTGTCTCTTCCGCATCTCAGAAGGCATCTTTTTCCTTGACTGTTGCATCTCGACTCCTTACAGTGTCAAATATGAAATGTAAGTGTTGCGAAGAATAAGATGTAAATGCAGTGATAACCAGTGGCGTAACTGGGGGGGGGGGGGGGCCCGTGCCCCCCAACTGAAGTCCGTGCCCCCCCCCCCGGGTGCCCCCACCCATTTGAAATCTTGACTTTTGAGATCGAAAATGACCAGAAACAAATGTTACATTTTATGAGCATTTACGTAGTAATTTCGATGTTTTTTTAACTATTTTTATTTATTTACACACATAATGTATTATTTTGTTTGACGGCAACACGTCAGAACGTCAGAAAAGATGCTTGTTTATGAAAAATACAAATGGAAACTACATTTTTAATTTGCCAAAAGTGCCCCCTTAGGAAAAATGGGGCACCCCCTTGTGCCCCCTAAAATTTTACCCTAGTTACGGCGCATGTGAATTGACCGTTTCAGAGGTTGCAGTATAAAGTGAGACATTCATTTTCCAGGTTTTCTCAAAGCGGTTTACCAAATACATTGACAGGTTCTCTTGACAACACAAAATATAAATTCTCCACTAATACTGTTTATATAACGACCCCTCAAAATCAGATTATGCTGAAGCAAACTTGCCACACTCAATGTGATGGACTTAAAAAATAACACAAAAATAACAATAAAAATAATAATAATAAAAATGGTGTTAGATGTTAATTTTGCATCGGGGATAACAATATTATTTGTTTTTTGCCCATTTACACCGATGTGTGTACACTCAGTACTTTTCCCGAGTCCTGTGAAAAAAACTCACAGGCATATTCCTCGGGTGGGATTCGAACCCACCACCCACGCCATTCTAGGTCTTGCCAACTAGACTACCGAGGTTTCCCGGCAGCTAGAGTTCGAATCCTATTAGCAGCGGGTACTGCAACCATTATAATAGATATTAATTTTAAATCGGGAATAAATAAGTATAACTTAATATAAACAGTGCTTAACACACATCGGTGTATGGGCAAAAAACAAAATTATTATAAAAGTGGTTTTATGTATTAGGGATTTTTGAAATCAGTTCCACCTTACCCATTCCCATTGAATTGGCGAAACCGTTCCTGAATAAATCCAATCTTGTTTTGTTGACATGTTGTTTTTAGAATTGTACAAAATAATATTTGTATGGTCTTGCTGAATTTGAAAACACAGTGACTGAAATGAAGCTTACCGTCAGTCAACACGTAGGCCTTACATTATGCTGAATATACATAATTTTAGAATATTTATAGCTAGAAGGCATTCCATAATGCTGTTTATCCGACAGTCTCTAAATGCCATCTCAAGTAGTCTCTTCCTTATAACACGGAGGCAAGAAAACATCTTCTTACTGGTTGGGAACGTCTTGGATTTGGAAGCAACCATCTTCCTGACCAAACGCTGATTTTATTTTAAGATAACGAGCTCCAGACAAAATCCCAAAGGCAGACACAGAAGACAAATTCACCTAAAAAAATTCCCATGACATTATAACGTGGTTTTTTAATATGGACGTCCAACACCAGAGTCAATTTAGACAAATTATTTGGACGAACATACAACGGTTGTGTCATTTTGACCTTCTGAAGTCATGGTTTTCTCGCCTCGAGGGTTGTCTTCTTGCAGTTGTATATATTTTGTTTCCAATGAGGATGTTGGAGGTGATGAAGATTATAAATTTATAAAATTAAAATTATTTTATTGCAAATCATTTTCAAGATACATTTGTAAATAATTGTACACATAACTTATACTCTAGTAAATAAAATA
This sequence comes from Marthasterias glacialis, assembly GCA_911728455.2. Lineage (NCBI taxonomy): Eukaryota > Metazoa > Echinodermata > Asteroidea > Forcipulatida > Asteriidae > Marthasterias > Marthasterias glacialis. The sequence goes on along the minus strand of OU452237.1, from coordinate 6,674,122 downwards.
GACAACAAAGAAATCAGGAAACAACAATCAATTAAATATGTCTTACCTCCGTCTTCTACGTCTCCTTCGCCATGATGACGTCTCTGTTGGAAAATCACATACAGTTTTAAACATTGTCCTAAGATGTTGTGTACTTTTGTAAAATATTTTAAACAGTTGTTATTATTAAGTCTATCTTAATGAAGAATATGCACGGTTTGGGTAGGATTTGTAACTTGTTATTTTGACAAACATCTCTTCTTTATTTTCACATCGAGAATGTTACCGTGTATTTCCTTTGACTGTCTAAGTTTCCTTGAACTGTTATAGCCTCGGTTTGATTTCACTTCCATGGTGTGTCTAGAAGATTATTAATGATTTACTCTAATCGCCTTGCATGTTTGGTTTTCATCTTACCTTATGTAATTTGGGTCTTGCATCCACCATACACACCACAGCAAGCACCAAGACTAAACAAACTGATATGTCTCTCATCATGATGATAGACAGACGAATCCTTCAAGTCCTTCACAGAAAGAAAAGAAAAATGATGACAATTATTAAGAAGTTACAAGTCCACAAAATAAATAGTTAAATAAGAACCGCATCATTCGCCGTTATCGTACGTAGACCCTACTACTGTTCCATGTGAAAACTCCGTCGTCTCTCCCTCCCATTCAGCTTGATCTTCTTTCTGCATCGCGTAGAAATTTCATACTGAGCATTCCCTTTTCTTATCAAACGTCAGAACAAATTTTCCTCAACTCCCCTCCAATATATTCCTTCTCATGATCTCTGCAATGTTGATTGCTTTGCATAATCATCGTCATTAAACTGCAAACCCATCTCTGAGCTTATTAACTGAGATAATTTAAGACAAGTGTGTATGACATGACTTCAGACATAGATACCTTATAGTGTTATAATCGTATTAGACAGCAGGCATCTACATTACATATCATATTACAATGCCATCTTAAAGAACACAGGATTACACTAAATTGGGGATATAAGTGGACTGAGGAAGACTAAGGATAACTCTCAACATGAACAGTTGCTAAAAACTACTAAATTCAGAAAATCGCACACAAATCTGAGCACTGAAACGTTTTTCTTTGAATATAACAGTTATGTGACTGATCGACTTTAAGAGGAGTGGTCAGACTAATCAAGTCGACATCGGATATTCATGGCTTCTAGGAAACTAGTGAAATATTTCAATCGAAAGATTTGTATTGAAATTTCCCGACAGGCACGACTGCCTTCGTTTTTTTCCTGAATCTATTCCCATGGAAACATTTTATCGACGTGGGTTTTCTTTTTCCTTTTCCGTTTTTCTTTCTTTCTTTTAACGCCAACTTACATTATAGTCACAGTAACTACCTTTTATTTGTATATAATGCTTTGGGCACAACCGAATACACCGGGCAATGCTTCAACCAAATCGTACGTTATTTTGTCATGTCTATTTTCATCATTGTTGATTGAAAGTGATATAATTATAGAATATGTAAAAAGAGCCAAGGTTAACTTTTCGAGCAAAATTGGCAATTTCAAATTAGGTAAAAAAAAAATGAACATTAGAATGCAAACTATGTTCACTTTCAGACTTGCATTTCATAATCAATATTTCCAACCATTACAATAACAAACAGTGTTGATTCTCCGCAGAGAAGGAAAAATGAGCAATGGAGTACAAACTCTTGCAGTGGATCTTAAGCTCAGCTCAAACTGTCAAATTTGAGCAAGGAGTACAAACTCTTGCAGTGGGTCTTAAGCTCAGCTCAAACTGTCGAATTTGAGCAAGGAGTACAAACTCTTGTAGTGGGTCTAAAGCTCAGCTCAAACTGTCAAATTTGAGCAAGGAGTACAAACTCTAGCAGTGGGTCTTCAGCTCAAACTGTCAAATTTGTGCAAGGAGTACAAACTTTTGCAGTGGGTCTAAAGCTCAGCTCAAACTGTCAAATTTGAGCAAGGAGTACAAACTCTTGCAGTGGGTCTAAAGCTCAGCTCAAACTGTCAAATTTGAGCAAGGAGTACAAACTTTTGCAGTAGGTCTTAAGCTCAAACTGTCAAATTTGAGCAAGGAGTACAAACTCTTGTAGTGGGTCTTAAGCTCAGCTCAAACTGTCAAATTTGAGCAAGGAGTTAAAACACTCGCAGTGGGTCTTCAGCTCAAACTGTCAATTTTGAGCAAGGAGTAAAAACCCTCGTTTAGTGGGTCTTCATTTTAAATGGTAATTCTGTCCCACTGATACTCGATATGAATTATGAAAAGAATAGTTTAGCTGCAAGCAGTATAGAGTTAAAACTGCTTGGAAAAAAAACCGGACTCGTAATCCTTACCGAGGCATTGGAGCTCGTATTACAAAATAGGAATACTAAACACACCGATCGCTAAATGTCAACATGTCTAAGATGGTGTGTTAACGATACGGTAGTTTTCCTTAAATGCTTGTGACTTAGATTCCTTGAGATTCACAGTGATGGTGAAAACAAAATTACACAATTTTATGCATCAACTTCCATTTTTATCACAATATCGAATTTCATGTTTCAATGAAAATGCATTTTCAATTTAAATATTTTTGAAAACAAATATCTGCGACGGAACTTATTCTAGGTATTCTTTTTGCATTATTTCCTTTCATTTTTTAAAGATTTTTTTAAAAACTTTTAGTTTAGACTTGTTAGAGTAAATCATTTCAATGATTTTTGGATCATACATACTGCATTGAAATCGTAAACAAAATCCACCCCCAAAATCACATTCACTGATTGATTGAAGCACTTTGCAACATGCTGGTAGATAATGCATGGGGTGTAGATGAATGGAAGCCCGTTGTCTCGATAGAGCAATTATTTCGTGAATAATTATTGTCATCAGATACGGATAAGGGTCGACCAGTATTAATCAGTCACTATACAATTATGCATCATCATGATGACCTTGCTTCACTCCTCCATCAACACCAACTCATTCCAGTTGTTTGTTATAATGTTTGTACGTTGACATTTAAGAATTTCAGTTATATTAGCTACTACGACGATGACAATAACAAAGCCAGTGACGGCCTTTTCTATTATTCAAATAGGTGCTTCGACAAAAAAAAAGATATTTGTTTCTTCAAAATCCTCCATCTACGACAATAATACAGCTAGAGGTAATACTAAACGGCTGTTTAATTGACATTCTACGAAAGCCTTTCATACGATGACAATGAAAATAGTTGAATGCTTTGCAGCAATTCACTTCTTGAATAAAGACTACGAGAAAATAGATCAGTCACATCGATGACGATGGCCTGACTCATCAATTCTGTATGTCAATGGCGCGGAATAAACAGGATTTCATCACCTTGCTGGAATAATTTGAAAAATCTTCAGAACCTCAACCTTATAATTGTCACTGGTGAAGATACAACTATGACTTTAATTCACCGTGAGAAACTCCTATTGATGAAGACTGCTTCGTATGATTCCCCTTGTCTTAGGGATGGGCAGAGGCAGGATTTTTTGAGTTCTTTCTTATAGTTTATCATAATGACTTGATTTCCCATCTAAACGGAATGTTTAAAAAAAATTGTGAACAGGGCCCAATTTCATAGAGCGGCTTAAGGACAAAAAAATTATGCTTACCAGAATAAGATTATCAGCCAAATTACCACGTCACATGTACAATATTTGACTGGTATCCTGATTAGTTTTGCTTAGTAGAAAACCGTTCAGCATTATTTCCTGCTTAAAGCCCCAGCTCAACATTGGTGGAAAGACAAACATAAATGTTCACAGATTTAAATATACCTTACATGGTGTAAAGATAATGATAGGAAAAAACTTTCCTTGAAATAATTCTGCCTGAAGTGTTATCGTTTTTAAATAATCAATCAAATAAGATGCCAAATTAGTTTTTGTCTCAGTGAGACGAAAACTATAGGAACACGTTCAAAAATGCTGAGTGCATTTTGACCGTTTTCTCGTAAACGAAACAACGAAATGAGCTGACATTTTCACAGGTTGGTTTTATTACATATATCTTGATTTGTGCAAAGAATGGAAGCATTTACAGTCAGTTTACCAATGTTGAGATGGTGCTTTTAGCAGCTCTGTGGGCCATGTTCATTATCATAATATGCCTAACACGTTGAAGTAGATGAGGCATAATAGATTAAAAGGCGACTTTAAATGCAAATGGTTATCAATTAAAAGAAGACACCCTCAGAACCAAGTGAATGGCTTCGGATGAATTATTGAAAGGTCCATCGCCTCTGGGTTCGAGTATATAAAGATAAAAACAAATTACCACAGTGTATGTTTTGCCAGAAGAACCGAACAGAAGTCACGGTGAAATCGGTCCGGTCATCTCCTTTGTACATGTTATTTCGTTCTTGCTTTGCAGACTTTATGACGGCGGAGACACCCCGGCACTTCTTGGCCTCTACACGCTACCAGGAGATTTGTTGTAGTGTATGATGCATGTATGTTAGGCCAGCTTGATGGCCTCCAGGAATTATGCTAAAACTAACGCCAGGATGCGGGCGCGAGGCGTGTTAACTCGCATTCTGACATATCGCCCGTTGTTTCAGACGCAATTTGTGAGTCAATCACACTGTGCCTAGATTCTTATTGATTGAGAAAAACTGCATTTTCTGATTCAGGGCTAGTTTTTGATTGATTTTTTTTATGCCATGTCTCAAAAGGTAAAAAAGAATTGATACCTTTCAGCAATCAATGAGTTTGCTCAAGGTATAAATTTACAGTTTGGCCTGAAACAAATTTACTGACCATAAATGATTGAAATCAATCAAACGAGAACTGTTTTTGTGGGATTTTGTTTAACGTACATCGGGCTCTAAATGTTTGATTCACATTAGAATCACACACCATACTTATACTTAGTGTGTGTATTTCTTTCAAATGTCCACATTTGGAAAATATGCAAATGCTTTATTTGTTTGTTGGAGTGTTTATCTTTACAAGTCTATAAAACAGTTTGATTTGATTCTCCATTCCTTGATAAGATGCCACACCATGGTTGCATCGAGAAAAAAAAATTAAATATTGCTGCTTTATTGTACCCAAATTTTTGACCACTAATCGTATTTTGTTTTGGTAGTCGTTTTTTCAAGAATTTTTATCCAGTCTACATTTAAAAGCAAACTAATGTCCTTCTTATACATATCTATACGAGCTCTTACATGCACATTATGTATTAGAATGTTGTGCGCGACGAATAACAAAAATTTCCCCCTCCATAAACACAAAAATAAGTCTAACATGACAAATATTATTGAAAGCAATATCGTTACAAAATCTAGTAACCCCCGATGAACCCCTCTCCTGATAGGCCCGTGGGGTAGAGGATGACAAATAAACCGCACACTCAATGCACAACCGGAGCCGTTTCCAAGGCGAATGAACTTCGATCCCGGCTGGTAAATTCAATAGATTGAATCCAACGTATGTTAAGGTACTGGATGTAATAGAGATGGCCCCGTGGAGAAAAACAAATTATTGAAGACGTATTATGCATCTATGGGTTTTGACTTTATGATCATGGTGATATGACATTGTGATTAGACTGACATTACATGGAAACCCTCGATGTGAATTGAGTTATGATACTACAAACCATCAGCAACATGCTCAACAATATTATTTGCAATGAACGGCGGAACGATGCCTGCGCATACTCTGTATAATGTTTGATGAATAAAGAATTTAAAGTGTAGGCTTCAAATTTTCATCAATAAATTTTATTGAACAGCTTCGAGCCTTAGTACATGGAAACCCTCGATGTGAATTGAGTTATAATACTACAACCATCAGCAACATGCTCAACAATGTTATTTGCAATGAACGGCGGAACGATGCCTGCGCATGACTCTGTATAATGTTTGATGAATGAAGAATTTAATGTGTAGGCTTCAAATTTTCATCAATAAATTCTCTTGGCATTTACGATCAAAATAATTTTTGATGTAAACCTGAAACGTAACATAACTATTTCATCCGAAGCAACTTTAGAAAACCTCAAACGAAGTTGCTTAAAAAATAAACAGTAGTTCGGCTCAAAACACGTTATGCTAATCAACCCCGAATCCTGAACTCACACCAGTTTGATGTTAACGACATTTGTATGTAAGGATCTATCTTGATTGTCTTGAATACATTAGTTGCTTAATCAATTCCAATTTATCGTCGAAACCCACCTGTCATTACCTCGGAGCAAACCTGACTAGAATGAACATGCTCTGAGATTGGTGATGCAACACCTCACTATATCATATAACCTTTGACGTATACCTTGTATTTCCTCCTCAAGAAACTGTATTTATTGCTTTTTTGTCTCGATGTTGAAATTGATTTAAAGAGAACCGGAGCATTGTGAATTAGATTTCAAGATCGACTTGGTGTGTTTGAAGGGAAAGAATAATGAAGTTAAGTTTGCCCCGAAGACTGACAAAGAAGAGCAAGTTAGAAAAAAGAAAAAAGAAGGCACAGTCAATCAGATGAAAATATCACCTGAAATTCCTTGGCCTTAGAACAATACGATGCAGATTTTTGCAGTTACACGAACCAATATGGCAAACTTCACGATTTCGAAATGTAATAATTCGCTAAGCTAAGTTATTTGAAGTGTCCTTCAAAAAAATTATTGTTAAGGTACATGTCGCCCAAACTAGAATTTGTTATTCACAAAACATTGTCAGTCGTTAGACAGTAAAGGCCAAAGTGCAAAGAAATTAATGTTAATATTCCGTAAACAATGTCATTAAACCAGTCTTGCGTTAAGTGGTTTTTTGTCATACTGATCATGGTAATTACATGCTAATTTATTCAACTGACTCAAACAATTGATTATAATCGATACCATAAAGACCTCATTATCATAATTACTGTTATATAATGCTTGTATTGTTTATCCAGAGAGGACATATTTCAATTAGGTTCATATTTATTAATCTATATTCAGGGTGGAGCTTCCGACTGATGTATTTTGTTGTTCTTACGATAGAGTGACGTCATGCCCAGACGAAATACTCGTTTGTTTTGAGTTCCATACAGGCTTGAGGTTTAGTCAAAAACAACTTCTTTTTAATTGTGTTACGTCATAAGTCATGTTATTTCCCTAGCAACATACACCCAACTAAAAACAAGTGCGAGTAGACTAAAAATATGTGGCCTGAAAACGAAATGAATCCAATAAATAGGAAGATGTCTGCGGTAATGTTCTTATTCGAAAATTATCCACCGAATCAGATCTTTATCAAATTTATACCGGGTGAAGTACTCCCCGATATCATTCTAATAAATTTATTATTCTAATTAGTAGTGTTATAATATACAATGGCGTACAATAGTGAAGCAAATTGACTTCACGTAGCGTGTGAGTACATCACTTTCTAGTCGTGCAAGCCATATAATTATATCAGTATATATCGAACGAGATCCTCGTGTTGGCTCCGTACTAAGGCTCGAAGCTGTTCATTTAATCAAGAAACTGGCTTTCCATAATACACACGTCTGTGGCAATAATACTTTACAAGCTTATTCTACTTACCAATGGCGCCAGTGAGAAATCCTTCGATGCTGAAGAGGAATCGCTAAGAACCCTCCAGATGCAAACAGGTTATGATGTAAGGAATGGATGACAAGAATTTTGGTCCTCAAGATGGAGAAAAAACGGGAGATTTCTAGACTAAGAAGCAAGCCAGTTGATGCCTCGCTGCTGCTGCTCCACCCGCTCGCTCTGCATCCGTCGTATCTCTCGCTGGATCCAACCCGTCTCTGCAGTAGGGAGGGGAAATGTTAATGATATACAGACACCTACGACTGTTTCATGTTAACAGTAATTAATCATTTTGCCAATGTGAAGATGCAACTACTGCTTGTTGCTAACTTCTTCATATTGGTTGAATTTGTTTGCACTTTTAAGAACACGTGTTAATACATTTAACTGTAAACACTTCGGCGCGACTCATACAAAGCCGTGTGGGAGTGGCTTATAAAATGGAAACAAAACATACAACAGTAGCTGACTGCATGAAATGGTGAAAGGTAAGTTGGCTTGTAGCCTTGGTTTGTAGTAGACCGGGTATCGAAGCGACTGTGAATCACCAGATGAACACCATCATCATCATCACCATGAGCACGGACTGAGATCTGCATCTACTCAGTAGATATTTAAAGGTACAACTAACCTAAAAATTTACAAATTGTCTGGAAATAAGGAAAAACGAGAATACTTTTGAGGGCTAAAACATTTCTCAGGCGACCTCATCTCATCGAAGAAGAAACCCCAACGATGTCAATTTTGGGAGGTGATAAACACCTGCAGACCTCTCAGTGTTCTTTAACCACTTCTTTTTCATTCTTCCGTTCAAAATACACCTTTAAGAACCACCCAGGTAAATTCCAGGGTACCTTGATGTCGCTGATTGGTGTGAGAGAATCACGTGATACCTGCTTGCTCTTGCAGACAGAGTACACACCCAAACAGTGAAGGTTTAATAATGACCAAAGGGGACTTCAAGTGAACTTCGTCATGTTGTATTTGTAGGATGATGCAAAGTCAGTTTACACAATGCGATGGGAAAACACAAGATTATTGGTCTAGTCTACACAGGAAGCCACATTAGACATCTCGACAAAGAAAGGGTATTAAATGGAATTGATGACAATAATGAAGAGGAATTTTTACCCGGAAAACAGCTGGGGGATTTATTGGCGCCGGATTGTAATTATATTATTTTTTTAATTACGCTTAATCAGAGAAATCAGGGTTTTTTTAAATTAAGAACTTCATCATATATATTTTTGACGTCATAGACTTTTTGATGTTTCTGAATGAAGTAATTAATAAGTATTTTAATTATCACTATTCCCTTTTTATTGATAAGAAGGACTTCGTGTTTTTGTTGTTGTTGTTGTTTTTCCCCCATGAGGCCCTTTGCCATCAGTTCGAATCCAAGTAAAGACTTGAAAAATTACCTGGGAAATTAATTGAAAAGACCTGGGAAATTAATCTACGTAATTTTAGTTTTGAGCGAAACTGTATGGCCTACATTTCCCATGCTTGGGGCAAAAAAACTGACTTACTTAACACAGTTCATTACTTCAGATTGATTATATCGAGGGAAAAAGGAAAATGCTAATTTTCTACTGCATAATTCATGACCCTCCCGTGAACCAATGACATAAGGCTACGCGTTGCGCCTTGCTTTGTATGCTCGGATCGGATATTGCTGTACAGTATGCTCAGTATATTATGGAGCGCCTAAGGCACAAAATGGGTTACAGATTGGAACGTGTACGTAAGAATGGGCCGGGCGCCTTACCAGCGAGCAAATATTTTGTCATATTATTGATAGCAATTGTCATTGTCTGCACTGATCTAATGCTACATCAACAGATTTAGTTGTTGACATCATCTACCTCCATGCTGAAATCGGGTGCAATGCACATTTCACATTTCAGCCAGAGTTCCCCATCTTGCTTCTCCGGCGCTCTATCATCTTTGAGCTGCTCACATCACACCACACGTGCGTGCGTGCTACAAACGCTGCTTGCTGAATGATCTCAACTAGGCTGGGTGACAAACTGCAACGCAAACTAGTAAAACTGCATTATCAAAGCGTATTTACGGAAGAGACACAAGGCTCCGAGATGTACAAGTTCTCAGGAAAGCCAACGTTTGATGTTTATGTGACAAACTTACCTGATGACACCGACGAGGTAAAGAAAATAAAGCAAACATTTTTGACAGCCACTTGTCAAAAACTTTTCAAAAAGTCTGGTTCCGTAGTCAGTGTCTGGTTTATCATTTAAATACGCTGCGAGGATTACAGGGTGTCAGTCTGTCCACAAACTCGTTTGACATGATTGCCACAATATTATTAGTTTAAATTATTAATTGTTGTTTTTTAAATATTTGTCGAGACATTTATTTGGTAGTTTATCCTGCATCACTTCCATGGTTTTCCACTTTGTCTACCTGATGTCTTGAGTAGGTCCTTAGTGATCGGTCAGCTGACTGGGCTCGATTTTTTGGGGGGGAGGGGGCGGGGCTACGGGGGAATCTACATCTATGTTTTTATAGGTCAACATAAAGACCTGGACCCGAAGACCAGTGCTCGATTTTACAAAGCACTAAGGTAAGAGTAAGATTCATCTGATCTTCAGATGAGTTGTTAGTATTGCCATAGTGGTTTCTATTGTGACTTCACACTTTGTTTAGCAAAGTTTGATGCACAGTTAAGATCAATCTTTCTTAGCTCTTTGTGAAATGGGCCCAAGGTTTGAGACCTCCATGATGATTTCTATTTCTACCTCCATGATTTCACAAAGAGCTAAGATTGATCTTCACTGCAAATCACTCTTTAAGCAATGTGTGACTGTGATGTGACAGTAAAAATCACTACTAACTTAATAATAACAACTCATCTTAAGGTGAGTTTAGGTGCTTTGAGAAATTGACCCCAACAAATGCATTTGAATTTTGCAAACAATAGGGTTTTTAGAGTAATTAAGTTGGTTACGTTGCCTCCGTATGTTTCACCGACTGTCTTTGTTTAAGTTACGTTCGGATTCAGTGGAATTCGTGTCTTGTTGAAGAAAAATGTTTTCTGTTTTGTATTTTGGTAGGAATTGATGAAACAAGAATTTTCTGCCTGCGGCACCGTTCATTCATGCACAGTCAAAGATGGAAAGAACAACGCTGCCAAGTTTGGGTAAGGTTTAGTGTGACAAGAAGCTGTTTACAATAGTAACCCTCAAACCATTCGGTCAAGACTAACAGGACCAAAGGGTGAAGATCTTTGCAATATCTGCCAGGGCTTTGTTGTAATTAATAATAATAGTGTATATTTATAATGCGCCATGTCTGTCATAAATTACACTCCTGGCGTCGAGTTATCAAATCTGGTGAAGCTTGTTACGAATGATTTTATGAGGCGAGGCAACCATAATACAACACCTTGAAAGAGATACAAGGTGAGGTGGCACATATTGCTGCCAGACCATGCCAGAAACACCAGAGCAAACCCCTTCTCTTTATGATAAGTGCACTGGGTTCTTTTATGTGCATTACAATTACACAACACACAGGACCAACGGCTTTACGTTCCATCCGAAGGAAGAAGCAATAATGGTTAAGTGTCTTGCTTAAGGACACAAGTGTCACGACCGGGACTCGAACCCACACTCTGCTGATCAGAAACACCAGAGCTTGAGTCCGGTGCTCTTAACCACTCTGCCATGGACACGCCATTTTCACAATTGTTTACTCTGATTCTGAAATTAAAAAGTTTTTTTTTTTTTTTTTTTTTTCCCTTCTCAATTTTTCTTTTAGGTTTGTGAGGTACTTGAAAGAAGAATCCCAAGACCTTGCTGTGAGACAACTCAGTGGGAAATATCTAAATGGAAACAACATCGTGGTCAAGAAAGCTGATTATAAGAAAAAGTAATTTAGAACAAGCTTTATTTTCCGAATAGTAGATTTTGTCATCAAAGTTATTTTGATCTTGTTGGTTGAATTAGAAAGTTGATTGCTTGCCTAATATTTATTTGATAATGGGTTTTTTCATTTTGTTTTCACATAAATATTGTTTCAGGAGTACCACAACAGAAAGCACGATGCAAAACGGGGATGTGAAACGTCAAAACAAAGGTAAATGTCACACTTGTATTAGCGTTCAAAATTAATTCTCAGCTTTTACTAAATTTTTTTTAATTTTCTTTACGTGTATTAACCAGGTGATCCTCAATTGAGTAGTCCCAGAAGTTTGCAAGAAACTTGGCAAAGAGCAGCCCAGGAATACGTAGAGGTGAGTTGTTGAATGATTGAGTATTGGATTAGATCAAGTCGGATGCGGGGGCGGGCGGGCGGGGGAGATGAAGTTAAGTCCCAAGTCATAGAGTTCATAAATATTATATTTTATTGTATACAAATATTGACTGCTTCGAGTGGCGTAGTAAAACTAGTCACTCGAGGTAATCCCCGGAGCAGCCTATCTTCCCGAGGCGGAGCCGAGGGAAGATAGGCGGCTCTGGGGATCACCGAGAGTGACTAGTTTTACTACGTCACGAGATAAAGCAGTCAATATTTGTTTTATAACACCTCAATGTCATCCATTTTTGTGGTAATATTTCTTAAACAACTGTGCGTATGTAGTAATCAATCTTCAAACAACTGTATAAAATCTGACAGGAAATCTTGACAAAAAGAAAGAGGGGTACGAGACTAATATTATTGCCATTGTTCTCATATCGTATTTCAAATGCACGTATTATTTGATCGTTTCACCGGGTTAGAGGTCGTCACACATTTAAATCAAGGCTTGAAGTCACTGCAGTCGGGGTGCCAGGGTATCCATTCGATAGTACATCGGCTGCTAGGCTGTCGTTGGATAGTACCGTTTAATAGTTCTTTTGGGGTGGTGTGCATTGCAAGAGTAAAAATACACAACACCACGTGACACACTTTCGGCCAATCAACAGATAGAATCAAAGGAAGAGGTGTTATAATAGCCAACATGATCAGGTGCTGCTTCAATTTAAAGGACTCCAGAATGATTCTTTCATCTGCAAAAGGAAGTAATATTAAATCAACTCAACAATTCTTAAAGGGCAAAGGGAATCAATTTAACCTAGACTAATCCACCTGTTGAGGAATGCCAGCATATTCTTTAGATGGTTACATTTACCATGCATTAATAACATTCCAGCCCATAATTATTTCTTTAGTCACTAAATATGCCACAAGTTACTCGCCTTGTTGTCTGTCATCATTTGATCTGTATATTGTATTAAATTAGCCCTTTAATATTTATTTGTAAACCTTGCAGAACAGTTTTACAAAAATAAGAGATTAACTCCCTACACTGTCTTATGTATCCAGCAACAGGTTCTTGTAACTTATGTGGTGGATGCTTGTACAGTCTATGCGCAGCTAGCTAAGAGAAACATGGTCGAGATCAACACTAAACTCATGACTGAGATCAATCAGTTTTGTCCGATGGCTCAACGATTGACTGGTGGCCCACCTGTGCTAAGTACGGTAAGAGTCTTTAACGTTAGTGTTAACTTATCAGATGCCCGCTATTTGGCGTCATTACAAGCTTGTACTTGGAGGTTTACGTTACAATGGCCAACGATTCATAAATCTGAAGGTTGAATCAAGTCGACTTTCGGCAGATTAGTTATTTTCCAGCATTTACCTTATTGAATTTGAGCATTTGTTTTTGTGTACAGTATATTCTGTTTCCTAAGTAATTGACACCTCGTTTTTAATTGATCTGTTTTATGGTAACAGGTGTATGGATCCCTTTTTTCTGAGGATGGTTTGTGGTACAGGTGTAAGGTGATGCCAGCATACGTCTCTGAACAGTCGGAACAACAATCTACTAAGGTAACTGAACAATTCTCTGAATATTTGCTCGAAATACCAACTAGATTGATTGCTACGTACAATGTATAATATTGAACCTTTTGTAATGAATTCTTTTCATGGTGAATAGGTTGGCGTTCATTATTTGGATTATGGAAATGATGAGATGGTTGATTGTAATACACTAGTTGAGCTACCGATGTCTCTAGCATCTCTTCCACCTCAAGCTCATTTACTGGTCTTCAAGGGAATCAAACCCACAGCTGAGAACAATGAGGAGAACCAAAAGGTAAGCAGTCTTCACATACACAAGGGGGTACAGGCCAGATTGCTTCGTTCGTGAAAGCCCCAGCTCAACATTTTTAAACTGTCTGTAAATGCTTCCATTCTTTGCACAAATCAAAATATATGTAATAAAACCAACCTGTGAAAATGTCGGCTCATTTCGTTGTTTCATTTGCGAGGAAACGGTAAAAAATGCAGTCAGCATTTTTGTACGCATTCCTATAGGCAGAGCTTTCGTCTCACTGAGACGAAAACTAGTTTTGGATCTTATTTCATTTATTATTTAAGAATGATAACGATTGAGGCAGAAATATTTCAAGGAAAGTTTTCTACCATCGTTATCGTTATACCATTTGAGGTATATGTAAATCTGTGAACATTTATGTTTTTCTTCTTACCAATGTTGAGCTGGGGCTTTAAAAGGAAAGGGCACCAAGGCATTTTCTCCTTGGTAAAGGGCACCTCTATGAGGAAATTGTACATTTCTATTGGAACATTCCAAGGGCACCACGGCAAAGACCAGGGGCAATGGAGGCAATTGTCTCCATTGCCTCTGTGAATATCTGGTCTGGGGGTAAAAGGATGATAAAGGTTGCCTAAGTTGCACTCTATTTGAATAGTTGTTTATGTCTGTCCTAGTCCACGTCTTTCATACCACATTGATCTTAGCTGGACAATGACACCCAACATTTGTATTGCTTTCCTTGTTGTCTTTTTGTACTTCCGATCTTTAAGAAGTGTTTTTTTCTCAATAAGTAAGATTAATTCAAATATTTATGTAATTTACAACTTAATGAGTAATAAGGACTTGTAAGTCAGTGGATTTCTGAAAATGCATTTCTTACAGGCTGTGGAGTTTCTGCAGGAAGTAACAGAGAATAAATCAATCCAAGCTCGCTTCTACTCACCAATGACTTCATCGTCTAGTTTCACATCAGTTGAGATCTTCGATGGGACTTCCAGCCTAAATGATGCACTGATCCAACATGGATTTGCCACTCTGGATCAAAGTATGGTGTTTCTATTGTTTTATACTCAGTTGTAACAATACTTATAAAAAGATGATACTTAGCGACAGTTGTATTCCTTTCAAATCCACTCTGTTTTCTTACAGATGCCAAGCCATCTATGAGTCCAAAACAAAATGCATCGAGCCAAGGTACAACATCACCTAACAGAGCTCCAGGGTTGCTAGCTACACCATCACCACAGCTGCTTCAAAAGAAGTAATAAATTAACGATCTCTCCCCCCCCCCTCCCCCCCCCTCCCCACACACTCACTCAAGTGTGTATTCACCTGCAATAAGGGACACCCAAGTGTTCCTCTTTTGTTTGAACTCTAAGTTTTTTGCAACGCCTCCCCTATGTTTTGAACACGTTTGGCAACTGGGGACACTTTGCGAACCGGGGACTCTATTGTTCCCTTTCCTTATATGTCCCCACTTTGAATGCCAAGGCAAACTCACACACAAACCAGTGTGTAAACATCTGCAATCGGGGACCTCCTATTGTCCCTCTTTTGTTTGTACTTTTAACTTTTTAGCAACAGCCTCCATTGGTTTTGTACATGACTTTCCAACTGGGGACCTTCACCCAACTGGGGACCTTCACCCAACTGGGGACCTTCACCCAACTGGGGACCCTATTGTCCCTTTTGTTATAAGTCCCTGGTTTGAATGTTTATACAATCTTTTACATTCTTTTTAACACCGAGTTGTGGGGACTCCCTATTGTTGTTCTATTGTTCCCTTTTCTATTGAATTACCTTGTGGGGACAGGGTTCGACAAAGAAAAACGTTGTGGGGACCTCTGTTCCATTGTATAAATGTCCCCATAACGGTGTGTGTGCACACAATCTCATTTTTGCATCCTTGTGGAGAGTTCTATTGTTCTTTCCTTTGTCCATGTACTTAATATTTTCTCATAGACTTTGTACACATATTTCCTCGTGGAGCATCCTTCTCTTTAGAATTCCCTTGTGGAGACCAATTGTTCTTGCGCTTCCCTTTTGTTATAGGACTCCACAAGGGAGCGAATTCGAGCACACACACACACACACACAAGTGTGTATTTACCTCCAATCGGGGACCTCCTATTGTTTCTCTTTTGTTTGTACTTTAACTTTTTAGCAACAGCTCCCATTGGTTTTGAACACGATTTCCAACTAGGGACCTTTTCCAACCGGGGACTTTATTGTCCTCTTTTGTTATAAGTCCCTGGTTTGAATGTGTATACAATCTTTTACATTCTTTTTAACACCGAGTTGTGGGGACTCCCTATTGTTGTTCTATTGTCCCTTTTTTTATTGAATTACCTTGTGGGGACAGGGTTTGACAAAGAAAAACGTTGTGGGGACCTTTGTTCCATTGTATAAATGTACCCACAACGGTGTGTGTGCCTACCCACACACACACACACACACACACAAAAACAAAAAAACTTATTGGCCTAAACGAGATTATGTAATCCAATATAGCAGTGCAATAAATCTGCCAGTAGCTTTTGATGTATCGAACCATTCATTTTGTGCATTTTTTCAATCTCATTTTGGGGGAAGAGGGGGGGAAGGTTCAATCAGTCCCCCCCCCCCCCCCCCTCCGCTGGTTATGCCACTGATTCTGGTAGTTTGTGAAAGTGAGTTAAACTGCAATGCAACATGAAGGTGGGCTGACAAATCTGATGAGGTTGAAATATGTCTTCAGAACAATGGGTGCATTAATAATTGTTGATGCAGCAGCAGTACCCTGTTGGTTTCTGTGTAAGGCATTGTTTTGGGTTGGAATTTGATCAGTTTTGTTTCTTCGTTTTGGGGGTTAATACTCATCAAACTTCCGAAGGAGTTTTTGTGATAGTAATGATGAATATTACAATTTTCAGATCTTTCCCTACGGCACCATCAAGTAACTCCAGAGTGGGACCAGGAGGTGTGATAAGTCCTGAGAAATATAACTCCGATATTCAAAAGTTAAAGGACAAGGTTAAACATCTTGCGATTGAGAAGGAGATGTTAGAGAAAGAGCTCAAGACCCAGAAGCACGAGATGCAATCGGAATATCAGTCAATTAAGGTACGTCAAGTAATAAACCATTCTTCATGTCAACTGTGATTTTTTTGATTTTTTTTCATGGAAATCGCCAGACACACAAGGCTTGTAAGCCACTCCAGGTGTGGGCTACAAATCAACTGTTTTTCCAGGGGCCGTTGCCACCTACTCCTGGGGCTGAAACAAGGTTACCCCCTTTACAGTCTGTAAGGATGCAGGCTTAGGTGTCAACTATCAGAAGCCTGGCTGGTAGAGCAGAAGGCTCTACCTCCCCAAATTTTACGGGGCAATTATGGTTAAGTGCCTTGCTCAAGGACACAAGTGTCATGACCGGGACTCGAACCCACACTCCGATGACTCAGCCATCAGAGCTTGAGTCCGACGCACTAACCACTCGGTCACAAATAACAAACTTACTCCTTGGTATTATTATTATATCTTTCTGGTAATGAAACCAAGGGAACCTCAAAAGTGACTTGCACTGTGACCCTGAAGGCCTGAAGATACCTGTGTTGAGAAGATGTAGAAGAAATGTCAGTTTTAGGTGTGGGAGGAAAACCCCAGATAGGGAAAACCCACACAATCAGGTAGGGACTGAAAACCCAATCCACATGCAAGGCTACAGTCAGGGATTCCAACCGGGGTCCACAGAGGTGAACGGCAGGCAAAGAAACCACTGAGTCAACCTGAATGCCAATTAATTAAGAGTTTTCAAAGTAATAATGCAATATTTATCCTGTGATTAGGAATCTGCGGCCAGTACTAAGTCATGTCTCAATAAACTGGAAGAAAAGATCCAGACTGCCATTCAAGACACTGTCACTGAACTCCATGCAAGAATGGCAATTCTCAGACAAACAAGGTTAGCTGCTCTTCTTGTAACGAATATTTTATTGAATGATTTCAAATCAAGTTGTTTTCTGAACCGTCTTTCAAGTCCTAGTTAAATAAGAAAGAAAGAAATACATCAACAAAATAAGTAAGCATTGAGGTGAATTTTTGAAGATAAATTTCAGAATCAGAATAAATATCAAGCAATAAACCACAAGGGAAACTGACCGGGTAAATTTTTAAATCAATTTTTGGGGTGAACAAAGAAAAATTGACTGGAGCAGGATTTGAACCTGCGACCACTGGCTTAACGTAACAGCGCTCTACCAACTGAGCTATCCAGCCCTAATATTGGCGGTCTCCCTATTTTGTCAAATCCTTCGGGGGTTGCCAGTCAGAAGTCATTTAAATGGCTTCTAACTAGAACACCCCCCCCAAACATAGATATTGACCAATAGTGAGATGCTGACCAATTAGGGCTGGATAGCTTAGTTGGTAGAGCGTCGGTACGTTAAGCCGGTGGTCCCAGATTCCCGCTGCTGTCAAGTTTTCATTGTTCACCCCCAAATTAATCAGAATAAATGAGACAAGCAGATATTCAATCTCAGTTTCCTACGTTCACCGATTCAGAAAACAAGTCGTGATAGATCCTGACCTAAGAGATCCACTTGAGATTGCTATTGAACTCTTAACAAACTCGACTAATGAGTTTGTGAGTCTAAGTGATGGGATAAACGATCAAGAGGCCAGTGAAGCATGCCAGGACTTTCTTCATTCTCAGGGAAAATTTGAAGATTCTGATGCAAAGGTAAATATTGTCAGACGAGTTCAGTTGTTTTCTTTGATTGATTGCTATATTGTGGGTGGAGGGTGTACGTGTACGCCATACAAGGACTTGGTGACTTTACAGGGCTTTTATTAATGTGTTTGCTTTATTCATCCAGGTGTGGATTTCACAAAGCGCTAGGACTAGTCGTATCTCAAGTAAGGACAAATAACTAGTCCTAACTTATAGGACTAGTCCTAAGTTAGGACAACCGGTAGTCCTAAGTTAGGACTAGTCGTAAGTTAGGACTAGTCCTAAGTTAGGACTAGTCCTAAGTTAGGACTAGTCCTAAGTTAGGACTAGTTTTGTGAAATCCATCCCAGGGCTTGGTTTCATAGAGAGCTAAGATTGATCTTAACTGAGAATCAATCTTCAAAACACAAATCACCATGGCAATACTGACGACTCGTCTTAAGATCAATCTTAGTGCTTTGTGAAATCCAGCCCTGATGTTACAAACTGTTCGAAGCCCCGGCTCAGCATTGGTAAGAAGAAAAAACCATAAATGTTCACAGATTTACCCATAAATGTTCACAGATTTACATATACCTTACATGGTATAAAGATAATGATGGCAGAAAACATTCCTCGAAATATTTCTGCCTGAAGTGTTACCGTTTTTAAATAATAAATGAAACAAGATCCAAAATGACGAAAACTCTGCCTATAGGAATGCGTACAAAAATGCTGAATGCATTTTTACTGTTTTCTCGCAAGTGAAACAACGAAATGAGCTGACATTTTCACAAGTTGGTTTTATTACAGATATCTTGATTTGTGCAAAGAATGGAAGCATTTACAGTCAGTTTACCAATGTTGAGCTGGGGCTTTAAATTCGGGTTTTTGACTCCATGTCACCATCATCAAATTGAATTGTTTCTACCTTCACATGAGTGCCAGTTGGGTACTTAAATTTTTGCTCTTTTATCATAATTTGATTGGGTTTCCGCTTTCTGGCAGGACCATTTGGATGAGCTTATCACAGCTAGAGACATCTCCCGCCAAATGGCTTATCAAAAGATGTCGGATTTCTTGGATATCGTGAATCAACTTCCACTGACGGAAAAAAAATCTCAGATACTGGTATAGCTGTTATTGTGTGTTTGTCATGTTCAAAGGGCAAGCTAATTTTGGCTGTGTTTAAAAACTGTAGAATTATGGAAGACAGAAATAGCCATGCACTTTAGATTGTCACATGCGCAACTGCTTTTGTGTTTTCCTTATTTCACTGTCCCAAGACATTTTGTTGTCATCGTGTTTATTTATCGTATCGTGGCTGAGCCGATAAGAACGCCGGACTCAAGCTCTGGTGTGTCTGATCAGCAGAGTGTGGGTTCAAGTCCCGGTCGTGACATTTGTGTCCTTTCACAAACAAGACACTTGACCATTATTGCTGCGTCCTTCGGATGGGACATAAAGCCTTAGGTCCCGTGTGTTGTGTAATGCACATAAAAGAACCCAGAGCACTTATCGCAAAGAGAAGGGGTTCGCCGTGGCTGCAGATTGCGCCACAGCACCTTGTAAACCATGGTGCTTCAACACTTCAAAAATGCAACTCTGCATACCTTGCAGAAAAAAAAATGCTGAGCGCTTTGAGACGCCCATCTGATGTGATAAAGCGCTTTATCTTCCAGTACTACTTCCAGTTCTAATCCTCCAACCAGATTGTTCAACGGGAGTGTGATAATAAACCATATCACGCTCCCAGTCGTCTATATTGCACTCTGCGTATTTTGAGTATCATGCGTCTGAAAGATAAATGCGTTATCACACTCGCGCTCGTGGAACATGGGAAAATATAGCGCGTCTGTGTCCCATATCTCACTCGGCCTGCAGCCTCATGGATATGGGATGCAGAAGCGCTATATTTTCCTGTATTCCACTCGCATTCTTGTGATAACTTATAGTATAAGAATTGTGAATTATTATTATTATTATTATCTTGCAGCAATCTTTGGATGAGTTGGAAGAGACCTATCGAATTAGTTCACTTGGGGACACAAACTTGTCATTAACTGGATGTGGTGATGCTGATAGAGAGCATATTAATGTATGCATTAACTACAAGCAATGGAAGGTTAGATTTTTGATTAGCATTATACCTGACCGGCTTCAGTATTTGTTCTGCTCTTGTTGTATCGAACGAATTCACTTGACATCGTCATCCATGATAAATTCTTGGTTGAGCCATTGTGGGAGTGGGGTTCCCTGTGTTTACTGTGCACGCGGATAGACAGGAACCAAATATTTACATGCAAGTTGACTCCCAAATGGCAGACCAATTCGCTCAGTTCATACTTAACGTGAAGGCGAATTTTGACATCACAAATTCGTGAGGAATAATTCGCTCGAGGTGAAATGTGTTGAACTTTTTGCGAAAATCACCGAAATGTAGGAGAGTGACGTCAACTTCGGTTTGCCTTCCATTTGCGTGAAGTATGAACCAGGTTTAGACAGTAGCCCATTGTGGCATCAGCGTCATGGGTCTAAACACCTATGAAACCAGGACTGAGACAGGTGCTAAGACCTCTGACAAGAAACCAATACTCCACGGTGTCGAAATACTCAATTCTTTTCTCTCATCTTCACACTTTGTTTCATCTTTAGGAGAAGAAGAGCCAGCAGCTCAGATCTCTTCGTGAGAACACTGATGCAAGAGCAGAGGAGTGGAGACGAGTGATCCAAGCAAACATGATTGATGTGAGTTGAATGAGTTCTTTCAGATACTCAAACCACTACTCGGCTACTTGCAAGTAAAGTTACTCAAAACTAACTTTTTCTTTACCCGTTAACAGCAATTAAAGCTGACCTCTGATGCCGCTAAACTGCAAACTGCTGCCACCATAGATGAACTTGCTCGCAGCTTAAAGGTTGCCATAGAAACTGAGATTGTCATGACTGGTCAGAATGGTGACGATTTTTGTGCCAATCAAGAGTTACTGGAGAAAAACAAGGTAAAAATGCAATGATAGAAAGAGAAACAAGGATTGGAATCAGTAATGACATCATGTATACTTTGATTTGAGTATTCCGAAGAAAGATCGGACTATTTACAAAACTCTGTGGTTGAAAATTATTGTTGATCTTAAAACTAGTTGCCGCCGGATTTTTTTGTCCTGTCCCCCTGGCGGGATTCTTGTGGCAGAATTGCCCGAATCCTTTTTTTTTAGCGGGTACCACTGGCACAAAGAAACCCTGACTTGACAATGCCAAGAGAACAAAGATTGTCTTTATTCGATCATCCGTTTTGCTTCTCGACTGATAAAATGTCAAATTCACTCAGCGTGAATTGCAAAACATCGGCTGTTACCTACGGCATAGGAGTGGAACTAAACATGGAACCATGGATCGATTGCCGGCTAACTCTAACTTACCTCCATTGAGCCGAAACACAATGAATGTACAATGGTGGAAGCCTCTTGATGTCTCGTAATCCTCTTCTTGGAACAAAAGGACAAAGGTCTATAATCAGGGATCACAAACCAAGGCCTCTCAACAACCACAAAATGAAAGTAAAATCAAGACCTTTTTTTGTCCTTGTGTGGGTGAAACGAAGCGTTAGACGGCCTTTGCATGGTCTGCGCACGCTCCGCAATTGAATGACCGGGCGACCTTTGCTCCGGTGGTCCGAAATTACATATTAGCCGTAAGACGGCTTCCGTTTCCAGGCAGGGGAAACATTTGCATGTATTCACGTCATGCGGTTTCAACTGGTTAACAAAAGTTATGTACATATGCATCTGCATCCCTTTTTTAGATTGTTTACAATAATTGACGCTAATTTGACTTTGTTTATTTGTATCTTCAGGAGGAGTCTAAACAAGAAGCAGCCATTCTAGAAAACACAGTCTGTGTTGTGATGATTCGCCTGCAAAAGGAACTTGATGCAATCAATAAGATCATCTCACTTCAGACAACATACACAAAGACTAAGACTGAACATAAGAAATGGCTGACTGCAAAACCAGACGTCTCCAAACTACTCGCTACTCAGAAAGTCGTCAAATCTCTCAGATCTAAGCTTCGTCATAAGTTGGCATTCAAACTGGACCTAGAGGAGGTATGTTGTTAGGATTATGGCGTGTCGTGGCCGAGTGGTTAGTGCCTCGGACTCAAGCTCTGGTGCCCGAGTCATCGGAGTGTGGGTTCGAATCCCAGTCATGACACAGTCATAACCATAATTGCTCCGTAAATGTTGGGGAGGTAGAGCCTTCTGCTCTACCGGCCAGGCTTCTGATGGATAATACCCAAGCCTACATCCTTACGGACTGTAAAGAGGGTTACCCTGTTTCAGCCCCAGGAGTAGGTGGCAACGGCCCCTGGAAAAAACAGTTGATTTGTAGACCACACCTCGAGTGGCTTACTGGCCTTGTGTGTCTGGCGACTTCCATAAAAAATATATAAAAAATAGGTGTCGGGGTAGAGTAGAGTTGGTGCAGAAAGTTTCTCAAGAATTGCTTGTTTTGTTGTCTTCATCTTGACTCAATGTTTTCTTTATAAGGAGCTTGAAATGAACAAAGATGGAGAACTTCAAAAAGTAGAAGAGGATTTGGCAGAGATCCGCTTGGCTTTACAGAAGGCATACATCGATGAGGACAGCTTGATGGTATGTTGGACTAACAAACCTTGGCTTAATTAAAGAAGTGTAAATTACAGTGATACATGTTGTTTCATTACCGTGGCAACCTCAATAAACAATGTTTTCATAACTCTTTAAGTTTTCAGGTGTCTACATTATGTGTCGTGGCCGAGTGGTCAAGCACACTGGACTCAAGCTCTGGTGTTTCTGAACAGTAGAGTGTGGGTTCGAGTCCCGGTCTTGACACTTGTGTCCTTAAGTAAGACACTTAACCATTGCTTCGTCCTCTGGATGGGACGTAAAGCCATTGGTCCCGTGTGTTGTGTTAATGCACGTCAAAGAACCCAGTTACACTTATCGCTTAGAGAAGGGGTTTGCCCTGGTGTTTCTGGCAGTGGCTGCTAAATGCACCACAGCACCTTGTAAACCATTACAAGGTGCTACATGAATGGCTCTCATACTTCAAAAAACTCAAAAACCTGCCTTAAAAATAATATGAGCACCTTGAGTACCTAATACACCGATCCAGTAGGCCACGCCCCTTGACAAATTGACCAATCACAATGCGTGATTTAAGGTCCGACAAATTACCGCCATTTTGTCCGACATAACTTTTTATTTTGTGTATTGTTTACTACACCTTTTCGTTGACTTTACTTTTGTTTCGTATGTACAGGACAATTCTTTTACAAACCCGAGTTTTATCCTTAACCATTGTCAAGCGGTGTTTATATTTTAATTGTAACTCTGACTCTCGATACCCTGACAAGTGAGGAAAAAAGTACATTTTTGGCCTTTTCCAAAACCAAAGTCCATCGGAGAGAACGTGCAACACACTGCGAGTGTATGTACCATGATTCCAGGCTTCGCAAATACAGTACATGTACATGTACATCCATCGTGTGGCGATCGTGACATATTGTGTGTGGTTGCTTGGTCGTTGCTATGGTGGGCGTGGCTTACTGGATCGGTGTATTGTTGGTAGTTATACGTATGCCATATAAGACTCCGGTATTACTATTATTATTACTATAACTGTATTCCAAAATAAGTTCATCTAAAGTTTATTAAAAATGATGAACGATGTAATATAATTTTTAGCAGTTTCTTATTTATACCTTGAAGCATTCTAAACTTAGAATTTTTCTCTTGACAGGTTGAGTTAGCCGATCTGAAACACAGACAGTTTGGAGAACTATCCCATCAATATCCAAAATTTGAAATTGAATATCATTTGGTAAGAAACGAGACACAAAGGCAACTATACATTGATGTAAATAATCACTTAAGTTGTTAACATGTTTATTGATCACATTTTATAGGTTACATCAGTGTCTGAGGTGTTTGTTTATCTTTTTTCTTCTCCCTTTTGTTTTTGTTTGTTTGTTGTTGTTGTTGTTGTTGTTGGTTTTTTTTTTTTTGGGGGGGGGGGTGGTTGTTAAAGCCCCAGCTCAATATTGGTAAGAAAGAAAAAACACAAAAGTCACATATTGACTTATCCCTTACATGGTGTATATAGCTAATGCTGGTAGAAAAGTTTCCTTGAAACATTTCTGCCTGAAGTGTTATTGTTTTTAATAACAAATGAAATAAGATCCAAAGTTCATTTCTTCTCATGTGAGATCAACACTCTGCCTAAGAATGCATCCAAAAATGCTGAATGCATTTTTACCGTTTTCTCACAAATGAAACAGTAAGCTGAAACAGGTTGGTTTCATTACATACATCTTGATTTGTGCAAAGAATGGAAGTACATGTATTTACAGCCACTTTACCATTGTTGAGCTGGGGCTTTAAAACACTGATATATATGTTCTGGCATTGATATTTAACATATTGATTGTTTTTATATTTTCCACGTGAAGACCAAACTGGGAGCAGTGAAGCTAGGACGTGACATTCAACACTTTGACCTCAAACCTTTACCAGGATGTGATAAGAAGATGATCCGACTTGGCCAGTTTGCCAACAAACCTGTCGTCATTAAGGTAATCGTTAGCGATGTTTCTTAGAAGATTACAACTGGTCTGACTGGATAAACTGGTAACATATATCAACTCTGTCTATAGGCCATATTTTTGACAGCAAGAGGGCGCATTAATACTTCCATTTTGAAAGTACAAAAATAATTCAAAACATTAAACAAATTTTCGAAGCAAATATCTAACACTGATTACATTGTAAAAACTGTCAATATAAAAACTCTAAAAAGTTGTATACTAACTTCTTTATTAGAAGTCTAATTGTATCTGGTTTCCACACTATTTCTGTGGTTTGTTTCCCAATCTACTCCAAAGGGCGCCCTCTTGCAGTCAAAAATAAGGCCCATTGAGTCCAGCTGAATACAGTTAGTTTCTAACCACTTCCCAACCTGACTTTTTGTTTGTTTGTTTTTCTTTCTTTCAGTCTTTCTTTATTTCAGATGATGAGCTGCGAGAAGAATTCCTGATTCAGGCATCTCTGACTTGGGCTTTCCGTCCTGAAGGTTTACATCGCCTCGATGCAATATACACCTTACCCTCTACAGGAGAAGTACATGTGCAATTGCCTTATCTGGAGATAGGATCACTGGAAGCAGCTATTGCTAAACGTAGGTGTCTGCATTGACTGCAAACTCTGTTGGAATGTTGGTCTGTGTGTCACTCAAGTCATCAGCTTGTCTGTTTTTGACCTGCCTGTTTTGGGGTGGTTTTTTTTGTATATATTTTTTTTATGCAATTCGCCCATCACAAGGCCCAAAGGCCACTCGAGGATCACAAGGCCCAAAGGCCACTCGAGGATCACAAGGCCCAAAGGCCACTCAAGGTGTGGGCTGCTTTTTATGAAGGGATAGAAACCTGCCCCAATGTGCAGAAACAAGACATGGAGAGATGCAAACACAAGTGTCTTCACAGCACAGCTAAGAACAGGGAGGGGTAAATGAATCCAGTGCCAGACGAACATGACTACCAATTATAGCAATCAACTAAAGCAATCATAGTTAAGTGTCTTGCTCAAGGAAACTTTGTTTGGTCTGTGTCTCATTTATTCTGATTCTATGTCTGCCATTGGCATCATTATGTCATCATTTTTGTGATTGTTGTTGAGTAGTCCACCTCTTGTGTAATGCCTGTCTCTGCTGGCTTGGATTTCTTTCTTTCTGAGTTTATTGTAAAACAAGTTTTTGTTTAACTGTTGCCAAATGTGATCTCATTTTTCAAAATCCAAGAGTGATTTCACACGTAGCGTGTCGTGGCCGAGCGGTTTAGTGCATCGGACTCAAGTTCTGGTGGCTAAGTCATCAGGATGTAGGTCCAAATCCCGGTCATGACACTTGTGTCCTTGAGCAAGACCCTTAGCTATAATTGCTTCAAATAGGGGAAGAGGCAGTTATGTTTGTCTCGCAAAGGATTCATTTAACCCCTCCCTGTTCTTAGCTGTGCTGTAAAGAGACTTGCGTTTTTATATCTCTCCATGTCTTGTTTCTGTGCATTGGGGCAGGTTTCTATCCCTTCCAAAAGTAGCCCACACCTCGAGTGGCCTTTGGGCCTTCTGATGGGCGAGTTGCATTAAAGGGGCTGTGTCGTCATGATCACAGTGAGTCTGTGGCTAGACTGAATTATGACCTCCCAATCTGTTATTGCATGCACACGCCCGCCAGTGGAGGTCACATAACAGAATAATAATGACGGCGCCCTTTGTAATATGACGGTTGAGGCGGGGCGCGTGCAGTAACTGGGTGAGAGTTCATGTTTCTGGGCCCAGAAACAGGCAGACTACGATCATCACAGCCCCTTTAAAAAAAAATGAAATACACGAAATTGAAGACGTTACAGAAAAACAGTCTAGTTTCAAGTGTGAGTACTTTCTTGTTTTCCTAGAGGGTTGTTTTGCTTCAAAGCCACTCACAGAAGAAGAGCTAAATTGTATCTTCCGCAATGTGCTCCAAGGCTTGAGTCACATGCATGAAATATCCTGCATCCATGGGGCAGTTCATCCCAGGAATGTTCTCTTAACGAACCGCAACTCAGCTGTCCTGGCCGAGTGTGATTACTCCAAGACACCTGTAAGTTTCAACTATGTGTGGATGTTGAGGAGACGCTATTTTCAATTTTTATTACGAGTTGTGGTGTTGTTATAACAGTCAAGGGTGTGACATACATAAACTCCATCATTTATTCAGTATACTTGGAGTCATCAGTGTTATTCTACTCCAAGCGTGGGTCAAATCAACTCCCATCATTCAGACAGTTTACTTGAGATGACAATTCTTTCTTTAAATAAGACTTGAAGGTTTGCATGGTTCGAATACAACACCATTTGGCTTAAATCTCTTTTGAGTATATGTGGTACCGAAGGAACCAGTTGACTCAACGTTTTGGACAGTAAACTCTCTCCGTCGTCAGGAGACTGTTGTTTAATTCTTTCTTTTTTTACTTCAGACTCAGCGAGCCCAGCATGGGTACATATCTAATAGCGGACTCGCCTTTACAGCGCCTGAGATTAAAAATGGTGTAGAAGCTTCTGTTGAGTCTGATATGTACTCATTTGGAATTCTACTTCTGTGGGTAAGTCCACCACCAGTTCAACTAATCTGGCTCAGAATTCAAATTATGTCAGCTTTCTGTATTTGTCCTAACCAGTTATAATTTCTGACACTCGTCCACCCTGGAATGTTCGAGACACAATGATTTCTTATACTGCCAGGATTTAAAATATTCTAATTTTGATTACAGGCACACTGCCCTGACATTGAGTTCTCCAGCCTCTCAGATGGTACTCCTGATCTTACAGGTGTTGACATAAAACCTTCCATCAAAGAAAGTGTGACATCTCTTCTGCAGTGTTCTCAAACCACACGCCCAACTACGCGAATACTCAGATGTGAGAAATACTTTGAGTATGCATCTTCTGATGAAGGAAGTGATTCCACCTCAGAGGAGGAGCAGGTGGAGGAGCAGGGGCAGGTGCAGGAGCAGGAGGAGGAGCAGGTGGAGGAAGCTGAATTGGAGGATGAGCCTAAGGACGAAGTTGCTGCTGAAGACAAATATGAGACTGAAGATGTAGATGCCATCCAGAAGGAGGAAGTTGATGCAAATGAAGAGATGCAAGAAGATGAGATAAAACGTCTTGGTGAAAAGCTTACTGATCAGGAGGGAGATGAGAGAAATGATGGCCAGAAAGAAGAAACCACGGAGATAAAAAAGGTTGATGACAAAGCAGTAGGTGAAGAGAAGAAAGAGGAAGAAAAAGAACCTGAGGCTGACAAGCAAACCCCACAAAGGACAACAGAAGGTAAACATTTATGTTCCTTCTTCTTTTATTTCAACTTTTAATTTGCCTTTTACAAGAAAATTTCCTTCGTTTTTGAAACCACACTCGTCTGTTTTTGGTTTATTACAGTAAGTTCTCCTTCGGGATCCATCCTTCTCAAGAAGATGGCTATTGCCATGGCAAACAGTGAGGAGAGTTCACTTAAAGAGTTGCCCAAGAAGCCAGAAGGATCGGAGATATGATCAAACTGGTCATCTTGAAGTCACTGGTTCGTTAGTGTTCAAGGTTGGTTCGTTCATAAAATGTATTCACAATTGTGCCTTTGTGTCTTTCTTACCAAAAAAAATTAAACAAGCCAAAGATACCTTTGCCATTTTGCAACATGTGTATTTAATAAAAAAAAAGGTTTATGCAAACCAATTTAAGCAGTTGTTGGGATTAAATTGTGCACCATTGACATTTCTAAACATTAATGGTTCCATGTTAGAGTGATTACACAGCTATATTTCAAGTCACACTTTTGTATTTGAATGTTTTATTCTGTTCGTGTTTGTATTCCAAGTCACCGTTGGCAAGTTGCCAGGTGTATAATATTTTATTCAGTTATTAAAAATATATTATTCAAGTTGTTACAGGATTTTAAAAGAAGAAGTAGTTATTGAATGTTGTCTTTATTGAACAAATTAAATCAATAAACGCTTGCTGTTTCATGGTTGACCACATTAGTGCTATTCTTACCATTTGTTACATCTACATGTAAGACTTAATGTAGTAGTCTTAGCATAATTATTATATATGTATATTTATTTACGTTTCAAGTTTGACCATTTCGTTGTGACCATTACATAAAAATAATAACTAATAAAGACAATTATTGGACTTCTTTTGAATTCCATAAGATTTGGTAAAGCAACGAAAACCCATCAAACCCTATATTATTTATCCGATTTATTTCCGAAACCTTTGCTAAATTTATGCAGGCTACCAATTTGAAAATCCAATTAAGGGGGGATTTTGGAGTGATTTTCTGGAAATGAAAATGCTAGTCATGTTCATTGAATTAGAAATGATATGTTGTGAAACGTGAAACAAATGACGACCATTAAAACCCGTCAGTCGATAAGTTTTTTAATTTAAATAGATTGACTGTCTGGAAGCTGTGACTATACTCTGCCAATAGTTTGCCATTATATTTTAAAGTGCTGCCATAAAACTGCTATAGAACGAAACAAGTAAAACTAAATTATAGCTTAAATGACTACAAACTGACGTGATCATAGCTCAGGATCATGATCATGTGCCTGCTTCCCCCTTGCCCCTACTCGGGGGCCCTCCGGGTCCCGCGAGTTGGTGGGCGGGTGAGCTCCGCCGAGCCCCACCGGGGGTCTACCGGCGATTGCCCTCATACTCCGTACTTTGCCAACACCGGCGGGGATGGGTAGTTCATAATTCCATGTGCATGTACATGTATAGCCACATACCTCCTATGATCATGACGGCAGTCTCCCTGTACATTAAATGTGTTATTCAATATCTGCTGGCCCAGGAAAACCTGGTGTATCAAATGAATAACCTTTGACTGTAAAAAAAATATGGAACCCGAACTCTTCTCGAAGTGTCTGCGCGCACCCTGGATTTGTGTATTCACCTGTTCCGAGATCTCATTAAAGAGAACTGCCACCTAGAAAGCATCGTTCTGTTAATGTCAACATAAATTCAATTATATAAAACCTGACCTGGAATGAGGTTGTATTTTTGATTTATACATCTAAAAATACAACCAGTTTGGTCATATTTTTCTGTGTCTGGAAAAAAGATACAGAAGTCATGGTCCGCTTGGGTCTCTGACTGTTGGCCTATATCATACGTCCGTTTGCACTGGTTGTTCAAAGACATACGAAATACGTTTCGATTTTTTTTCGTAGTCGTTTAGAGTTTATTTTGTATTTGATTTTAAGTTTGTTTTTTATTGCCATTTTAAAATGATGATATTTCATGAAAATACTACAGTGGCCCTGAAGCATGGTCTACTTCTGCGAATCACAAATGTTGGTGCGCTTTTTGCGATCTGCTATGTCCCCGCAGGGCCACCATACATTACCAAGTTGCCACAAACAATGATTCATCTACACTAAACTAAGTTCCATAAGTTAAACGAAGTAGTTTTTAGTTTGATAACTTAAGTTACGAGAAAGTAAAAGGGAAGATTTAGATTTTAGTGCCAATGAAGAAACAGTTTACTTCTACTTTCACTATTACTGATTGTTACATTTGTTTTCTGTATTATTATTTTTTTTTGTATTTATTTATATACTAAATAAAATAACTTTATTTGTTGGGTTATAAATTCCTATAATAAATTTATAAATCGCACGATTTTGTTTCATTACTCCTTTCGACGAGCCTTTGAAAAGTAATAACCTAAAGTAAATACTGGGACAATTTAACACAAACACCTCAACGGAACAGTGTCAACAAGCTACCCTTGGTGGAGGCCATATTATTTACTTTACTTCGCCAGCGTTCATGCGAGGGAAGTCGCAATTGTTCACATTGCTTTTGGACCGTTAAACTAAACTGAAAACACAACTCAACATTAAAGTATTGTGTACATAATATACTTGTCATTGAATCAAGATATGAAAACACGTTGACAAAATTGGACATTACAAATATTTGTATTAATCAGCGTTAGAATGTTCGTTGACGTTCGCTATTATTATGCAGATGCATTGTTATTTTTTAGCCAAGTTTGATCCAATTTGCCAGGTCATTCCTTTGTGGCGTCACTCAACATTCCTTTGTGACACCACTTAACAAGCCTTCAGACGTCACCCGAACGTCTTATTGTTGACGTATGGAATGTGCCTCCATCTTGGTGACCGAGGGCATGGTTTGCAAATGCTGTCATGCTTGACGGTCGACTCTTCAGCCACGGAGCTCGAAATGTTTAGTCACGGTTCAGTCTTGCTTCTCACGCTGTGTTTGATAAGTTCACACGATTTTCAACTTTTCGATTATAGTTTGGTCGGTGTTCGTCGTTCCGTGAGCACTTCTCGAATAATATTGTCAATGGACGCATGAGAAATGATTTCCTGGTGATGAAAACTTGTATCAACATTGGTCGACGTCTGGTTGGGGATGTACATGTAAATTGTTTCTGAAAAAGGGGCCATAACTAGATGACACGGTTCGGGAACACAAGTTACATTCGGTTTGGGGCTCCAAACGTCGCGTGTGAAGAATATTCTGATTTAGCTAATAATTATATGCGTGCAGTGGAGAAGTTGCCATTGAGTAGCTGCATAGTCTGGATGCCTGTTGAGGTTTAGCGCCCCCGTAGGGATAACAAGTTCAGCACTGAGGGCCAGCTCCCTGCGTGCCGTTGATAACCATCCACTCGTCAGCTTTGTACATACCGCTAGTCATGACGTCACCATCTTGGCTCAGCCTGAAATACGGTAGTGCATCTATCTGATTGGTATTAGATGAGTTAAGACAACCCATGATTGATATCTGTCTGAAGAGGTACCTCACCTCTATGGGTTAGTGATTATTGTACGAGTTCAAAGTACATTTGTATACATTTATACAACTGTAACGCGCACACACACTCACACACACGGCATATTAAGGGTAAGGCAGTGCACTAAGTAGACCTTACCCCTTAACCCGTTATATACATTTGAACTTATTAAAATACCCGCAGGGTGATCTCTGCTTTTTCTAAGGCGCCAACCTATTTACAAGAGCTTACTGTGGCAACTAATAATATTGGTCGCAGCCAAGTGAGTGATTTACGGAAGGGCTGCTAACATTAGGAGTTTTCAATGATTAACATATGTTACTTGCGCAACGGGATTAGTGAGATAGATTTACGTCATCAGGTGTTAACAATCAACGGGAGCTGTGGACGGCTAAGGTACATCAGGTCACGTTGGGGCGCAGTGAATGATCATCGTAACAGAGCTGTTTGTTCATTCTAGCCCTGTAAATGGGTAAGATGGAGACAAGTGATAATGGCATCAAACAGGAGGCAATGAATGCAAATCCAAAAGACGTAAATGTGAACATTAAAAAAAGTATGAAAACTGACGTAAATAAGAACACCGAGAAAGAAGATGAGATCATCGAGGAAGATAAGAACACCGATGGAAACAAGACAGATGAGGAAGATCTTGGCTACATAAGAAGAGAGAAGGAATTGATGAGAAGACATCGTTTTATGCCAATTGAAAGATTAAATATCTTCAGTGATGCAGTGTTCGCCACTATCACTACTTTCATGGTAAGGATTGTGTTATTCCAGTCGATTTGTTCGAACTTGTTATTCCAATCGATTTGTTCAAACTTGTATTATAGTTCTAATATTGGTGTAGGGGTGGGTCTTACTTATCAGTTTACCCACTGAAGTCTCACGCAACTGAAAAACCAAAAACTCAAAAAACTGTAACCATTCAGTTGTAATTGTTGATTTCATGAATTATATAATATTATTACAAGTACTTATGCGATATACATGACTAGTTATACTTGATAAAATGACTTTATAACTTGTAGGTGGTGCCGTTAAAAGAGGAGGTACAGACGTATGAGCCCAGTCAGGTATGTGGTTTACCTATTGCATGATTGAAGTACATCTTGAAGATTGTGTTAAGTTCCACAGAAAGACAGAACTTGTTTTATTTCCATTTTGCAGTGGCATAACTAACTAAATTGTCTGCTCCCCCAGTGCCCCCCATTTGAATTCTGTACTTTTGAGATTACAATTTACCACAGAAAAAAATGTTACATTTTTAAGGTTGAATGTTTTTTTTTCAAAATATTTGTCTATACACGCAGACAATGTATTTGTTTTTACCTCCACGTCAGATTATCTTACAAAAACTATGGCTTAACAAAAACACTGAAAAGGGACTGTTTAAATACAAACAGAAACTACAGTTTTAAATGGCCAAAAGTACCCCCTATAAAAAAAAATGGTGCACCCTCTTGTGCCCTCCCTAAAAAAAACTTAGTTTCGTCGCTGCCATGTTGCTCTGGCCAGTATACGAAAATTCTAAAAAGAAAAAAAAAGAGAAAAATCCTTTCAACTCATGACAATGTAATGTTACAGGACACTTTTGTTTGTTACATTTAATTATTTTCCCTGCTTTAAAACGAATACATGTTCAGTAGGAGAAGGAGTTATTCCAAGTTTATGCTACTTGTCTATGTTTTCTCGTTCAGAGTTTATGGAGTAGTTTGCTCAATGACTGGTATCGATTTGTTATATTTGTTGCATCGTTTTGGATAGTATCGGCTCTCTGGCAGGACCATGTTTGGTGAGTTCAGCTTACAGACATTCAAGCGATACCGGCGTTAGTTTCAACTCTTTCCTAGTTCGACTTCTGTGTAGTCGAAACTTGGGTTGATGGGCAGGCTATAGCCAAATTTGATTTGCGAAAATGTCCACTACCTCAATATCTGCACATGATACTGTGAAATGTGTGCTTCACGTAAGAACTTCTTACCTCGTTTAAAACAAACATCGAATTAAACCTTTAATCCCCATAGCTTTATTTGAATGTGGTGGCCTTGTCTCTCAAAATTGATTAATATTGAGCATTTTTGTTTTGTTTTTTTGTTTGACTTTAAGTTTTGTCTGTCTCTACATGTAATAAGTAACTGATTATAATCCATTTAACAGGATTCTACAAAACGTGGAACATGTTGGCGATATAGGACTGATATTGAATGTGGTGAGTTTGGAAACTGCCAACAAATAATACATTAAAATTCCGACAACAGAATAAAACAAATATATTTCAACTAGTGGTGGGTTTTCTACAGATTTGTTAACTTTTTCCCATCTCTCTTTTGTCCTTGGCAGATCTTGCTGATGATAAGTTCACTCATTCCATTTTTGGTGAGTTTAGTCCATGTCTATATATAGTTATATGAGCTCTCAAATAATGACTTTGTTATGTTTTGATGGTTTCATGAAATTTGTTCAACAGGTAATTTATAAAACAGAATAAAATTATAGTCTTTCAATCTTCTTACACATTTTGATGCCGTCTACACAAATCTAGCATTTATTAAGTTGTCTTCTGTTTCATACACACACATGAATCACTTGTCATACATAACAGCAGCTGATGATTCTGCAAATATTGCGAGGTCTTTGGTGTAATTATACGTTTATATTGCGACAATAACTGTCAAGTGTGACACTAGTGACAGTTTTGTAAAGCCTATTAATGCTTTGACACTTGTTGGTCAATACAATATTAGGCTGAAATGGTGTAGTCCTACCACATGTAAACCCGAAGACCGGTTTATAAGTCAGCCGGGCAATGATAATCGTCCGACACCGCTGATGCATGGCAAAAACGAACCCTGCGCATGGTGAACAATTCTCATTATTTAGCTCACACAAATCCTCTCTATGTTAAACATAAATCCCTCAAAATTAAAGATAATCTGCAACTTGGCAGCTTTATGTTTCAGCTGGTACATAATGAATTACCAAAACGCATCACCTCAATGTTAAGCAGTAATTACTTGTACACTCATATTCTACACGCCAAGCTTCCATTTTCCATATTAGCTAGAAATATTAAGTATATACATGTACACGGAACCAAAACTATGAAATTCTTTCGACAACTCACTTCGGAAACTTTACAATATCAAGTCCTTTAAGAACAAACTTAAAGAAAATCTTTTAAATAATTACAAGTAGTTATCAACACATCCATAATTATCATCGTCCTATCAGTAACAAACAAACAAACAAACAACCCAACAAACAAACAAACAAATAAACAACCCAACAAACAAACAAACAAACAACCCAACAACCCAACAAACAAACAAACAACCCAACAAACACACAAACAAACAAACAAACAAACAACCCATCAGGGTTTTGGGGGAATGTTTGTTTGCTTGCTAAGGTCTACTTATTTTTTGTCTTTTGTTCATTGATATGTTTTCACATTGCTGTAACTTAAAATGTTTGTTTTTCTCATTTGTGCTTCAAGTCTAGATTTAACTTAAAGTACAAATAATATAAGTGAGGGGGTTTGCACGCGACAAGCTTTGCTTCTTGCAAATCCCCTCCCCATCTTTGTTTATTCTTATCTACCTTTATGCGTATGTTAATTCATTTGAAGTATGTACCTCTGCTACTGATTGTTTTGCATTGATGTGGAAATAAAATGAGTGAAAGATGATCGCCAGCGTCTTCAGCGACTAGTCACTCATGCCTCGACGTTCCATATCCTGTTGGTAACTTGGTGACGTTTTCAAGTCGGAAGTGCAATGTTAACGAATGGTATACATACGTGTATGTGAACATTCGTTACACTGCACTTCCGGTTCCAAAACGTCATCACTTACCAACATAATTGACGTCATCACCAATAATTTCACCAACGTCAATAATTTTGCTGGCGCCATTTTGGAAGTCAATGTCCCCGTGCGTTATACAGTGAAGTGTGCATTATAGGCGAAACGGCGTTAACACGATTGCCATACTTCAGAGGTATTATAATAAAATAATTAATTACATTTATCTTAACATTGTCCAGTTCTGAGATATTTCTTTAAACATATTATTAGACGAATTTATTTGCTTTACGTTCAATTTGATGACTTCACACAGGCGGCCATCTTGGGTAGTTATTCCCAATATGCTTTATCAGCACAACTTTTCGGCAGCTGCATTTTGGTGCTTACCTTAGTGCGGGTAAGTTGGAGAAATCTATAAGAATAAAAACAAATAATAGAGCTTATAAATATCGCCTTATAACCTCTAAAACATCAACAACCAAACGCTTAACAAAGAAGCACAGAGACGAAAAAGTAACGATGGATTAAAATCTCTAAAAGGGATTAAAAATACAAACACCGTGTACAACAACAAGAATTAGTAAGAATTTCAAACTATTTGTAGTAAAAAGTCAGATAATGAAACTATTCACTGCAGACGTTTAGTTAACTTCAAAACACCGAACCTTTGATTCCCAAATCAAACTTGGCAAATGCGGAAGTGACTTTTCTATCCTGTTTCTTCTTTATTTTCATAATTATACACCACATTTCATTGTTTTTGATCATGTTATCAAAGGGCCTCATGATCGTCTTTGCGTTTCGAGGAGAAAAGATGCTGTCTGGAGATTTTGTCGAGGGAGGGACAAAGGTTAGTTGAATATTATATCTCTCCACGGTAACGCTATACGTTTTAGTTATTTTTTTTAAATATGGTCGTATCCGAATTGAAGGCTAAAGCTACGGGTACGGCTGTTGCTGAGGGTGTTGTTATGGACTTCCAATGCTTCGGTGCATGATGACGTGGCGATCCAGCCGTAGCCGTAGCCGTAGCCGCCAATTCGGACAGTTCGGCCCAAATGTCGTTTGATTTTGTTGTAACGTCATCAGGTGTTTCATTTCATTAAGTGTTGCTACAATAGACCGAAGCGTTGTCCTTATTTATGTGTCTTTGTGATATGATGTGTTTTATATTTACATTGAGGGTGTTTAATTTATCGTCCCGGAACGCTGGTGTTTATTCTACGGCATCAAGTGTTCTCACGACAGTTAATTATCAAATTAACTGGTGTTGTCATCAATAAATTATTTTATGTTCATAGTAACTTCTTTTGCCGTTCATTAATTAACGGTAAAACGCATTATGCTCAGTGCTGAACGTGGTTGGGTACTTACGTCATGTTATGGTTGCTTGGTCGGTCACATTTTGCTAAGTGGGCATTAACTTCCTTTTGTTTTTATTTCAGTGCCATGCACTGCTGCTGTATAATTATATTGATTTTTTAAAACATATTTGGGTTAGCGTGTTGTGCAATATTGATTGTATACCATTCACGTCTCTTGCTTTATCATTGGCAGTTTTATATGGCGGGCAGCTGTCACATTCCTTACAGTCCTTGGGCTCGAGGTTGAATCCTCCGGCGTGAGTCCTTAATTATTTAGTTGGCTCGAGGACACTTCGTTTAGCAGTGTGAGCCGTTATTTTTTTTTATTGTGCTCGAGGTTCCTTCCTCCAGTGTGTGTCCATTATTTAGTGGGCTCGATGATACTTCCTCCAGTGTGAGCATATGTTTATACTAATGGGCTCGAGGTCAAAGGTTATCTGCAGGTCACGTAGGGGGTAAATTAAAGGGCATTTTAGTGAAAAATTACTAGGTCACTAGAGTTTATTTGCTGATGTCCCTGGATCAGCCATAAATGAACATAGCTATAACTTTTAAAACGGTATAGCCAATAGACCAATTGCGCTCTCCAAGTCACGTGACCTGTAGTGGGTATTAAACGTAAACAAGCACGACGTCCTCCATATGAAAGTACGGTACGGTACATAGTCCATGAGCCAGCCACACTCGACTAATTCTTATATCACTTTCCTTGTTGGAAATAATCCAAAAACCAACCATAAACTATGATAGCCTTTCTTAAAAATTAGATTTATACCAGTTTTCGGAAGGTTTTCACCATAAAATATGAAACCCCTTCCGCTGTTGCAGAGCCAATGGCTGTTTTAACAGTAGAAGAATTGTAAGCCTATGTTTTTGCAGAGTGAATATATGAGTTATATTCATACTCAAACAGCCGTTGTATTTGTCACTTGGCAAGCATGGCTGCATGTCAGCATAGTTTCTTTTTTGTCAAATTGCTGATGTACTTTCCCTAAATAAAGTCATCAAGAGGTATTTATTGGTATAGGTCACATGTCACTTTGCTTACATGACAGTGACTCTTTGTTAAATTCATGATTCGTAAGTTGAAGCACTTTTTAATTATTCCTTCATGTTGCACTGTATGAACTTTGGATATTTGGAGCATCACTTGTGAAACGTTGGCCATCTTGATACAAAATTTTCTCGGGGGGGGGGGGTTCAGGTGTTGAAAAGTGGTTGAGTTTACATAAAAACGTACAAGTCAAGTTGTGTACATGAACATGACATAGTTTACTGTAGTAAAGCAAGGACAAGCTTAATAGGGCCAAATCGTCTGCGGATTTAGTATGTAATTCAAATCTTGCTGCAACAATCTGGGCATTCAAGCCAATAGATCTTTATCATGGTGCGACCATTTTGATTTTCTTCCATTCAAACCAATGTAACCAAACCGAGGCTGGAAGGGCAAATAGTCTGGTTCCTTTTTGTGCAATGAATATTAGCATATATTACTGTTATCAGATACAGGGAACATGACCAGCATGATAAAGGTCTATAGTGAAGCTATCTCTATCCGAACCCAGCATTCCCGATATCACAGGGAATTCAGAGTTCAGTTTACAATTAAAAAGACGCTTGCTGGATGACTATGTAGCCACCCGTCTGTTATTTTGTTTGTAATGTAGGCCTAAATCACTGTAAAAAAGGTTAAAGAACTATGGAAAAGTGAGCATTTATACCTAGCCTTGCGAAATTTCAAATAGGCAAAGGGGATCGCACAGTTTTGGAAAGCAATTTCACCTTGGATGATTCAGCTTGCCCCCAAAAAGTAGTAAAAGGCAAGGTGAGCCCATCAGTGATTGTCCGATTCCGAGAGACACCCTCATCGGGATCAGAGGTATATCATAAAGTTTGTAACTTCTCCTTTAAAATTAGTAAATAATGAACATTGAAGGCAGAGAGATAAAAACTAGGGTCCGACTCAGGGGATGTCTTCAGGCTCTGGACCGAGCGATGGCTAGGTGGTGAGGGTTAATTAAGTTGCGTGTACGTGGACGCAATGTAGAAAGCACTGATATTTCTTTAAGTTTCTCTCAAGGTTCACCATCCAAACTACTCTGTAGGCCTATCACGTATCAGCCTTGTTTGTAAGCCGTGAAAACTTGAGAGGATCGCAAATTACTTAGGGAGTCACGGTTTTCTGCAGCGTACATCACTACCACTGACACTATCACTGTCATCAGGCAATCCTAGCTATATAACACAGCTACTGGTACACAGGTTGGTTAAAACTATCTCCCATAACCAGAAAAAATGCATAAATTACCTGATTTCAAAGATCGTTTACTTTTACAGAGGAGAAAGACCTTACATGCATAAAATCATATAATTTTCTTCAGGTGACGTCATACAAAAGCCATTAACTCTTCTAGGACTGGGGTCGCAATGTGCCTCCCATATCATTTTTTCCATCGGCTGAGATGACGTAGTACCAACTCCAGGTCACGTGCTGACATGTAAACATTGGTCGCGCAATCGAGCTGTTGTAACCGAACTTGGACATAAGGACAACTGACCAAAGCTTATACTTTGCATTGGGTTAAATGTCATCTGGAGGTCACGGAGCGGTCATTTCACCGAAACGAGTTTTGAAAAAGCTCGTTTTGCCACATTCTCTTGCTGAATTTAGCCATTATTATTTGATAACATGGATCTTCGACCACAGCCCCATGTACGGTGCGAGCACAGTTGGGTCAAAGGTGACGCAGGTCATTAGGTGTCATTTTCTGCGTGAGTTGCTGTAATAGACCGATTGCGCGACCAATGTTTATAACACGTGACTTATTGTGGGTACTACGTCATATGAGCTGATGGCAAACAACTTGCAAGTACATGCGCTAGTGCACTAGTACACATCGTGCACATTTATACGTTACATGTACAATTTCCGTCGTGCACATTTATGCGTTACTTGTACAATTTTCAAGACTTGCTGGAACTGTCCTTACTGGCTTTATTCAGCAACTCGAAGGTCTCTGGTACAAACTCTGGAATATTTTTCACAGATTTCGAGAAAGAAAAGCCTCGATCGAATAAACAAATGCAACAATCATCATGTACCGTACTGCACTTTCCTGAGGAGGACGTCATGTTTGTTTACATTTAACACCCACAATAGGTCATGTGACGCGGGTCGCGCAATCGGTCTATTGTGACGAACTCTCTAGCTATTACTAATGACAACCTGCAGACAGCAGGCTGTATAATTATGTGGGCTTTGTGAGGCTCAGGCATTGTGATCTAGTTGCATATAATTCTTTTATTGTGCGGTACTGTGCAGTTGCCATAGCATTCACGAGTATCAGGAGATTACAGTTCCCACCGAATGTTTCATCGGTGGAAACTTAACTGTCAGCGTAATGAACAGTGCTTTAATATATAAACCTAATGCTTGTACTGCTAAGCATTCATGTACACATTTGTTCTGCCTGTTTGGCTGTTGGTTTTGGATGTGGTCGGTTTGCCAAAAATCAGTGTTTAAACTGTAACAGTGTTTGTTTGTGCTTCGTAGAGTCCTACCATAAGTTATTATTTGAACGTTTGTTACCGGACCGATGTTATCCATTGCGTATCTTGTTCGCGTTTTTTTTCTCTCAAAAATGCAGCTGTATAGACATTTATGTAAATAAACTGTGGTATATTTTCAGACATCTGCTGGTGTTTAGTGTTACTCTGTTGTTATTTTCCTCTACAGTTGCAGCTTCGTCATGAACTTCTCACAACAACTGGATTGAAAGCTCTTACCTGTGCTTTGTCTATAGGAGTAGCCGTGGTTAATGTCCCTGCGGTATGTCATTGTCCGCATTAACAACTTGTAACTATTTTATAAAACATTGGTTCCAGCTCAAAATTACTTCAGATGTCACAAATCAGAACACTTAGAAGGGAAAAGTTTGCCTTTCTGCTTGCTTTTAGGATATGAATGGGAAGAGTTTTCAAGACTATTGATTTTCAGTTATCTCTTAAATACTTAGTCCGTAAGCTAATCAATATTGGGTTCGTTTTGATAATTTTTTGGTTTTCTAGTATTGATTGTAAGTTATCTCTAATACTAATTTTAGTAATACTAATGTAAGTTATCTCTAATACTAATTTTAGTAATACTAATGTAAGTTATCTCTAATACTAATTTTGTTTAATTTTGTTTTCAGGCGATGGTGATCTTAATACTCACATTGTTCACAGATTGGGTGTGTATTACGTTCATTGGACTTTACAGGAAATGGAAAGGTTGGTTGCTTTTTGTTTAATTTTTTCTTTTATCGCAGTATGACAAAGATTTCGTGTCTTACGAAATGGTAATTTGTTGTTCTTTTCTTGTAGACAGTTCGTTCGATACAAATCTGCGTAGTCATCTATCTCGTCGATTCTTCTTGGAAAGTATTGACATGGATCGAACACAGAGTAAGTTTCTTACTTATTGAGTGCCCCCGTATGTTTTTTAGTTGTAGATCCCCTAACAAGAATGTTGGTCAACTTCTAGTGTAATATAAATTGATGGTTTTTTTTTTTGCTTTACTCTGTAGCTTTTACAGATGGTATTTTTATCATCGTGGCCACACTGATTATCCTCGATATCACGTAAGTATCCATTCAGCTGGTTTAGTCAGATAATCATGACAGTATTAATTACATCACATGGGGTAAACTCCTTCTGCGGCAATTAACACATGTACCACCCTTTGAGGTGTTTGAGACGCGTGAGGGCGCTATTTTGAGCGAGTTGAAATCACAAGTGCATTACACATTTCTAATACACTCGGGGTCCAACCTCAAAAATGAAGGAAGTTTGAGAAATTTCAAAAGTCCTTAATTGTAAATATTTCAATTCAGATCAAGATAGATTTTGTATCCCACAACAGAAGAATACTCATTCCTGGCTGAATTCGTTGTTTTTTTGTTCCCATTTTGTCCTGCAGTACGGATACTTTAGTCCATGAAGATGATGATGCCATGGATATGAATAGTTTAGTGGACACACTACAGAGGAATAAGGAACCAATTCTCTCGTATCTCTCAACCTTTCTGACAATTGGTAAGAAAACTGCCATTGCCTGTCACCAGCTTTAACTGGTATCCTGTGGATGGACTACTTTTTTGAAGTGATATGTCGTGTACCAGTCTACACTTGTGTCTAAGTCTCGATACTAGTCATCACAGTCGTGTATCGTCGTTGCTGAGATCAAACTACCTGCACTTTGTTTAATAAAAATGTTTGCCTTTGATAAAAGTATTTACCCTCGTAAGTACCGGTGATAGATTCATAAACTATGACATACCGTGACATGTGTAAATGTAAACAGGTGCAGATCACTGACATTTCAAACTTGCAGTGTTACAATAATGTCACTGAAGCGAGGATTAATTGGCCTAAATGGTTAACAAACCTGCATCTTTGTATGATTATTGAAACATTTTTTTATTAGGGATCTGAGAAGCAGGAAAGTACTTGACTGAACTCGACTAGAGAGCCATGAATGTCCTTTTGGGGGCGAAGGTACTGAGTGTCGTCTCTTTTGACCGCGGCAGTCAGATTGCTCATGGGACTCGTAGTATCCATGGAACCCACTGCATTTCCCTCCTCCTCACTGCTTCCAATTCGCCCCCTACGGCCAAATATTATATTTCACTCACCCAGTGTAAACATGTTGCTTATTTTTCTTACAGGAATGATCTGGTATATCAATTACTCCATATTTTACGTAAGTAAACTAAATGACTTTGTAGATGATAGATATCAATAATGGCTTAATATTTGTTTATTTATAAGTGCTCAACTAAATAGACGATTTATCGATTTGTATTTCTTATTCATTTTTTTTTTCCATATCGCAGTATTTACAAAGACTAAGCCGTCTCCTGCTTTTCTTGAACCGAATGGTAAGAAAATCTCTATTACGCAGCGGCGAAACTAGTTTAAAAAATTGTATTGGGCACAAGGGGTGCACCATCTTTTTCTAGGGGGGCACTTCTTGCCAATGAGTAATGTAAGAAAATCTGAGGTGGAGGTAAAAACAAATACATTGTCTGAGTGTAAATAAAAAAAATATAAAACCGTTGAAATTACTACATAACAGCTTACAAAATATTACATTTTATTCAGGTAATTTTTTATCTTGAAAGTCCAGATTTCAAATGGGGGGGGGGGGGGGGTGAGCACGGACATCAGTTGTGGGGAACGTCGTGCCCTCACCCCTTAGTTACGCCACTGCCATTACATCGATTTTCCAAGATCTAGTTTTTCAGTCCAAGAAGGTAAACCCCCTTCTTGGTCATTTTTTCGCAAATCCTAGCAGAGATAAACACGGATCAGCGATATGAACATATTTACCCATGGCCAGGGTCATAAAACAACCAGACTATAATTATTTTCCATTAGTACAATAAAATGTTTCGTACGGTAGTTTATGTGTACATTGTTATACGGATAATTCATTTGAATGTATTTTTTATTATTCTGATTTGGAAT
Organism: Marthasterias glacialis; assembly: GCA_911728455.2. Lineage (NCBI taxonomy): Eukaryota > Metazoa > Echinodermata > Asteroidea > Forcipulatida > Asteriidae > Marthasterias > Marthasterias glacialis. The sequence goes on along the minus strand of OU452237.1, from coordinate 6,630,723 downwards.
AAGTGTTATGATTTATTATGTTTATGTCACAGTCGCTTTTATTCGTCAGCATACTTCCTCTTGGTTTCCAGCTAGTCTCGGTGTTTTCAGTTGACGTAAGTATAAATATTGTGTTACCATAGAAACAGAGAATTCAAATGAAATACAATACAGATTTACTTGAACCACTTCAACGACAAAATGATATTCTGGGTAACTGGTACAAGTTTGACATTGAATGAACTTTGAGATATTGTTTAATTGTTTTAATCAAATTGCCTATATATCGTTATACAACCTCACTTTAGTCAATTAAACTTATGACGTCATAACAATGAATGTCGTTGATTGGTAGGAAGCTGATAGGAATGAGAACAGTGCGGTTCAGTTTCACTGTCTACTCATTTTCTTCGCAACCATCTTCCAGATATTCTTCTGGTTAGCGGCACATTGGAGACGGTAAGATTTATTTGCTTCTTATTCTGTTACTCGTATTCTTTTAGTCATTTTATGGCACGTGAGAAAGATATTTAACTCGTCTTGATTTCTTTGTTTGATTTGACAGGGATAAACATTTTTCTTCAAAGTACCATGGACTGCATAAAATGCGAATGTTGTGTCTCTTACTGATTTATCCTTCCATGAGGTAAGGATAAACAAATGAAATCATTTATTTAATACTACTGTTAGATTTCTTGTTGTGTCTGTATTTGCGAAACACCTGTTTTCTTGCCTCGCTCGGCCTTTTTTCAACCAAAGCGTATTCCGTGCTCTGATTCATCTCACATAATAACGGCCACGTTGGAGTTGACGAAATTTCAAAACTTTTGTTGAACTGTATGTATTTTACCTCAAATGATTCGTTTTCTTACAATCCTTGCTACTTCTAATAACTATTTAACAACATTGATCTTTCAGTTTGATGCTGTTCTGTGCTTCCTTCATTGATAGAGTCTTTGACGCTAACGTCATTCATCTGGTAAGTTCCTATTGTATTTATAGTTCATTTTCTTAGATCTCATTTTATAGCGTAAACATATTCAGGATTCACAGCCTAACTAATGATTATGATCATTAAATTATATGGACTTCTTAAATATGAATATATCTGCAGACTTAACCAAATTCTAGGACTGTTACGTCCATTGCAAACGCTGGTAACTTTACCCTTTTGCGTATTGGCTTTAGGTGGAATTACTGGTACCTGTCGCATTCATTTTGATGAAGTTTATATTCGAAGTAATAGTGGTGAGTACAGTTTTTCTCAATGTCTACTAAACCTCTCACTACTTTTTTAAAACTCTTTATTATTGTTGATAAACACATTTCAGCCGTTATTTTTGGTGAATATTTATGTTTATTTCAACAGCATTTTAGGAGGAATCGCGGTAAGCCGCAAGCCCCTACCTCAGGTGTTGAACTAACAGAATCTCATAGTGGGGATAAATCTCATAATAATCAGAGATTTGGTCACCAGGACATGGATGTAAATACACTAGATAAATGACAGGTTACCAGCCACCATTGCCTTAACTTCAAAGCTGGATTCCAAAACTGAATTTGACCTTGGACCCCCCCTCTTCAGTTGTACAATTTAAAACTTACAATTAACTACTAGATTGGTGTATTTGTGCGAGCACACACTCTTTTTAACACCTAGTTGTGAGGACTCCCTATTGGTCTATTTTATACCCTTTCCTAAAGATTCCCTCTGTGGGGAAAGGGTTTGACAAAGAAATGGGAGACTTTTGGACGGTCCCTTCACAGTTTGGTCGATCACAGGACGGTCCTTTTTTGACAGTTCTCACCAGTAGTACGCATGCTCAGACCCATGCGCGCAATACTTGAGCATGTGCGTGCATGCTCAAAACTGTCAAAAAGGACCGTTGTTTCTGCTGCCGCCAGCGTCTCAAAAGTCTCCCATTGTATAAAATGTCCCGTCAACGGTGTGTGTGCTCATCCACAGCCACCATGGCGACTACACTGTGACTGGATAAGACCAAAACAAAATACACCCTCCAGACAATCCACAGCCAAAATCGCTTGCAGCTAGGCTTCGTTCTTCGTTTTCTGAACACGAATGGTTCAATGATATATTAGTTACACAGCCCTTAGTTCAAGTCACATATTTTTATATTTTAAAGTTCTTTTTATCTTCGTGTTTGTATTCCAAGTCACAATTGGACTGGTGTATAGTATCTTAAGCACTGCAGTTATTTAAATTGTATTAGCCAAACTTTTACAGGATTTCAAAAGTAGAAGTAGTTATTGAATGTTGTCTTTCTTGAACAAATTAAATTAATAAACGCTTGCTGTTTCATGGTTGGCCACATTGGTGCTATTCTTACTTTTTGTTGTTACATGTACATGTCAGACTTAAGATAGTAGCCCTAGCATTGTTGCTATACATGTATATGTATTTACGTTTCAAGTTTGACTATTTCGTTGTGAGACTATACAAATAACCAATTAAGAATGTTTTGGGGGTTATCTGGAAGCACGTCTAAAACTTATCGGCACTTTCGCGAGAATATTGCATAGCAGCTACAGCGTGTATTATGGCAATTATTTAAAAAAAAAATTGTATTTTGCTGTTTCATTTTGTGGTTTGAATAAACCCAAGCTAAGTGACGAAGCACTTGTCCCGATTTAAAATAATGACCCAAGTTCGGTTTGTTAGTGCAGTCGAACACTGTTTGCATAACATAGTAAATTCGCAATTTGACACTTGGAACCGGATGTTGGATGTTCGAGCAATGTTTGTTCATTTACTCAGAACTTTCCCCGATTTTATTACAATTTCATGTATTCAATTGTCGTTTGTAAATGTAATGATTCCATTCTGTGTTTGGGTGTGAAAAAAAATGATGTGACCAAAAGTTAAAATCACACCAAATTTCACCTGCGTTAATCTCCCATAGCCGATGGCTCTGAGGTGCCTGGAATCAATAAATAATTGATGTAGAAGCAAATACATGTACACAAATTTCGATTGTAGGTTTTTTCTTCTTCTAGTGTTTGTTTGTTTGTTTGTTTGTTTGTTTGTTTGTTTGTTTTGTTGTTGTTTTTTTTCATTCAGGTAATTTTGACCTCTTTGCATAAGCATGTAAAGTCATTTATAACTTGTCCTTTTATTATTTTGGTAATAAATTTGTGCTTGTTTTGTTTGTACTGACTGACGAAATGGAAAAAATGACGAAGAAAAAATTAAGCGATGTAAAGCGCATAAAATATGTATCAGTAAGTTATAATAGCAGAAGTCGGCCTATATAAACATTTAACTCTTTCATAATATATTTTAGTTATCTGGCGAACAAACTGAATAAATAAAAGGATGAAGAGGGTTTTATTAATGATAGTGTTTTCTTCTTCTTTGTTTTTTATTTAAATAAAGTCTACCATCACACAGCCCTTCACCAACACATTTTACAGCAATAATTATATTTACAATTATTTTATACAAATGACCAAGCTCAACAATTATTAAAATTGGTGAAATAAACAAAACTGAAAACGAAGAGTAATAATGAAAAAAACGTAAAGAAATGAGGAAATAATTAAAGAGGATGAAGTATTTAAGTGGGTGGGCTGTAATTGCAACTATGATGAGACCGATGTGAAAAGAGATTTTTATTGTTATAGAGTGTGTCTGGAATCATGTCTAAAAACCGATCGCCACTTTCATGGTCATTATTAGAAACACTCTGACAATAAACATTGGATTTATAATTGTCGAGGAGTTGTCTTGATCAGTCGTCGAGAAACCGTCGAGTCGACGCTGAAATAGTGCGACCGATGTTAACGATTATCTGATCCGTGCTCAAGGCGAAATTTGAAAATGAAGTGATTCCATCCAACGAAAGTTTAAAGAGTAAAGTTATTTGGACAAATGAAATTACTAAAACGCGTTTTGACCTTGAAGATGGGGGGAAAATTACGTTTTTGAAACTTTTCTAGTTGACCTTGTTAATATTCATGCATGACGTACCAATGATTGATACAATGCCAGCCGCCCGATCGTGCCCCAATGTGAATTCCATGGGTGGAACTTGACAAACTTTGCGGTCCCACACGCAGCTCGCCAGAGCGAAGCGACAAAGAAAGGGGGTCCTATATAGGTCAAGCCCGTGGCCCAGTACATGTATAATGCTTGAACTTCAAACATTTGAACATCGGACAATGAGACTGTCTGGACGAGTCCATTTTAAACACTTTAAAAATACTGAAAGGATACGTGTAGACTAGAGAGCACGGATCATTATATTTTTAACGTCCTCATACGTCACTTTTGGCTGCTTTTCACGAGCTTCCAATAGCAGTAGCAGCCAAAAGTTCAACTTCTCCGAGAGTTCTTTTTCATTCCCCAGAAAGATTGATGCATTTTAAGCCAACAAAATACTTTGTATTTATCACGGTGTGTTCCCCACTAGACCGACAGGCATGGGCGCGGCCATGGTTGCTCTGATCTGATTGGCACAGGTATGACCTAGCTTGTGATTCGCAAATTTGGATCACATAGTGTCGGCGCGCGGGTAGTCCAAACAAAATTAGTCTGGTTCCCTGACCAAAGATTCCCTGACGACTATGTTAAAAGGGAACCAGAAGAGTCGTCGGGGAATCGTTGGTCAGGGAACCAGACTAAAGAAAAATCTACACACGCCCGAAAATGTCCGACCATCAACAACACTGCCCGAATGTTGACGGCAACGAGTTCGGAACATTTTCGGAAAAAGAGGAATTTCTCCTTTTTTTGTCACGTGACCCTCGGGTGATACCGGACGCAACTTTGTTTTCTAAAAACGACAGAGAACAGTCTGAGGTTTTTTGGTCTGGGAACCAGACTAAAACAAAATGTGATGAGCGAACGTTTCACAACCGTAAACAGTGCTCGATCGCTGTCGATAGTGTAGTGCCATTTTGGTCGGTAATTACTCAAGTTTGACTGGCGTGGAGAACTTTTCGGAATCATTCTCTCCAGCAATGACCATATTCAAAATCGCAGAGTTCTCTTGGATCCTCTGGGTCTGTATGGGATGAAAAGTGTACGTACATGATAGCCCGCATGACCTACTCTCTAAATGTAAAAGAGTGAAAATTTCACTCGCTTGCCAGAGTGGTGTCAGTTTGGCTCTTTTGAGAGTGAAATTCACTCTTCACCACTCTTTTTTGAGTGAAAGTGGAGTGAATTTCAGTCTGAATCTAGTGAAAATACATGTTTTTCACTCTAAAAAGAGTTGTCCGCCATATGGCTCATTGCTAGAGTGGTTTTCACTCTTTTACATTAAGGGAGTAATTAGTGCATGAAGTGTTGTGTGACGCCATCTCGTGGATTAGCTGGATATACGGTAGTGCCTCTGGTTTGATCAACTGGTGGTGTATTTGGACGAGTTTAGAAAACCCACGATTGATATCTGTGTGAAGGGTTCCTCACTATGAAATACCTGCAGTGATGTGTTCTGCTTTTTCCAACCTATTTACAAAAGCTTAGTGTGACATCTACTATAACACTGGTCGCAGTAAAAAGAGGGACTTACAGAAGTGCCCATAAAATTGGGAGTTCGCAATGATTAACATAATGTTACTTGCGCAACGGGGTTGAGCGAGGCACGACTTACGTCGGGTGTTACAATCAACGGGAACTGCTGACAGCCAGCTAAGGTAGGCCTTCATCGGGTCACGCTGAAGCACAGTAAATCAACATCAACAACCGGTACTTGTTTCTTCATTCTAGCCCTGTAATCAGATACGATGGAGACAAATGATAATGACATCAAAGTGGAGGCAATGAATGCAAATCCAAAAGACGTAAATGTGAACATTAAAGAAAACATGAAGACTGAAGTAAAAAATAAGAACATCGAGAGAGAAGATGAGATCATCGAGGAAGATAAGAACATCGATGGAATCAAGACAGATGAGGAAGATCTTGGCTACATAAGAAGAGAGAAGGAATTGATGAGAAGACATCGTTTTATGTCAATTGAAAGATTGAATCTCTTCAGTGATGCAGTTTTCGCTGCTATCACTACTTTCATGGTAAGGATTGTGTTATTCCAATCGATTTATTCAATCTTGTGCCCATTATAGTTTTATTATTGACATGGGGGTGGGTCTACTTATCGGTTTACCCACTGAAGTATCATGCAACTGAAAAACCAAAAACTCATAAAACTGTAACCATCCAGTTGTTGAATTAATGAATTATATAATATTAACTTCTGCGATATACATGATTAGTTATACTTGATAAAATGACTCGTACTTGTTTATATTTGTTTGTAGGTGGTGCCGTTAAAAAAGGAAGTACAGGAATATAAACCCAGTCAGGTATGTGGATTAACAATAGTACGATTTAAACACAATTGGAATATCTCGTTAAGTTCAACAGAAAAACAAATAGTTTCCTTTTATTAATTTGGTAAGTCCATATTGCTCTGACTACTAGAAGCAAATTCCAGAAGAGTCTTTTAAATTTGTTATATTATATTCAATTTAAAGCCCGAACTCGGCATAGGTAAACTGACGGTAAATGCTTCCATTCTTTGCACAAATCAAGATACTTGTAGTAAAACCAACCTGTGAAAATGTCAGCTCATTTCATTGTTTCACTTATACGAGTGCATTCAGCATTTTTGTACGCGTTCCTACATAGGCAGAGTTTTCGTCTCACTGAGACGAAAACTAATGTTGGATCTTATTTCATTTATTATTTAAAAACGGTAACACTCTAGGCAGAAATATTTAAAGGAAAGTTTTCTACCAGCATTATCTTTATACCATGTAAGGTATATGTACATCTGTGAACATTTTTGTTTTTCTTCTTACCAATGTTGAGCCTGGGCTACACAATAGGAATATCTCTTTAACTTAACAGAAAGACAAATAATTTCCTTTTATTAATTTGGTATGTTCACTAGAAGCAAATTCCAAAAGCCCTTTTAAATTTTTTATATTATATTCAATTTAAAAGGACACTTTTGCTTGTTACATTTAATTAATTTCCTCACTACAGTATACAGTCGCACTTTTCTGTAGTAAAACGACTTATTAAAAAAAATTATGCTTGTCTGTGTTTTCTCATTCAGAATTTATGGGGTAGTTTGTTCACTGACTGGTATCGATTCGTCATATTTGTTGCATCGTTTTGGATAGTATCGGCTATCTGGCAGGACCATGTTCGGTGAGTGTTCAGCTGACAGACAACCAAGCGATACCGGCGTTACTTTCGACTCCTTCCTATGTCGACCTCTGTGATCGATAATTGGGTTATGAACGGGTTGATGAAGCCAGAAATTTCATTTTTGAAAACGTCCACTATCTTCATATCTCCATATGAAACTGTTAAATGAATGCTTCAAATCTTGAATTCGAACCATGTGTCTGCAAAACAAGCATCGTGTTTTACTGAGGCATCAATACACATTAGATTTATTTGAATGTGGTGGCCTTTTCTCTCCAATAAGATTAATACTGAACATGTGTGTTTTGTTTTGCTTCAAGTTTTACATGTGTGTATGTTTAATCCATTTCTAAGTGACTCGGATTATAATCCATTTAACAGGATTCTACAAAGCGTGGAACATGTTGGCGATATAGGACTGATATTGAATGTGGTGAGTTTGGAAACTGTCAACAAAGAATATATCAAAATAAAACGGAATAATAAAAACTGGTTAAACTGGTGGTGGATCTTCCACAGATTTTCTTAACTCATTCCCATCTCTCTTTTGTCCTTGGTAGATCTTGCTGATGATAACTTCACTTATTCCTTTTTTGGTGAGTAGTCCGTCCATTTTGTATTACTTTATGACTTTTGTCGTTAATTTTTACAAAACAGATTCGATCATTTTAGATTTCCCTCGGTTATTTTTTGCGCTGTATAAGACTTTCTTCTTCTTGTTATTCGCCTTTGAATCCCCTTATACATTTTTAATGCTGTACACACATCTAACAATACACTCTCCGCCGTCTAATATTTTCATACGGATTTAAGGTTCTGCAATAGTAACAATATCGCTAGGTCGTTGCTGTTTGCGTCGATAAATATTTCGTTGTTAAGGCCATACCGCATATTATTACCTTGACACTGGTTGGTCAATACAATATGTACAATAGGCTGCAATTATGGTAGCCAATTACACTTGAAAGCAAATGACATGCTATGTAGGTTATTCATTACAAAACGAGCTTAAAGTTAGTTATCAATGGTTACCCATCAATAATAAAGTCAATAATAACATAAATTAATTACATTATGTATTCATAGTTTATTTGCATTACGTTCAATTTGATGACTTTACACAGGCGGCCATCATGGGTAATTTCTACCAATGTGCTTTGTCAGCACAACTTTTCGGCAGCTGCCTTTTGGCACATACCTTAGTGCGGGTAAGTTGGAGAAATATAAGAATAAGAATAAATATAGCTTGTAGCGCCTTGCATCTAAAACATAAGCCACAAAATGCTTTTACAAAAAGGGATTAGGAAAATACCAATGGGAGACTTTGGAACGCTAGGTGGCAGCAGACTTACGAGGTAAATTTCCATTGCTTGCATAGTTCTGAGCATGTGTACATTTCCGAAAACAATGCATTTTGCTGGTAAGTCTGCTGCCACCTAGTATGGGCGGCCAAAAGGGTCAAAATTAGTATTTTTTTAAATTAAAGAACAAAACAGTAATTAAAGAAATGATTTGTTAAAACAAAGATAAAAGCAAAATTAAAGTAAAAAAAGAGAAAACAACAATGTAAAAACTGTTTTGAAAGAGCAAACATTCCTTCTCAAACTTTAAAACGGAAAACAATCAAACATACTGGTTCGTAAAACTGAACCAAGCGAAACATATAAACTCCACAAAGAAAATTAAACAAAGACAACAACAATCAAAGAACAAATCGTGTAAAAGAACCGAACAGCAATTTAGCAAAAGAGAATCGTTGAAGAAATACTATCTAAAACGAAACACCAAAAACTACCAACAATCAACCCTCACAAAAACATTGAGGGCGTTTTTTTCGAAAGCTAACGAAAAAATTAAAGAGCAATCAAACTTTCTCATAAACTAAAGACTAACAAAAAATCAACGTAAGTGGCGTTTGTTGCCACTCTGAGAGCTGAGCTGGAGGCCGTTGATGAGCTGTCGCCGTCGCCCAGCCGGGGAGATAGATACACATTGTAACGTTAACATGGACGCCCACGTTGTTTGTCGAAATTTACAGAGAAGGGTAGAGAGACTATATACAGTAATTGTAAATGGCGAGGGCAGTGCTGACAATATTCACTATAGGCTCGACAGTCTCTGCAGGGATATTCTCCAGTACAGGGAATATATTCCTGACTACGTATACATCTCAAATAATTTGCTATTAGCGAAGCGAATAATCGACACCGTCACCGACAGTGGTAGTGATGATGACTCGTCTTCGTCTGTCCAACCAGAAACAACGTTGTCAGGTGGTGTTGGTCGACCAAAGTATAACATCACAGCAGAGCAACTACGTTTTTTCATAGGTAAATTCCATTTTGAAAGAGTATCGCACGGACTCTCCACTTTGTAACTTTTTTTTATATTATTTTATTACAAACTACTTTACTGCAGCAGTTTATACTGTTTGTTTTCAAATTAAAAATAGGCCTAGATGTATTTAGACTTAACCCAGAGGGAGGCAATTGTTCGCATTTTACGCTCAAATCGGGGTAGGCCTACGCTTTTATTTGTTTATCTGCGTATTCAAAGGAACACGCTTAATTATGCACAGAAACTTTCTGTTTTCTCCTTGAAAGTCCTTAGGAGACATCTGCTATGCCGAGAGAGCGAATGATATCCAGTGTATTGATACCTGGTGTAACACTACGCGATCTACTGAGCTGAGCAAAAACATGCGAAAATCTCTGGGAGGGTCTTATCGGGCTCGACGGGGTCAACAAAGTTTTTTAAGCGAGCAACGCTAAAAAACGTGTTTCGCTGCAAATAAAAGCTTATCACCCACGAGATGTAGGATTTAAATGGGCCTAGATAGAGAGTGAAAAATTAGTAAGACTGATGTGCTCACTCTACCCTTCATGAATTGGGGTTTTGGTTAATAATTTTCTTATTGGCAGGATTATGAAGTTTTACTATGGGTACATATACTTATGTAGTCCACGGAGGAAGGTATTTTATGTCGAACAATTGGTCAAACCTATACAACGTAGTCTAGGTCCTATTCCCTTGATTCGTAGAAACTATGGAAGTTGGAACCCAGTCATATACCTTTGAGTTGGTTGAAGATGAATGATGGAGGGTGCAATGTTGGTTTGATAGTCTGAAGGTTTGTTGATACGAAGATTTGCTACACATAGTTCAAACATACACATTTTACCTAAGAGTAAGACAATATGTCATGCACATGTAACTGGGAGTTTGCTTAACCAAAGATGAAATAATGATCAGTAGGCCTACATGAAGAGTGACAAAATGAAGTTAATGTGAAATACGCAATCCTCAAATCCATGTATTATTTTTATGGTGGTATGAACCTTCAATTTACACAATGATGTTTCTTAACAGTTTTTACATTGTTTATGTGTGTTTCAAAGTCGGCCCATGTGTTTAGACGTTGTTTTTTTTTATTAATGCCGATTGCAGGAGACATGAACTGCTCTGTTAAAGATACAGCAAAATGTTTCCGTGTCAGCGAAAGCACCATTAAGAGACGCCTGCGAGAATACAACATATCAATTCAGAAACTATACAGTGAAATCCCTGATGATGAACTAGATGACCGAATAAACTTTGTTTTGCACCATATGCCAAGAAGCGGTGAGTTGATATTCATGTAAACTGTTATTTATTTATTTTTTTAAATAACAGACCGATTGCGAACCCACTGTTTATGTTCATGAATTTAACTTTCTGGTATATAAAAGTGTGTGATCGCAGATGTACACATCATAGACTACCATGCCATCCATGGTTTTGATGTCATGTTATGCCTTATACTTTGGTATATAATCTCCAATACCATCTCAGACTGCCTAGAAATTTAGTCAATCTAGTAAGGTCTTCGGTTGAGAATCCAAAATACGCTTCGGGGAATTCGAAAAAGAAAAGCCTTGGTAGAACAAACAGATACAACTATCTTTGCACTTTGCTGTGGTAAAGGCTGTGTTTGTTAAATAGGCTATCCATTACAGGTCAAGTGACAAAACAATTATAGCCTATTAAAGCTATAGATTTGGGTTAAAATCAATGGTCCCTGTATACAGCGTATAATAGTGTGGCGTGTTCAGCGACTAACAGATAGACTAAAATTATGTGTTAACAGTATGGGCGACACCCAGTGTCCTCTTAAGGTAATTTATAGTGCCCTATGGATATGTTTGGTCTAGAGTTGGGAAGTAACACCGAGGCTGGAGCGAGTGGCGTAATAGACACAAGGTCGTCCCGGGCACTGTAATATAAACAAAAAGTCTATGGGTCTCTAAGGTAGTGACAAGGGATAAATATTTTCTCAAAAAAGGTATTAATTCAATACAAGTAAAAAACAAGGAAAAACTTGAACAATGCACAATGTCCGGTACAACAAGGATTTGCATATCACAATATGTATCGGTTGTCTGGATCTTAACCTCATTGTGATTAATGGTGGCTAATTATTGTGACTAACATTGTAGTAGGTTTTAAGTAAGTTTGAAAGATTGTTTGTTTGTTGTTTGTTTTTAAAGGATACAAAACTGTTGATGGATATCTAATTTCTCAAGGCGTTAGGGTTCAAAGGCAACGCATCCGGGATAGTCTTTACAGACTCGAGCCAGAAAGACAAGAACTGCGAACAATCACTGCTGTACAAAGAAGACACTACAGTGTTCCTTCTCCATTGTCTCTTTGGCATATAGATGGCCATCATAAACTTATAAGGTGACAATCACGACCTATTTAAACTTTGATTTGGGTTGTATTTTGCTTGTAACAATACACTGCGCCCTCCGCAGTTCGCCGAAAATAGGCCATTTTGGCAGTGCAACATGGGAAAAGGCCAAGAGCTTTTCAATATTATTGCAACACCAGTGCACAACCACGACTTGTGAAACATTAATGTTGATTTCGGTTGTGTTTTTGCAGCGTAACATGGTATTTTTTAGTGAGGCTGTGGAATGATTTCACATTTTTGTCGGTTGCATGAAGTTTACCAAGTGTGTTATAAGTAGTACTGGGTGAGTTTGATGGTCGTTTGATGGTCGCTTGGGGGGAAATTACTTCTCAAAGGTAGGCTAAACTTCCGAGGGAGCGCTGTCCTACAAGTGGCTTGATTTCTGTAAATTTCTCATTTCTGCATTTAACCAGTTATCGTTCTGTCATCGTTTAGGTTTTCAAACATTAAACCCATATCTTTTGAACAGTTTTAACTAAATTTCTCAATGCATGTTAATTGCTGTTCACTTATTTCATAATTTTTGTTGAAGATGGCGATTGGTTACACACGGTGGGATTGACGGTTTCAGCCGTGCGATCGTTTATCTGAGATGCAGCTCCAACAACACAGCTGAAACTGTTCGCCAGCTTTTTGGAGAAGCAGTAGCCGAATGGGGGCTACCTTCCAGGGTGCGGTCTGACCATGGAGGGGAAAATACGGGAGTTGCAGCATTTATGCTTGAGCATCCCCTAAGAGGCCCAGGACGGGGTTCTTTTATAACTGGTCGAAGCGTTCACAACTCCAGGATCGAACGACTATGGCGAGACTTGCATGAACAAGTTTTGATCAATTTCTACAAGTTATTCAAGAGCTTTGAAGGTCGAAGGATTCTGGATCCAGATAATGAGTGTCATATGTTCTGTCTGCACGCTGTTTTCTTGCCACGGATAAACCACTGCATTTCATGTTTTGTTGAAATGTGGAACAATCACAAGCTGAGAACAGCGGGTAATAAAACACCACTACAACTCTTTGTCATGGGTCTACACACCAGGAGAGGATCATCACTCAGCAATGAATACTTTGAACACATGAATGAGGTACACATTTATTACGCTACATAACACTTAAATAAGGAATAAAAGAGTGGTGACCGATATCTTCAATGGCCGTTTAAAACCGGCAGGGTCGTGGCCGTGTGTTGTAAAGGACCGAGCCGAAGGTGCGGTCCTTCATCACACGGCCACGACCCTGCAATGTTTTAAACAACCGTTCATAAGACCGAGTCACTAGTCTTTTATTCCCATTCATATATGACTTTTTTGTTAAAAAGCGCAATAATGAGAGGGGTCAACGCTCGTACGGTTGCGCGTACGCGTGCGCATTATTAGATTTTACATTGAGTACCGCTATGTATTGGTTGCGCTACGCGTAAGTTATCACCCGCGTAAGCTAGTGCGCCAATCCGTGATAGTCGCATATTGGTGGTAGCCAATAGCGGTAATATTGATGTTTTGCACGGTATATTGAGACAAAATAACCGCGGTCTCAGACTTGAAATCAAGTCTAATGGCTATAATGAGCTCCAGTTGTGTCTTTATCATCCATTTATAACTGGTCTTAAACGGCCATGTGACCACCTTTTAACCAATAGGAATGCCCAAAGTTGTCTTAAACGGACTGGGGTACTTATGAATAACAATTTCTAGCTCTTAAAAAAGTCCTTTACTATTTTAAGATGAATCATAGCTCTATGGTTGGGATGAACAAAGCCACTACAATATTTAAATGGGCTATTTGAACTTCACAGCCTTTGGGTATCAGTATCATATTACTTGTGGTTTGGAGTTGCACTTGAGTTCATCGAATCGCTTTGGATGACTTAGACGCAAAGAATTCGTGATGGACCCCACCACTGGGTTTATAAGTACATGTATTTGTATCCACTGAATTGGTCACAAAGTAGCTCAGATTACATGGCCTGTTAATTGCAATAAAGTCCCTTTAAGTTATATACATATATATGTATATGTAGGTTGTAAAATTAAATCATTAAAAACAGTCTATGAATTTATTTCCCCAAAACAAATTTCAGCATACACGTTAGTTTCAAAATTATTATTTGAAGCCAGAGAACAAATAGTGATACTGTTAAAAAAATACCTGCTTTATACACACACTTTGCATTGACAGTAATTTTGGTATTGTCATACATTACTTGTTTCTACATGCACATCATCATTATGTCTGCATTTTCTGTCATGTCCAAGCTGTCATGTTTAAGCTGTCATGTTTGTGGATACCGTTTTTGTTCATTCCACGTATGTGCAAAATGTTTTTAAGATGTAAATGTTATGGTTTGTCACAGATTAACCGCATTGTTATGTGTTTTGTTAGGAAGAAGCTGCCGAATACGGAATAGATCCTCATAGTCAATTTCCAGGAGAAGATATTGCAAGCATCACAATTCCAGACACAGTATGCCCTTACCCACAATCTGACAACCAGTTGGCCTACTTCCATCAGCAGGTGATATTTCCCGCACAAGATTCTCCTTCGGTTGACGTTTTTGATGATACAGCGTACTTGAGAGGGCTAGAGATTCTTCATGATTTTAATCATTTTCCCCATTGATAGCAATCACAAGCTATAGTGTTTCTGCTGTGACATGTTTGGCGTAGTCAATCTGAAACAACTTGTACTTTTACAAGAAATGTTATATAAGTAAAACGGTACATGTGCATGCATTTTTTCACCATTTCTGCCACAAAACAGGTACACTTAAAAAAAAATTGTTCCATTAGTTTTTAATTTCTCTATTTGTTGTCAGTGTTTTTTTCTGCTCAAGTGCATTTGGCATTAAATTTTTACATCTCAATGTTTTTTTTCCACTAATTTAGTGGGTTTTTTAAAGTATGGTTTGGAATTTTTCTTTTAAATGTCCCCCACGTGCCTTTATATTTATTTTCAATGCTTAGTTTATTTTTGGTGTGCCTGGTGTGCCACGTAATTTTTAAATGTGCTATTTTACGTATGGGTAAACACAGCAAATATAATAATAACAATGAGAAGAAACAGAGAAACCCCCCCCCCATAAAACAAATAAAAAAATAAAAAATAAAAAAATAAAAATAAATGAAAAAAAAAAAAAGCAAAAAAAAACCACACACGTACACAACAAACAATTAAAAGGGTAGGGTTTTTTTTTGGCTAATTTTATTTGTTTTAACATGAAGTGTAATCATTACTTTCGTAAATGATGCATGTGGCATTACAAAGAGAACGTACTCCAGAGTGACAAATAACATTACATAAGTAGACATGCTAAACTTACAAAGAGTTTATGTATCATACACACACCAAGTACTGTACATGACATTATTTTATGTATAAACTACATGTTTAATTTCAGAAACACTTTGATTCCTTAAATATAAACTGCTTCCAACCAGTGTATACTTACATGAATGGTTAAAGCTTGAAATTAGTGTCCGCAGTTGATGTGATTCAACATAATGAAAAATCGAAGTGTTAAATGTATTAGGTCTTTCGGTCAGCAAAGTCGCGAAAAAATGTGAAACATCAAAATGGCCGCCGCCAAGGGCCCAGGGAGAAATAACAAGGCTTGATTGACTAATATGGGTATTTGTTGGGTCTGAAAAGTAAGAAATTATCCGGTTCAAAATGTAATTCCATTAATATAAATTTGTTGATATAAGTTGAACATTTAATTATACTGGCTGAAAACACAAAATCCAAGATGGCCGCCAAAAATGGTTGCCATTTTGAATTCCTAAAACCATTTCAGACTATGACGTGCCTCACCGCTACCACTCATTTGGCAAAATTATCAAAAATAAGTGGAAATTTTGCCCAAAAGGCTTTAAAAATCCCCCCAAAAAACAGTAAAATCGTGAGACACAAGGTCAAAATAATGGTTGCCATGGCAACAGGTAACCCCCGGTATCAATTGTTTTTATGTCAACATGACCCTAGATATATTTTGGGAAAAGTCTTAAAATTTTTCGGTGATCAGCCTAAACGTTAAAAAGTTTAAGGGGAAAAATGGGGGGGGGGGCACATTGTTCCCCCCGGTCCTGATAGGGTTGATAGCATGGTTGAAGAAACGAAAGTGTTATTTATGCCTTTCCGAAAAATTGATCCGGAAAGGATTTGCTAAAAAGCTCAAATATAATGCTCCGCGCTGGCATCTGAAGATTTGGGCCAACTCCGGGAATTGGTAGCTGCAACTGGTGGCTGCAGGTGCAGGCACCAATTCCCATGAGTGTCACATCTTGCGGGATGAAGGCCACTGTCAAAGGTGGATTCCATCCACAGACGGGCATATCCTCCAGGCCAGTGACGAACTTAAGGATTGTTTTTAAATCCATTATCTCGTTGTTTTCACAGCGGTGTTGACCCGCTAAGAAATAAAAAGGAGAGATAAGAAATACATTAAAAGCCGTTTTGAGTCCTTGCTACTTTTTACTTAGGAGCCACTGTCCTGTCCTTGCTTTTTATGTGCACCAAATAAAACAAAATGAACGGTATGGCAGATTATACCTCACTTTATTATAGCATACATTTTTGAACAATTTACTTGTCGAATGAGTTGTAATATTAAACACAAAAACTTTGTAGCATCAATATATTACTTTTCAATTTATTTAATGCTTTCCCGTTAAATTGGCACCAAAATGTATCAAAGACGATGACTTTTAAAAGGAACTTATTTTTCATTATCGTAATAATGGTACCTCTTCTTATTTACATGATTATGTCATTCTTTTATAGGGAGAACCAAGGCACACCTTCCCAACAGATTTTTGGAAAACACAGTAATTTTCACATGGAACAGACAAGCAACTTTTAATAACAGCTTTTCCCCTTGTCTTTTATTTTATTTTGAATCAAAATGTTAGTTACCTTCCACTTCAAGAAGAAAACGGATAAAATGACCCATCATCATTTCTTCGTGAACACGGTTGTTGGTTCCCGGCTCCGAAAATTTTGGCTCGAATGAGCCAATGACCATAGTTGCTGTCAACTTGCGCCTCTCTTCGGAATTTCCAAGCAGACTGGCGCATTGGGGAAACGCCTTTATCATCTGTTAGAAATTCAAAAGATGAAGAGATAAATTAAATTAAAATGCATTATTTTTAAAACTTGGAATAAATTTTTAGTGGATTTGCTTTCACCAATAATTAGCCCTTTCAAGCTGCACACTCCAACGTTCAGGCACATTTATTTCATTTATTAATTTTTTTATTTAATTATGTATTGATTTATGTATTATTATTCAGTCTGTATGTATTCATTACTCTTGTTTTACCCGGTCTTATGTATTCCGGCTTTCTACATGTTTATTCTGGTTCCTAGTTTACATTGTATTACCGTTTATTAGGTTGGTGGTTGGTTTGTGTATTGTTTTCTTTCTCATGTTGTGGTATGATTGTTAGAATTTTTTGCTGGATAATTTGTAACAATTCTACAAAATAATAACTTTAATGTGTAGTTGGTAAGACATCTGCTCTAGAATGGCAAAGGTCGTGAGTTCGAATCCCACCCAAGTAAAATGCCTGCGGATTCTTTCACAGCCCTCGGGAAAGTAAAGTACATGTACCGAGTACACAGTGCTTAACTTACATCGGTGTATGGGTAAAACAAAATAATGTCCTTTATCCCTGATGCAAAAATTCACCTCATCATGCCAAATTACCGGCATTGTGTGCATTGTTAGTAATTGTAGTTTCCAAAAGTCTGCTGTAATTTTAGAGGTCCTTACACTGATGACACCTGTCCGCTGCAGCCCATCAGCCACCTGAACCTCACATGGGTCTTGTGGGCCCTCTATAAGGCGGTTCACAAGATCAGCTGCCAAAAAGTCGGGCCTAGGCCCATCTTGCATGATGCACTGTCCTTCAAGACAAAAAAGGCAAATAAACATTATCACAGTTGGTAAAAGCATGGAGGTGATAAAAGATAGTTACACGCCACCAATGCATTTGTCAAAAATCAGAATTTAATTTGTTCTTTACGTAATTACAACACAAATTTCAGGACAATTTTTGCCCTGAAAGTCGGGTACTCGTTAATGTTAAGCTTCAAGGGCGTCGATTGGTGGGGGACACCCCCCCCCCCCAGTTTTTAGAGTGTTGTGTTAGCATATCAAATGTCCCCCCCCCCCCCCCACACACACACACACTTTTTGACCATGTGCTAAATAAAAGCAATAATATACATCATTCGGGGAAGTAAACGTGAATGGTTTCGGGTTTTTCATCCATTTTTCTTCAAAGAACTGATAACGTTCGAATGGTATTGGGTGAAATGATTTTGTGTTTGTTAAACATTGCCCTGTCGGCGGCTCATATAAAGATGGACCACGCGCAGAATGCTATTTGGGCCTATTTCCGGCAAAGCTTGTTTCAGACCCTAATCAATGCATTGAGCAGACAACTGGCGATTTTTGTTCCATAGGACATGAACGCGCCCGTTGTACATTTTCTGTCTGTATGGCATACGGGTACGAACTGCAGAGCAATTATTGTTATTTTAACGATGGGAAACTTTAAGTTAGGATTTTTGTTTCTCGTAATGTTTTTTGTCACCAGCGCCGTAGCGGCCGGGGTGTGGGGGCGACACCCCCAGTATGTATTCATAAGTCGGCATTTAGAGCCACAGTTGGCAAATTCAGCAAAAACTTACCGAGTGTGCTCGGACTGCATGAACACACATCCATTCGGCAAGCCTACAGATTTGCCGACTGGATTTGCTGACTGAAAATTTTAGTTTAATCCCGAGTGTGAGAAGTAAAATTTTGAATTACAAAATTCAATATTCTGGGCAACGTGCAGAAATGTACGCTCTGAAAACACTAAAAGCCGCAGAGCGTCCATGGGCTTCTCCCCTGGACCCTCACAGGAAGTCTTGCCCATATAAACTCCAACAGTAGGGGATTTGTACCGAGACCAAAGTATTCTAAGTTTGAATTTCGAAATTAAACGCCTATTTTCAGCGACTTGACGGTCCTCCTTAGCCTTGAAAACATTTAAACACGTAGAGCGTCCGGGGATTGACCGGGACCCCACTAGAAATTATTCATTCACTCCAACAGGTGATTTGCCACAAAAAAAATAATAATAATAAAATGAAAAATAAATAGTTTTCCAAAAATTAGTTTTCAAAGCTTGCACTTCGAATTATGAATCGTCTAATACTAGGTACCCGAGGGTCATTTTAAACCTTCGAATTACTGAAGAACCTCATGAGCGCTCGGGGGGGGGGATAGGCCCCGAACCCCAAAATGTTGGTGAGTCCCATGTCATTGTGCTTTTACTTTCATTTGATAATGTCAGTCGGCAAATTTAGGCTTCCACACCCCGAAAGAAAGTGCCTTTGCTATGCCGCTGTTCGTCACCCCCTCCCCACTTTTCGGTAGCGATCGACGCCCTTGACAAGCTTGCTGGTATTGTGGTTGAAAGTCCACCTCAGTCAGTGAGGATACAATTTTTGAAAGTATACGCCTATGTACGTCAGAAAGTGTCCGTAGCGAATCTATACAGTTCGTGTCTCAAGGCTTATTCTATTAATATTAATGATACTCTTGTCTACTCTTCGCATAGGTATGAAATATATGAATTGCAACATTTTCAAGTTCAAATTCATGCTAAACATTTTGTAAGAAAAAGAAATTCTAACCGATTTTAAAATAACCAACCACTACGGTATAAGGAAGGTAAAGGGGTGGAAAACTTCAGTTGAATCTGAACATTCTTTCTTTTTGAGGAGTGAGGAAAGTTAGGCCTGTACGGTCGTGCCTCCCCGATTTTGGCTCAAAAATAACTTTATTCAAAACTGTAAATTTGCCAGTGCGTAATATTTTTGGGTGAAAAAGATTATCAGGCTTCACCGATAACGGAAGGTAATATCTCACCGATGACAATTCCTGCTACATAGAACACCTTTTTGTTTAGATATGCAGGGGCTTGTTCGGAAACCAGAGATCGGGAGGTGGCTGTACTAGTTGTCAGTCGCTGGTAAACATCACTCAAGGCCAAACGAAGAAACTCCTTACGAGGGCCACCCAAATCAGATCCTCGCTCCCCCATAAACTCAACCTTAAGAGGAAGGCGGGGCTTGTACACGTCAGCAGAGAGTTCATCAACCATTCCATTGAAGATATCGTGTCTTGAAATCATGATATCGTAGGTCTCACCCTCCAAGAACATGTCGTCTCCTCCTGTCATATTCAAAGACCTTCCTTCTAGATACAACTGCCTGAACGCAGACACAATCTCGGATGGATCTGAGTCGTTGCTGTAAATGAAAAACCGTTATTATTATACTGTGATTGGCCTACCTTATGTAAAAGCCGCTTGTTACAAAATAAAATTCTTTAATGATACTTAAGATGATCTTACAATAATGTAAAAATGGAAATGTCAAATTCAATGTTTGCTTACATTGCCAATATTATGTCATTGCACTGCATTGTCTATGAAAGCAACACTCGAAGTATTTTCTGAAACTTACAAGCCTTCCTTTAGAAATTCAAGAATGCCAGTCATTTCTTGGTTGTCAGAGCAGTCCTCAGAGGGGGGTGTCTATAAAAAAAAGTTGAAAATGAAACGTTGCAAACTGACACATTTCAGTTTTATGTTGCTGATAAGGATAGTGTTTAATACGGCGAGTTCCAGAGGCAACACCCTAAAGAGGATGGACAATGGTGATTGATGTGTACGTTATTGTTTAGTTTTCTGCTTACTATAATTATTGAATCCGACAAACTTCTCTTTTGTGACATGAAATAATTGACAAAAGAAGTAATATCTGCAGGGAGTTTTTACTCCTTTAACTAGCCCGCCGCCTAAATTGATCAAAATCCCGGAAATGAGGGCAGCAAACAAATGATGACGTCAGTGGAAGTACTTAATCCCCAGATGGTCTGCACTGAGCAATGCTTCAATGAGTAACAACAAACAGCCGTTCGATAGAGGAGTATTTCCTACGACGTCACTATTCTGTAGAATTTCTGGAGGCAACTTTCAGGCACCGACTGCTGTTGTTCTGATTTTGGTTCCAGGCGGGATGAAAAGCGGCTCGGAAACTGCCTTTGTAAACGAATAACCACGCATTCTGTAATTCTGTCACATTTTTTTTCGTGTTAGATATAGGTGTATTTAGGGATGTAAAACGTTTTTTAAAAAGAGACTTCTAGCGTGACCCATCGTCTTTAAGGCTTTTGATGCAACACCAGTACATGTTACATGTTGGCATAAGTTCTTGACTGAGAGTGAATTATTGTCATTGGCATGAAAAGTCTTTGTTTTGTTTTTTTGTTTTTTTTTTGGTTGTATGTGATGTTGATGAGTTCAAGTTAGCCGCAACATACGTCGTTATTGCGTAACAGGATGTTCAAGATGATATACCATACTTTGTGATGTCTAAACATTAGTAGTATACAATGGACATGCAGTTGCACGGTAACAAGGTGTTCTTGGACTGCATGAGAAATGTCACACATGTGAAGTTTGGGTGGACGTTTGGTTTTGTTCTTGTGATAAAACAACATTGGCAAAGTTTTAGTCCATTAGACTGAAATTTTACCTGCTCTTCGTGCATATCAGGTACTACAGTGGTACCGTGGTGGTGGTCTTGGTGAACCCGAACTTGTTCTTGCTGTGATTGGTGTTGATCCTGTGAGGGAATGTAATAAATTGTACTTAATTTTAATATAAATTTTCATGTCCGCAGTGCTGCCAAAGTTGAGAAACAGAATTTCAAGACCTTAAATTTAATTGAGGTTTTAACAACCCCCCCAAAAAAACAAAACAAAAAATGTGTTCACATCAACCTTGTGTATTTTTGTTATGGAGGTGATCGAAAAAATGAGACTGTTGAAAGCGCGTGTATGACCTGAGAAGTAGTTGCACAAGGTCTACATATTTAAGAATGCTGTACCATCGGCTACACCAATTATTTTGTGCTATATGATGTAATCTTCTGATATACCAAATAATGCAATAACCATGCCTACCGGTTCAATCGGTTGTACATCCTGTGATGACAGTGGATCCTGTGAAGTATGACAGATAAAAGATAATGAGTAGTACAAATAAGTCATGCTGTTAGAATACCTTGTTTCAAAATCACTGGAAGCGTGTATGATTTTGTTATTACGTCTTATTTATGAAGGCCCATATTCTATTTAAATGAATTTACATAAGTACACACTACCACACAAATTTGGTCACTGCTGTTAGGTTAAATTGTGTGATCTTTAACAAAACAAATAGAATGATTGTTACTGTTCAAAACAAAATGCCCACACGGTGGCACATTATAACACACATAGTTCACATACAAAAACATATCCAGGTTATTAATTTCATATAACTGCAAGGATATTGTTGATATGATGGGTAAAGCAATGTTTAAGTTGGAACAATACGTTTTGACAGTTGATGGACCTTTGAGAAAATAATTAAAGCACCTTAATTCATTCATCAACTTATGTCAAATTTGTTTAATGTAAAACATGTGTCGGCGTTTCATGTATTTACTTTTATTTGTTTATTTTGAAATTTGAATCCTTTAGAACGATTTATTTTCAAGTAACTTATAAGGACATTAAGTACTAGGTTTATTTTTTGTATAACACTTAAACTGTGAGACTGTGTCTTTGGGCTTAAAACCGGTGTTGTAATGGCTAAACAACGAGGAACAATTCAACCGTAAATCAGCAGTGGTGTGGAGGCTACGAGATCCACGACATCAGAATGGCAAAAGCAGAGAGACAACGAATCTTGAACTTTTTGAAGTAAAAAATTGGAACTGGATTGGGCCACAGTGTAAACTTGTACACAGGGCTAACAAGAGGAACTAATGCAGTGCAAAAGTGAGAGAATATCTCAGAATGGAAACAAAAGACATTTTGTATGGAGCTGACATGGTGGTCTTTTTCAACAAATCATGGGATTGGAATGTGTGATCTGGATGGACAGAGGGTGAAGAGGAATGTCCAGGAAGATTTATGAGAGGAGGGTGGCTTGCTAATCTGAGAGGTATCAAGGTAGAAAAGAACCCAAAATCTTGGCTTACTACAACTATCAGTGAAACCTTAGTTAAGTTAAAGGGCATCATAATTACTCCATAAATTAAGTTCCATACAAATTCCTCTGATTGGAAGCACTAGGGAGCTGTTTATCATGTGAATTATAGAAATTATTCTCTTTGAAATAATGTGGTTTAAGAGAAAGGGGTAATTTTGATCGATATTAAAACGTTATTGCGCCAAAATGTGGCATGTGAGAGCATACCCCTTATGCAACAATGGTGGTTTCTTTTTTCAACTCTGACGACCGACTGAGCCAGGTTTGTTACTTTGTGGCTATGTTGGAGTACACCAATTGAGAATACTGCTCTGTGGCAGTTAAAAATAATATAATATGATCCTTTTAAGTTGATAAATTTTGCCATATGGAGAGAGTGCACATTGCAGAACACTAGGCTTGAACTGGAAATGAAAACAAAATTATAATCTTTTAAAACATGATATTTTATGCAATGTAAACCTCACTACTTAAAATTGTTTAATAACGTGGTTTGATAAGGTTTCATTAAACTTACCGATTCTTTACACTGCTCCACGTGAGCCCTTATCTCATTTGTTGGGAAAATTTCATCACAAAATTTGCAGGAAAGTGTGGCTTTTGAAGACGGAGGACAAAATTCACTGAGACTAATGTCCTGCTGGATGGGTCTGATGTAAATTCTTTGGGAGCTGAACAGCTTCAAATCCATGGCTGAACATGGGCCTGAGTGGACAACTTCAAGTACTGAGCGTGACCTTGCCCTCAGGGCCATGAACTCAAAACCAGATTCAAGTTCTGTCTTCTTGAAAGTACTGCAGAAAAAGAGAACAAAAACACAGGCTAAACTTTTATATGACCAATTCCAACTAATCACGATGGTATTCATGCGTCACAGTAATCACTTTAAAATGCCTTTGCTGAAAGGAACTTTTAAAACTTTATTTTTAAAACTTTATTTTTAAAACTTGTTGCTCAATATGCATATACATTTTAGTGAAAAAAAGTGTAGTAAAGCCATGTAACTTCTCTTTATTAATTTTCAGGTTTTCATTGTTTAAAATTATTTCCATAGAGGAATTCATCAAAAAGAGAAACAATCAGCGGTGTGTTTTGTGTTAAGATCTGTCAGTACACTTTTTTATAGTTATTGCAAGGAGGTGACTAACCCTCATAATATTTTTACAACACAAGCAAGTTGCATAATTTGAGCAATGTGGGAGTCTGGCATGGCCGGTCTAGGTTGCTAAATAGCAACAGGAGGGGACCTTGAAATAACACTTTAAAAAATTGTATACGAATACAATGGACACTATCCTTTAAGTGATGAATGATAAGCAGAATATATATAAACTAAATTTGAAACCAACCTCAGAATTTTCCCAAGCACATGTTCGGCATCCCCATCAACTTCGAAGTCCACACTGGCTTCTCCAAGGCCATTAGCTTTAAGTATATTTTTTTCATCTTTAGAGGGAACTACCTCACATTGGCAATCGGCCAGGCATACAACAATTCTTGTAAATAGTTTGAACTTTTCTGAAGGTAAAATAAATAGTACACTATAACTGAACTACTTGCAAACTTATAAACATTCCAAATAGATAATTGAAATTGTGGATTACTTGAAAATCACTAGTACAATTTACCATTAAATTCCAACAGTTGTTGAAGTACTGTTGTAAGTTCTTTGAACAAATTGCAAAATATCAACTGATTATTGATCATGACATTCATTATACTTACTTTTCTTTTGTGGTTGGGCTGAAGGAGTATACTGTAATAAGATAAATAAAGTACAAAGCTTACATTTGAAGATTTGTTTTAATGTTTTAAAACAAAACAGTGGAAGACTGGATAACATAAATGGTGAACAAGAGTAGAGAAACTGTCTGATTCATTCACCTGGCCACTGGCATGCACAATCTTTTTGTGATGCAAGTGTTCCTTTCCTACAAAACAACTTACACCCTGGCTCAATTTCATGAAGCTGATTAATAACCACAAAAAGTATTCTAGTTGAGTAATGGGCTTTATTTTGCATAACACGTTTTCTTTTAATTATAATTTATCTAGAAAACACTTTTCCGATAACATTACTTTAGCTAACATATTTTTTTTCCCAATAATCTGTGGATAACAGTCTACATTACATCTTTTGTGGTGAGCAACAAGTTTAAAATTATTGTATAAGCAATAACTGTGCTGTAAATGTTTTTTTTTTCTTACCCCAAACAACCGACCGTGCTCATGAAGGGCCCTAGACCTGAAGTGTAAACAGAAAAAACATACAGGTTTTTGACAGTTTAGTATAATTGTCTACGTACAACAATTTTCTGAATAATAAACAAATAATTATCGATATAAGAGATTTCATGAATTTCAAACATTTTTGTGAAAAATGTTTTTACTTAAAAATCAAAATGGCTTTTTGACAATTCCAAATATTTTTTGGGTCTAGAAAAGTAAGAAATTACCGTGTTAAAAATAGTCCATTGTTAAATTGATATAATTTGACCACCTTATTACAGGCTAAAAACACTAAATCCAAGATGGCCGCATAAAATGGCGGCCATTTTGAATTCCAAAAACCAACTATCACTCGGCTCATCACTATCATTTTTCTGGCAAAGAAATAAAAAATAAGTGGTAATTATATTAAAAAAGTTAAACAAATTACAAAAAAACATTGAAATCGTGTGACGCAAGGTCAAACAAATGGTTGCCATGGCAACAGCTAACCCCGGTACCAATTAGTTTTTGCCAACATGATTCCAGATATATTTCGGGAAAAGTCAGAAAATTTCGCGGTGACCGGACTAAGCAATAAAATTGGTAGGGGAGCACATTGTGCCCCCACCCCAGTCCTGATACTTGACAGGGTTAACCTTGGGCACTGTTGGTGTTTCAAGAAAGGAATTATCAAAAAAATTAGACATAACGCCAACGGTACAAAATAAAAAACAAAATAAGTGATATGATAATTGATTACCTGCGAAGTGGGTTTGAAGTTGGATTACTTGGAACGGTTGGTGCCCTCCGTCCACTCACTACTGTCCCTGATGTTGACGCAGGCGGTGCTGCTGCATCATCAGTTGTAGTTGACCACCGGCGGGCTGGTGCAGCTCCCAAACCTTGCCCACCAGTACCAGTATTAGTAGTACTAGGCCTACCGCTGACGAGGGGCCTGACATTGGCGTGGTCGGTCCCGATCCCACGACCACCACCAGTTTGAAGAGCAGCTGGAAAAACTTCCAGAACCCTCTCCAAGGCACCTATCAGGTGCCTCGCAGTGTCCTCACTGACGAGGTTGTTGGACATTTCGACGTTATGATTTTTAATTCTATAACAACTTAACAGCTACAAGGCCTAAATATACGATACGAAGGGCAGCTCTAACACTTTGATAACGCCAATTCCTTGTCAATTCCTTGTATTGAGCACATGAGTTTTCAGTCGTTGGCGAACGCCACTTACGTTGAGTTTTATTTAGTCTTTAGTTAACGAGAAAGTTTGATAACTCTTTCAGTTTTTCGTTTGCTTTCGAAAAACGCCCTCAACGTTTTTTAGAGGGTTGATTGTTGTTCTTTTTTTGCGTTTTGTTTTGGGAAGTCTTGCTTCAACATTTCTCTTTTGCTAAATTACTTTTATGTTCTTTTAAACAAGTTCTTCTTTGATCGTTATTGTTTTAGTTTAGTTTTCTTTGTGGACTTAATCTTATTGAGTTTTGTTTGGTTTAGTTTTCCTATAATGAACCAGTATGTTTGATTGTTTTGCATTTTAAAGTTTGAGTAGGTTTTTTGTTCTTGAAAAACAGTTTTTACATTGTTGTTTTCTTTTTTTACTTTAATTCTGATTTTATCTTTGCTTAAACAACTCTTTTCTTTAATTACTGTTTTGTCCTTTAGTTTAAAAAAACATTAATTTTGACCCTTTTGGCCGCCCATAACCTAGTGTCCTCAAAAGTCTTCCATTGTTTAACACTTCAAAACACCGAACCTTCGATTCTCTAATCAAACTTGGCAAATGCAGAAGTGACTTTTCTATCCTGTTTCTTCTTTATCCTGTTTCTTCTGAATGTTTTTGATCATGTTATCAAAGGGCCTCATGATCGTTTTTGCGTTTCGAGGAGAAAAGATGTTGTCTGGAGATTTTGTCCGGGGAGGGACAAAGGTCAGTGGAAAAATATATCTCTCCCCTAACATTTGTATTCTGTGCAACTATACGCTTTAGTGATTTTTTTCATAATATGGTCGTAGTCGAATTGAAGGCTAAAGCTACGGCTACGGTTGTTGCTGAGGGTGTTGTGCGTCCTATGCTTCAATGCATGATGACGTGGCGATCCAGCCGTAGCCGCTAATTCGGACACGACCCAAGTGTCGTTTGATGTTATTGTAACGTCATCAGGTGTTTCATTTCATTAAGTGTTGTTGTAATAGGCCGAAGCTTTGTCTTTATTTATCTTTATGATGTGTTTTATATTTACATTAACGGTGTTTAATTTATCGTCCCGGACCACTGGTGTTGATTCTAATGTCTTCTCCATGTATATTTTTTTTTATCCGTTATCGATCATCAATAATTAATGATAAGCTGTTATTATTTGAACTTCGTTTACCAGACCTATGTAAACCATTGAGTATCAAGTGTTTATTTGGTGTCATTCGCGTTTTTTTCTCCAGAACTGCAGCTGTAGAGATATGTAAATACACTGTAGTAGATATACCATTGGTGTTTAGTGTTATTTTGTTATTTTCCTCTACAGATGCAGCTTCGTCGTGAACTTCTCATAACAACTGGACTGAAAGCTCTTCTCTATGATTTGTCTATAGGAATAGCTGAGGTTAATGTTCTTGCGGTATGTCATTGTCGGCATTAACAACTATTCATAAAAACCCAGACAGTTTAGACAATCCTATTGGCTAAGAAGTGGTCACATGACCATTTCTAAGTGACTTTAAATGGCTGATAAAGACACAGCTGGGGCTGATTAAAACCAGTTTGGTTTTGATTGGCCCCTGAACATGAATAACAAAACTTGAGATTTTGTTTTAATATCCTTTAACTTATTATTTTGCATAACTTTATTTTTTTTCAAAATAATAAATAAACATTTCTTAAAGATGGTTACTTTCACAAACATACAAAAAATGTATGAGGTAAAATCATAATATTTTCAAGAGAAAATGGTAATAAGGAAATAAAATGGAGTTTTAATAAAAACACTTAAAAAGCAATTTTTTGGACGAGGCTGAAGAACTGTCAAAAGTGTTAAGAAAATTTCGTCTGCTCACATTTGCTGGTTTGTTTGTGCACGATAAAAGTTTTAGGAAGTTTTTAGATAAAGGCTCGGGCCTTTATCGCACGGCCACGACCCTGCCGGTTTTAAACGGCCGTTTAAGAACTCGTCGCCACTCATTTATCCCTTATTTATAAACGTTGGTTCCAGCTCAAATTTACTTCAAATGTCACAAATCAGAACATTTTAGAAGTGAATGGTTCGCCTTTCTGCTTGCTTTTGGGATACAAATGGGAACAGTTTTCAAGACTATTGATTATAAGTTATCTCTTCAATACTAAGTCTGTATGCTAATTAATAGTGGGTTGGATTTAATAATTTTGTGGTTTTCTAGTATTGATTATAAGTTATCTCTAATACCAAGTATAACTAATTAATAACTTGATCAATAATGTATGTCTATACCTTTGGTTTATCTAATTGATATTTGTTTCTTCTTCAGGCGTTGGTGGTCCTAATGCTCACGCCGTTTGCAGATTGGACGTATATAATAGTTCTTGGACAATACAGAAAATGTAAATGTTGATTGTTTTTGTTGATTTTATTGTTTTAGTGCAGCAATGATTTGAGTGTTACCGAAATTGATTTTTACTTTTCTTCCCCCCCCCCTCTTGTAGACAGTTCATCCACTACAAACCTTCGTAGTCATCTCTCTCGTCGATTCTACTTGGAAAGTTTTGACATGGATCGAACACAGAGTAAGTTTCTTATTTACTGAGCCCATGCTGAGCCAGTCCCTTCATGTTTTTAAGAACAACCTCAATTTCGATCAATTTCTCATGTGGTTTAAATTGACGATTATTTGCTTTATCTCTTAGCTTTTACAGACGGAATTTTTATCATTGTAGCCACACTGATTATAATCGATATCACGTAAGTACCCAGTTTGGTTTTGTTAGTTAAACTTTAGGCCTACTGCATTACATCACATTAGCCCATTTCGAGATGGCGGACACTATACAAAATAGGAGCACACTGTTTGGTTTTGGTGTTTACAGACAAATTTACCTAAACCAATTAGTGCCCCAGTTTTGTGTCCACCACTCTCCTAAAAATTTGCGATTGAAATTTACTCTAATCGATTGAAACTAGGGACAAACTGCAAAAGATTTGTCCCTGGCCTCAATCGAAAAGAGTGAGTTTCAGTCTAGTTAGAGTTATTTTCAATCTAACTATTTAAGAGAGATATCTCGAAATGATGGACACATTACAAGCCATTTTGAGGTGGTGGACACATTACTAGCTCACTAATTGGTGTGAGTTTATTTGTTTGTATACACCCAAACAGCTATCAGGGCAATCCTACAGTGATGTCCGCCATATAAAAAAAAAACCGCTATGATGGGGCAACTCTTTCCGCGGC
This sequence comes from Marthasterias glacialis, assembly GCA_911728455.2. NCBI lineage: Eukaryota > Metazoa > Echinodermata > Asteroidea > Forcipulatida > Asteriidae > Marthasterias > Marthasterias glacialis. The sequence goes on along the minus strand of OU452237.1, from coordinate 6,601,095 downwards.
ATTGAGGTGTTTGGGACACGTGAGGGCGCTAATTCGCGGAGGTGAAATCACAAGTGCATCTACATTTCAATTCAGATCAAGATAGTTTTCATCCTACAATAGGAGAATAATTGTGTCCTTTCTCTGTCTAGTACGGATACTAGTACGGATACTTTAGTCCATGATGATGAAGTCATCGATGAGAATGGTTTATTAGACACACTACTGAGGATGTATAAGGAACCGATTATCTCGTATCTCTCAACCTTTCTGACTATTGGTGAGAAAACTTTAATTGTTTGTCACCAGCTTTTTAACTGGTTTCCTGTGGATGTACTATTTTATTTAAGTGATATGTACACTTATGTCAGTCTCGTAGCCACAGGGTCATCGTGCTTCATGCTTGCTGAGATCATAGCTGCACTTTGTTTTATAAAAATATAAAGTTCAAATTTTGCAGTGTTACAATAATGTCATTGTAGCGAGGATTAATTTTGTCAAAATGGTTTACAAACCTGCATTTTTGTATGATTATTTGAAAAGTTTTTATTAGGGATCTGAGAAGCAGGAAAGTACTTGAGATGAACTCGACTATTATGTATAAACTAAAGAGCCATGAATGTCCTTTTGGGGGCGAAGGTACTGAGTGTCGTCTCTTTTGACCGCGGCAGTCAGATTGCTCATGGGACTCGTGGTATCCATGGAACCCACTGCATTTCCCTCCTCCTCACTGCTTCCAATTCGCCCCCTACGGCCAAATATTATATTTCACTCACCCAGTGTAAACATGTTGCTTATTATTTTTCTTACAGGAATGATCTGGTATATCAATTACTCTATATGTTACGTAAGTAAACTTAATGACTTTGTAGATGATAGAAATAATTTCAGCTTAAATAATCATGGGCTTAATATTTGTTTATTTATAATTATTCAACTAAATACACGATTTGTCGATTTGTGTTTCTTTTTCATTGGTTTTTCTTCCATATCGCAGTATTTACAAAGACTAAGTCGTCTGCTGCTTTTCTTGAACCGAATGGTAAGACAATCTCCATTACATCGATATCCCAAAATCTCATTTTTCAGGCCAAGTTGTATTATACACCCCTCTCTTGATCATGCGGGAATCTTAGCGAGTGGCGTAACTGGGGGGGGGGGCACCGGGGGCACGTGCCCCCCCCCCCCCCAACTGATGTCCGTGCCCATAACTTGAAATCTGCTTGGTACGATTCAAAACTTACTGCCGCATTAAACTACACTGGATTGGTGGTTTTTGTGCAGGCACAGTGTCCTTCAGTGTAGGGGTTTATACGAGGTCATTCTGTCGGAAAGATTGTATTTTTAGAGTCATCGTAATATTATGCTCTCCAATTGTAATTTTTTGTATAGTCAATGTGCATATAGCAAGCCACGTGACCTCTACACATTCTGTGCTGTACTGCTACTTTCTTGCGAAGAACAAATTCTTGGAGAATCATATTTTATATAATTCAATAAGACATCATGTAGATTTTGTATTTTCGGTGAATGCTCGTCCTTTTTCAGTACATAACCGTTCCTCCTTCCTCCGCTACACCCACCCCTCATATGACGGGGACCAGATCACTTCAAATTGCGTCGCAGCCAGGATGAGTGTTCTTGATTTTTGTCTAGTATACGCTTTTTTTCAACGTTGTGTTGAACGCTTGGTTGATGTCGTTTTTACCCCCCGCGGACTCTATAGTTTTTCTCGTTAAAATGTCGTGATGTGTGTGTGTGTGTGTGTGTGTGTGGGTGAGTTTGTCTAGGCATTCAAACCGGGGACTTATAACAAAAGAGGACAATAGGTTCCCCGATTGGAAAAGGTCCCTAGTTGGAAATCGTGTTCAAAACTACGGAAGCGTATAGCTGCCAACATAAAAATAAATTTTCTCCCAATTAAGTCGTACGTACGAGATAATAAGTCGTACGTACGAGATAATAAGTCGTACGTACGAGATAATAAGTCGTACGTACGAGATAATAAGTCGTAATTACGAGATAATAAGTCGTACGTACGAGATAATAAGTCGTACGTACGAGATAATAAGTCGTACGTACGAGATAATAAGTCGTACGTACGAGATAATAAGTCGTACGTACGAGATAATAAGTCGTACGTACGAGATAATAAGTCGTACGTACGAGATAATAAGTCGTAATTACGAGATAATAAGTCGTACGTACGAGATAATAAGTCGTACGTACGACTTATTATCTCGTAATTACGAGATAATTAAGTTGTCGTACGAGATAATAAGTCGTACGGTGAAGAGGGTCAGCATGGCGAACTTGACAAATGCTGTGAAATTCTACTTCAGTTTAGGGTTTAATCATTCTGAAATTCTCGAGTGCTTGGCTCACATAAATGGAGTTGTGCTGAGTCTCCGTAGTTTACGGTGGATTCTGGCCAGTGCTCAATTATTTCGCACGACTTATTATCTCGTAATTACGAGATAATAAGTCGTACGTACGACTTATTATCTCGTACGTACGACTTATTATCTCGTACGTACGACTTATTATCTCGTACGTACGACTTATTATCTCGTACGTACGACTTATTATCTCGTACGTACGACTTATTATCTCGTACGTACGACTTAATTGGGAGAAATTTTATTTTTATGTTGGCAGCTATACGCTTCCGTACAAAACCAATGGGAGCTGTTGCTAAAAAGTTAAAGTACAAACAAAAGAGGGACCATAGGAGGTCCCCGATTGGAGGTAAATACACACTTGTGTGTGTGTGCGTGTGTGTGTGTGTGTGGTCACCAGATAGATTTTGCCTTTCTCTACATTAAGAACTTCATCAACATATTTATATTTTGTTTACATTAGCCTGTAGTTGGTTAACTTTCCCTGTAAAATTCTTTTGGTAGAATTTTGTGAAATATTTGACAATTATCTAAGCTTTGCAGATTTTTTTTATAACTTTTTAAGGCAGGTTCGCCTCTTGTGGATCTATAGAGATTCAATGTTTTAGAAACAGATAATTTTAGAGCCAGTTGTAGGCCTGTGTTTTTTAGTCAAATAGTTTTATTGTTGGACAAATATATTGTAACTTTAATCTTTTTTTCACATCAAAAGATTTATCATCAAAATAGCAAAATAAAGAAGTCTGAAACATGAAAATTGGAGATGACTTTACTTACGGTCAGATAGGGTCACCTGACTCCTTGAATGTCTCCTGATTGGTCAAATCTCACCTTGAGACATCAACAATTTTACACAAATATCACGCAGATATACTTCTCAGTTGCGATCGCAAAAACCGATTTGATTTAGATTCGCGGGGTTCCTTAGGGACCTAAATCACCTGATTTACAAAAGATACTTTGACCTGACCACGGCAGCATTAAGGAAACACAACAGAGTAAACAAAAACTGATGGCACGGCACAACGAGTATCAATATATATATCATGTTTATTCATCACACTCTCATGAATATTTACAAACCCACACTCTCTTCGTTGTGGCTCACATGGCGTACCATGGTAACACACGGAAGAAAGGATTTATACAAAAGGAAACGCTCTATTACTATTTACAAGAATAAACTAGTTAAGTTCGGCATCATACGTGACAGCTATTGTACTCTATAATATTTTGCACCAGTGTGAAGGGTGCGCTTTGTACTGTACGAATTCTTGTGCTTTTCAATTGTCTTGGCTTACTATTGGGTAACTTCGAAGTATTTGTAAGACGGTAGTCCGGTTGGGAGATTATTGTATTGCAATTGTACTTTTGTCTACAGTGTGCACGTTTGACAAATGTTGACTTAATTGCATTTGTAATGTATGTTTCAATAATTATGCAGACTGTCTTGAAGGTCAATAATGTAGGCTCTGTTTTTCAACAAGTCGTATTATTTTTTTTGTGCGTACAGTTTAGGTTTTTTTTTCAAAACATGTCTGTAACAGATAAGCCTATATTGCGAAGTCACATAGTGTGTTAGCTGAAACTATAGTTTGTGCCTTCATATATATTTTTTTGTGAAGAAGATAAAGATGTAGAATCTTATGTGAATAAAAGTGTGTACTTGATAGCAGCGAAGCTATGAATTCAACAATAGGTTCACTGCCAATTTGAAGCTTTTCAAATAGCCTGGTGGAGACGGTGGTTATTAAATTGCAGTCGCATGACCTGATTACGTTTTACCATACAGTTGAGGTGGTTGATAGTATTTTAGATGAGGTTGAAACGCTTATATTATAACACCTCTTCCTTTGATTCTATCTGTTGATTGGCCGAACGTGCGTCACGTGGTGTTGTGTATTTTTTACTATCACACTGCACACCGACCAAAAGAACTATCAAATGGTACTATCCAACGACAACCTCGAACCCGGTGAAACGATCAAATAATACGTGCATTTGAAATACGATATGAGAACGAATGCAGTGTGGTACCCCACTTTCTTTTTGTCAAAATTTCCTGTCAGATTTTATACAGTTGTTTGAAGACTGATATACGCACAGTTGTTTGACGAATATTACCACAAAATGGATGAAATTGAGGTGTTATAAAACAAATATTGACTGCTTTATCTCGTGGCGTAGTAAAACTAGTCACTCTCGGTGATCCCCGGAGCCGCCTATCTTCCCTCGGCTCCGCCTCGGGAAGATAGGCTGCTCCTGGGATCACCTCGAGTGACTAGTTTTACTACGCCACTCGAAGCAGTCAATATTTGTATATTATCAAGCCAACTGTGAATGAGTCTTTTCAGCGCAGTTTTTGTTTTATAATGTAGAGATTAATGGTTTATTTCCCATACTGCTGTGTCTTAAAAACCATGCAGTTTCTGAGGGCCTCGATATTTTAATATTATAACACCTCTTCCTTTGATTCTATCTGTTGATTGGCCGCGTGCGTCACGTGGTGTTGTGTATTTTTACTATCACACTGCACACCGACCAAAAGAACTATTAAATGGTACTATCCAACGACAACCTCGAACCCGGTGAAACGATCAAATAATACGTGCATTTGAAATACGATATGAGAACGAAGGCAGTGTGGTACCCCCTCTTTCTTGTTGTCAAGATTTCCTGTCAGATTTTATACAGGTGTTATAAAACAAATATTGACTGCTGTATCTCGTGGCGTAGTAAAACTAGTCTCGGTGATCCCCGGAGCCGCCTTTCTTCCCTCGGCTCCGCCTCGGGAAGATAGGCTGCTTTGGGGATCACCTCGAGTGACTAGTTTTACTACGCCACTCGAAGCAGTCAATATTTGTATATTTCACTATTTCTATGGGATGGGAATTTGATGTTTTGCTGCATTTCCAAATTTATTCCCTGTGTAGGCCCTAGTGATGAGATTTTTAGGTTCATAGTTTCAGTGTTTCGTGAAATATTTTGTCAGCAACTTTGTTTACTCACAAAGTTTTGTAATTTTTAATTCATATAGTTATTCTTAGTTAGGATGTGGCTGATGAGTTCTTTAAGGTGTCTCACAGAGGGCGGGTTTGTTTATTGGCTCTGAGTCCAGAACCACATGCACGAAATGATAATGCATGGTCTCTCTGTGGAGTTTGTTAGTATAGAGGGATAATAAACCCACCAATATTTTCTCTCTTATAGCTGCCATCCTAGCCATTGCAAAGAGGCAACTGCCTGTAGTCAGGCCTTACGTATAAGACGTATCTGCTCCACGGATACTCTGTATAGAAATGGTTAGGATGGCAGGTATATCAAAGAGAAGATTCTGGTGGATTTATTACCCTGTATACTATTGTAATTCGTCGTGTGCCCGGCAAAGGGACGTAAGGGAAAGTTCCCGGTAAAAGAACGTAAAGCAATTTATGTTAAAATTTGTGTTTCAAGAATTATGAGCGGGAAAGTTTGGTAAATTTGTTGCCATGCAAAAGTCCTAGAAAGGTTTAATTCTGCATGCGGAATGGGGAAACATGTTTTCAGGGTAATTCCAGTAAAAAAGACTAACAAAAATGATATATTTTTGTCATGCCAGGAGCCATTTTGTTGCTTACGTCCTTTTGTTACTGGGACGAACTACTTTATGTTCCCGGCAAGAGGGCGTAATAACGCCTTACAAGCTTTTGCCGGGCACACGACGAATTATGGAATATTTAATAACCTTTGGGAGTGAGATTTGTGTGTCAGACACTTTTGCCTTGCATACTGCTATTCTGTAGAACCATTCTTAAGAAATGATTGTATTGTAAACTCCCTACTGTTGTTGCCTTAGAAGTATAGTGGTAGGTTTTGTTCCTTCAAATGTAGGTGTTATTTGTGGGTAGAATTGAAATAATGCATGTTACGTAGCCTGATAATGGTCTAGGGAGGGATTTTGTAGTTGGTCGAGTTGTCCAACGTTTTCTTCTCACAGTGTGAGCGAGACTTTATAATATGTCATGCTTACTGTACCTTGGGGATGCACTTATTGTATTTGTATTGTTTGTGTGCTGCTACTCTATTGTAAAGAAGGGAAAAAAACAGTTGCTGGAGATTTATATATTATATCTTGAGATATCATCATGTAGATTTTGTATTTTTTGAGAGTGTTCGTCCTTTTTCAGTGGGTGACCATTCCTCCTTCCTCCCCACCACACGATAAGGACAGATCCCTTCAACATTCACGAGGAAATATTTGAAAAAAATGTCCTCAACGAACCATCGAGAGTAATACTAATAGGCCGTATTGACATCAAGAGAGCGCAATACTAATTCCATTTTGAAAGTGCACAAATATTTCAAACCATTAAAAAGACAAATTTTCCAAGCAAATATCTTACACTGGTTACATTTTAAAACTGTCAACAAAAAAAAACAACTCAAAAGTTGTATAGAAGTCTAATTGCATCTGGTTTACCACACTATTTCTATAGTTTGACCCCCAATCTACCCCAAAGGGCGCCTTCTTGCAATCCCAAATAAGACCTATTGTGTTAGTTTTACGTCAACATATATTTTGTCGACTAACAGTGTTGTTACCTATTTTCAAAGTGTACATTTTATCGTCACTGGTAAGTCATTTATCCTTTTATCACCGGAGTCTAAAAAAGCACAGGGTCAGGAAAAACCATCCTCTTAAAAAAAACAATTTAAGTAAGGTTGCCTTTATTCCGTCTGGCACCAATGGTAGGTCAAGTGAATTAGGAGTTTATTCTGATGCAATAAAAGTAAATAACAGTATGGATCTTTGGTGGGAACTTTACAGGCAAACGTTTGAATGCTCGCTAAAAATAACTGAAAAACGAATCATCACCCTCAAAAAGAAATGATAGAGTTGCCATATCGGATGTATAGTTATCTTCATCCCGGTTGGGTTTTATTACGTCTTTAAAATCGAAGTGAAATGAGAATTTGTTGTTGATACTCATATCAAATTTTGCAGGTGGGCAGGTTATAGCTTAACATAATTATCAATTAAATAGAGAGGTCCAGAATATTGTCATTGCTTCAGCACTTCAGATAAACATCTCCAAGCTCTTGTTAACATACTTAATATTCAGGGGGGGGGAGACTTTCTACAAATCAGAATGGTTGTAGAATCTCAAATTGGCTGCATACTCAGCCGACAGCCAGGATTCGGCAAGAAGTTTACTACGACACTCTTCAGGAAGGTAGAGTTTGCCAGTGAAAAACTGGGCCAGATATAACTGCATTCTTATCCCTTGACCCCGACAACCATCAACACGAACGGACACAACTTTGTATGCATGTCCGGGCAAATTGAATTACTCGGTGGGTCGTTCCGGCAGCGGCGTTAGCCAGGATTTTTTTCAATAGGGGGCACGGGGGGGGGGGCGGGCATTGCTTTTCGCCATGGTTTTTTTTATGCCTTACATGAACAAGTATTTATGTGGGGACACCTGTATAGTAGGGGAACTATAAATTTGTGGGGGCACTCCCCCCCCCCCCCCCCCCCCCGGCCACGCCGCTGCACACACGGTCCTTTCTCTATGATGGACACAGGTATGCTCATTATTTGCCTCTTACATAAAAGGCTGGTCCCCCCATGAAGTCCTTGAAGAAGATACAATCATTGATGAACCTTCTCTCACGGTATAATCTACACATGGATCAAAAAAGAAACCCCAGTCATTATTGATCCCATAATATAATGACATTGATACGTAATCCTTGGGGATTTGGAACATTGCTCTCGGCAACATACAAACGTATTGATAACCTGATCATCTTTTTTAATGAGATCTTAAAGAAAACATATCCACAGGTGGCGCTCTACCAATTAAACAAGTCTTTATTGTACAGACCAAGGTCAGACTACTGTGGGAGTGCTCGTTATATCAACTGGGTATTAATACAGTGAGAAGAAGAAAAAAGGAATCATCAACTGCTCAACAAAATCACTCAATTCAAACCAAGGTCAGTTGACGCGACCTCACTTTAAATGGCCGGTTTTTTTAAAGGCAATTTCAAGTGACAGTATTATTCATCAATCAAACAGAACTAAATCCTACTCAGCGGACTGGCAACATGAAAACTACTGAACCATGATGAGTAGGCCTACCAATTCACCTGTTTTCTACCACAGTACACGATGAAAACTAAAAATGTTTAGACTACCTGTAACTCCTTAAAAACAAAGACCCTGCCCCCCCCCCCCCCCCAACTGAAAAGCAATGCCCCCTGTGCCCCCCCCCCCCCCCATTGAAAAAAAAACTCCAGGCTACTCCGCTGGTTGCGTTGATAATTCGCTTTCATTGAACGTAGGGAGGCCTATATATCACTATCAGGTATTTCACTTTATATGTAGACGTCAAACTTCATGTACAAAGCAACATGACAGATGATTAATTGACGTCATTAAATGTACTCATAAAACCATGGGGCAAGATCAACCAAACTCATTAAAAAAAAACTAGCGATCAATAATTAAAGTTTTGTAAAGGTCGTCAGATCCACAAAAGCTTATTAACGTCTTATGTTAAGTTCTTGTTTAAAAGTAGACATGATTTCGTGCCCACATTAAAGGGGCTGTGTCGTCCTTACATGGAATAGCCCAGTTAGTACGCGCGCGTCACGTCACAGTTTGACAAAGACGGCACCCTTTGTGATTTGACAGCAAGCGCGCGCGTGTGCAGTGTCTGTGTGAGAGCTCATCTTTCCATGTACAGCCACAGGCCTGCTATAATCATGACGACACAGCCCCTTGAAAGCAATTCATGAATAAAATCAATGTTTGTTTTTAATTACACGGGTATTCCAATTTTAATACACTACGATCAGAGTCAACAGATCGAAATCGATACAACACTGATTCTTTGAATGAGCATTTACACATGTGGGCAGTTTACAAGTATGGTGCCCAATTTAATTGTCTTGGATTTGTCCCCCTAATTACACATTCTTTACATTTTTCATGATGATTTGATTACTTAAAATGTTCCAAACAAATCAATAGTGACTATAAAGACCGTCAACAGGGCAAAAGCAAAACGACTGGTCCTCGTCAACTAACAAAGCATGGATGTGTTTTTGTTGCTGTCAACCCACGCACCATCGTCTGCTGCACAGTGACAGGACCGTATTGCAGATTCAGGTGCATCGATGCACGCAAATTGTTTACTGGTGGGACAATGAAGTCCTTGCTTCATGGACAATCCTGTTGCTTTCTATTGACCTGGACAGCACTGAAAAACTTTCTCTCAATTTGCGTGTAGCTATTATACTACGTGATGTCAGCCACAACCAAAAGTCTGGTGAGTTACAGTACAGCATTTGTTAACAGTATTTTCATAAAAGCTACCTCTCTCTCCGTGGGTAATATTGGTGATGTCAGCAACAATCACGAATCTTATGAGTAGGTTAGATGTAGTGTATATTCATATAGTAGTGTTCTTTTGCCACTTTGCATTCATTTCCCTTTTGGTTTCACCAGTCACCACAAGAAAGGGATATTAACATTGCATTGGTTCTACAGGGAACATGAGATTCGCAATATTACGTGTGTCGACACACAACTCCTTCAATCTGGAATTCGGTAGGTACAACACGTGACAATACTATACACCGTATAGAGGCCGTGGCAGTTCATTGTTTGGCCGTGTAATACTTGTAAAAATTAATCACTACTGTCAGTTCTTGTATGACGAGAATTTCTTTCGTGCTGTAGGCCTGTTTCCATCTTGGCAAATGTAACATGTTGAATGTGGTATCATGTTTGTGTAGCTTGGGCTGCTGTCCCTGAATGGCCAGGCATCCGATGGGCCGAGCACACACTTTCTATCTACACTTCTCTATTGTAGTATTAAAGGGACATTTTGTATGGCCGTATTTGCTCGAGTGGTTTCCTGATGTGGAGCTCGTGCATATTCTGATTCGGTGAAAACCTTCCAGTGCATTCTCTTTATATTGAGAAAAATGGAAATGTTGTGTAATATAGAAAGGGAGTCAATCAAACCAAACCAAGCCTACAAGGTCAGGGAGGGGCCGCGGTGCAACCTCTGCAGCCAACAGGAGGAGCTCATAGGCGTCGAGGCTGAGACTTCAAAAATAGGACACGACTATATCCGGGCATTGTGCACGCTATATAGGTGTCCGTATTTACTTGTATGTCAACAGATACCTGGATATTAAATTGCACGAAATAGATACGACCCGATGATTACTAAAACATACTTGCAAGTTATTCTACACTTATTGTTAACACGATTTCAAAGGTACTTGGGTGTTGAATTGACATTATTGTACTAAATATAGTTTACGTATTTGTACATGCATATACAAAAGTCCTTTCTCTATGGTATTTGAACTGTTCTGGTTCGCATGAGGACATGAACATATTATATAAATTAATGTAAAACTTTAAAATATATATTTATTTAAAAACAAATACAATGGCATTAGCATTAATTCACTGATGTTCTCCTGACGTAGCGTATCATGAATATTCAAGAGTTCAATTTTTACCTTCATATTCTAAGTCACGTGGTTCTGTTATGTGCGTATCACCGTTGAATGCCAATTCAAAACGAGAAAACTTTCATTCAACACACACACACACACACACACACACACGCACGAATTTCTTAATTTAGATAACCTAGTTATCCGTTTCATATAGTGTAACACTATATGTTGGTTTGTTCTCGGTAGATAGGATTTATTTCAGTTAGATTCGGTTGCATCTTATTCGAAGAGAGTTGAAGATCTTCCCTTCCCGTTCTCGACCTCCCCTTCAATTATACTGCTCTCCTGACACCTATCCGGGCATATTGTTGCTCACTGAAAGAACTCGCAGCTTCGTGTCCTGAAGATAAGTTCTTCAACAAGGATCGTCTTTCCCAGGGGTTGGAATGGGAAAGCTGACGCAGGTTCAACCTATTTTTTTATTTTAGTCGATGTAACAATGCTTTTCTTGTCGCGACTCTAACCTTTACAAGATGGTTTGTGTTATATGGTAGCTGATCAACAGAGGGTGTCACTAGAAGGTAACACCTTTGTGGGAGGCAGACAAACTTGAGATAAATAGTATGCTGTTTGAATATTGCTGCATTTATGGTAAAGGAAACACTACAGTTAAAAATTAGTTGAATTCGCTTGTAGAAAACACTGTAAATTTATTGTCACAGTCTTGACGAAAAAATGTATGCACTGGCAATTTTAAATCGTTTCGGGAAATGATACAATGCCTCGTTTATATTCACCCAGCAAAACGAACCCACTCCCACTCCACCTCCCACTCCACCTCCCACTCCACCTCCCACTCCACCTCCCACTCCACCTCCCACTCCACCTCCCCCGCCTCTTCCAAGATTGAGCACAGACTACAAGCAAAAAGTATAGTAATAAAAATATGGAAAACACATCTCATCTACACACTGAACAACAGCAGCCGAATTACACAGTCAAAGAACTATCACTTGTTCATAATATCAGACAGAGCCCCGTGATGGCGTCTTTTTACACTTGCTTATTCAATAAAGTCACTGACCCGTTAACGGATGTGGGCAATGACACAATTGACTTGATGGTACATCATGGCCACTTTAAAAAGAACTAACTCAATAACACTCGTCCAATATACAATTGTATATTTACCTACATGTACAGCCAATCCAAAGCAGATGACATAAAATAAGTTATCAGACCTAGTGTATAATCTTCAGGTGGATGTGATCGAGTACAATGACTGATAATAATGACGACAAATATATCAACAATAGAGGTATGTGACATACATTATAATCCCAAAAATGATGTCTTCTTTTACTGTACATGTACGGACATGTAAACTACCTCGACATGGCAGAAACCGTAAAAATGACATTATGAATAAGAGAAGTTATTTACAGACAGTGCCTGCCAAAAATAGCATCTCTTGCCTACCATGAAAGAATGTTGTACACGTTAACATTGACGATGACGTCGGTGAATGATTTCGTGTAACATTATTGAGTCACAATGCAGAGGTATACGAAACACTATATAAGCCGTTTTGAAATATGGAAGACACAATACTATGTTGTCTGAATTTGTCTGTATACACCCAAACCAAACCAAACAGTGCACTCGCCAAAAAGAAGGAAGAGATTGTCCAAATCCCAACGTCCAGAATAATATCTGTACTGTAGGACTGAAGTATTTTCCATTACAAACAGCAAATGCGTAAAACAAAGAGTATAACCAACCATAGAGCAAGGACGAACAATTGTAGCTGTGAAAGGATAAAGTCTAGGATTAGGCGGTATTATTTATGCCCCTGTCAAGGCCGTTACCATTGCCGCCGACACAGGATGTCAGTCTGGTATAACATGACTATTATCTATTTTATTAGTAATTAATGCGGTGGCATTAAAGGGACACGTTGCCTTCAGATTGGGCTCTTTCGGACTTTACAAAGCGTTTGTTGTGAAATGAATATGGTTGGATAGATGTTTTAAAAGTAGAATATAAAGATTCACAATATTAAGTCGTCGCATCAGTGATATAAGATCATTAATTGCAATTTCATATCTGTAATGATCAAAAGGGCCTTAAAGGGAAAATGCGTATAAGTTTGAAAAACTAAATCAAAATCCACAAATAAATATTTTTCTTAGAAAAGGTTTGCTTTTTGCCAAACAATTACTTTGGAGACCACTCTTGATCCATGAGCTCCCTTTACCAGGAGCTCCAAAATATGCAAATGCAATTTGATGAAATCCATACAAACTGCACTAATGACCTTATAGCCCTGAGCGGACGAAGTAACCCTTGAAAATGTGTTTTTTCTGGGTTTAATTCCGTGACAGAACACGGTCTGCCATTTTGTACAACCACATTTTTCACTCTTTAAAATGGCGGACCGTATGTTTCCATGTAGAGTGTGGTTCCGCTGGTTGTATTTCCGAGGCAAATTCATGTTTTTTTAGTCACTACTCACTAAATTATAGCACACTGTAGTTGTTTTATTGCTTAAACGACTCTTTAAAATGAGGAGCAATTCTAAGCAGCAAGGTCGTAAGAGATTTGAAGGCAATGTGTCCCTTTAATAAGTTGTATGTATATTACAACCAATGATTTTTATCCCCACTTTGAATATGCATCATTAATATTCGTTAAAGCCTACGGAGACCTTCTAGGTATTCCAATAGTTACGGTCCGTATCACAAAGCAGCCTCCAGGGAGGCATCGATGGGACATTCAGATGGGAAAAAGTACGCATTGCAGAGTAGATATTATAATAAGTGATACGCACTGATATCAATGAGCCAGAAGAGCTTACCTTCTGAAAATGTTATTTTATTCAAACCTAACAACTTACCCTTACGAAATATTTTTAAGGCAGCACCAAATTGTTCTATAGTTGGTACTCGTAGACACCCCCCGTCGTCCGCCCGCCCCGCCCACTCTATAGTTATACGCATTATTATGTCACGTGACACTTCCTTGCTTTTTGAATGACGCAAGTTAACCGGGTGGCCTAGCAACATGTCATCAAAACATTGAAACATTATTTTCTTATCATGCTATTCAAGTCATTGTTTTATCAGCATTTTCTGGGAGCCATTCATTTATGACTTAGCGTCTCTCATACCATCAAGGTCTTGTGCGAGATCACGTAGTCTTTTCTACGAAGCTGGAGGTTAAGAAAACAGTTGTGGTTTTGTTACCTTACTTTCATCCATTTGTTGATTTGAAGGAACGTTTATGATAGTGATAATGGCATGTAATAACATTATTATGTCGCACCCTTCTATACATACACTGTACGTCACTGTGTGTTGTAACCTGTACTATACGGAACGGATTGTTCAGTCTCGACTGAATGAAAAAGTAACTACTTATACATTGAATTAGCTTTATGGGAATGTTAACTAACAAACTAGACAATGCATGTATAATGTAGCCGTCATCATCAAATGTAAATGTCGAAGTGTTTACATTAGCAATGACACTTCAGCAGAACTATGCAATCTACTAATTTCATGTATTTTATTTTGATGTCAAATAAGCAATTGAATGGAATAGAAACATTACGTATAGCCAAAACTGTAATATACAGGATGTACTAGGATGTACCTGGCTTGAAGAGCGATGTGAAATACAGCTTTTTGATGAAGAATCCAAAAGCTTATAATATGCAAATTAAGATCAAAATTGTCCAATAACATTCGGTTTAGCTCTGCACGTACAGTTAGCAGTCCCATCACTGACTGCACTCTCACGTCCATATACCATTGGATCTCACACTGTGTTCATTCTACATGGTACAGATACCTTTATGTTTGATCCGACCACGGCCAGTCAACCAGCAACGCGTCAACGAGAGCAGAAGGACTGAGGACACACTCGACAACACACTTTGAACAATCTGTCATCTTACACGCTCACCTTATTCACCCTCTCTCTCTTGCCCCTCTCTTTCCCTCTGGTGAGAGAAGCGTCAGTCGCCGAGTTTTGTAAGGTAAGATGATTACTGAAATTAAAGACAAACATCTGTTCAACAGGCAAATCGTATTGAACACCTGTTGCAGTACTATGGCTCAGTATTAATTCTCTACCACATAGTTGAGTGGTACCATTTATTTTAGAGTTCTTCGCCACTGATCAAAATGGTAAACACCCCCAGCCAGCTTATCTGATGAAATGATGGCTTCATTAACGCTTTCTGACAATCATCACACGCAACGTTGCACTTTTAATCTTAAACTCATCAACGGAATTATTACCGCAGTAACTGTCATTGTAAGATCATGAAAACCTTCTTTTATTAGATAGGCTTCCCAAGAGACCAGTAAAGAGATCATTTGTGAGTCTGCTGTATATTTCTTGTATAAATTATCCATTGGAACGGTTTTATGAAGTCCCATATACACTCATCTGTCATTTGCTTAATCAAGATGGACAAATGGACATGTACTACCTTTGTTCCTGTGTTTTTTTATTTTGTCTTTTAATCAGAATACTATTTGATTGCTATAATTATTCTTTATCAGTCCCCGGGATCGATGTCACAAAGCACCAAGATTCATCTTAAGATGAGTTACCAGTAATCATAATTTGAATTGTGACATCACACTTTGCTTACAATTATAGCAATTTTGAAGTTGAGTTGCACTTCAAGCCCCAACTCAACATTGGTAAAGTGTCTGCAAATGATTCCATTCTTTGCACAAATCAAGATATTTGCAATAAAACCAATTTTGTTGTTTCGTTTGCGAGGAAACGGTAAAAATGCACTCAGCATATTTGTACTCATTCCCATAGGCAGAGTTTTCGTCTCACTGAGACGAAAACTAATTTTGGATCTTATTTCATTTATTATTTAAAAACGATAACACTTCAGGCAGAACTATTTCATGGAATGTTTTCTGCCATCATTATCTTCAGACCCTGTAAGGTATATGTAAATCTGTAAACAAATTTTATGTTGTTCTTCTTACCAATGGGGCTTTAAAATTAATCTTAACTCTTTGTGAAATCGATCCCAGGCAATATTGTAATTTGAGATCTTTTCACTGATAATATCTGACTTGAAGTTGACTCTTCTAATTTTAATATGTTTAAATTTATTGCTATAAGGGGCGTTTTGCGATTAAGTTGATAATCAGCTCGCCAAAGCATAGCAGCCGATGACGTAAATAACACCTTCGGCAGTACACTGCCGAAATCGTAACTCGACTGTCAAATTAAATCATCTGAAACAAAGACTGCAACATAAATTATAAAGTTTACAGAATCAGTTGTTCGTTTTATGTTTCATAGTTTTGAAGGTTTTTTTTTGAGCGAGTGTGTTTGATTTTACGGAATTGTGCGATTGGGAAAGATTTATCTGAAAGCCCTTTTTTTTTACAAGATAGGTGGCAAGCATTGAAACTCCTAAAATGAAACAATCTGTAACGAATACAAAGAAAATGACCTCTGAGTTTGAAAGAAATTCACAGCAATTAATTATGCGTTTAATACGTGTGTTCCTTTTTACCGATGCATTTATGCACACGTTTGTATCAATTGATTCTCCATGGCGACGAAAACAGGCAATTGCAGTTGTCATGGTAACGAGCTTATACGAAAGGGAACAACCGTATTTGAGCAAAACTGCTTGTTATTGAATGTGTTGCCCACGGAGCCAAAAAGGCACTGAATTACCCCCAGGCTTCTGAAGCTTACTGTACTACTGTGGTTTATGGTCACATGTTTAATGGATCTTGATCATACACATGTTGCAAAAAAAACAAAAAAAAACAGGTAAAATTATCACATCCAAAGAACCACAATGTCCATCAACTCATCTATAGACACATCTATATACGACTTCAGGTATTTCGAGGTTACAGCTACCAGTGCAAACACGGTGCATTTCATTTTATGTCTTCATCATTGAAACATTCTCCCATTATATTTATTGTCAATCCTTCGGTGATGTGCCAGCGGTCCTCTTGTTATAGTCTTTCTAGTGTTTACATAATTTTGTTGAATGTGCAGCCAAAATGTAAAAACTCAACTTTTGGTTGTTGATTTTGGCATGTACACAAACGTCCTGAAATATGAGCAGCTAGACTGCAACTCGTGCTGGTATAACTTCGAACAATTCTGTGACATTTGTATCGCTAGTTCCCGTGTGTGAGCGGGCTGTTAGTTGGTTATCGCACTTTCCCTCCCCCACTCTGATTTATTTACCCTCATCCACTCTGAAGAGCACTTTTGAGTTTACCAGATGAAGATTCTTCATCTTGAACACTTCTTCGTCTGCTAGCATCAGGGAGAAGATAGCATCTTGAAGTGATGGCGTTACTTCATTGCCAACCGAGAGATGTGGTAAAGAATGCATGACCTGAAGCGTGCCTATTTAACTCACAGCATTACACCGTTAAGCTCTCCTGTAGGGACATATAAAACACTTTATCATCCATTCTGCAGGAGTGTCTGACTTCTTGAGACGCTGCTCTTCTCGACTAACTCTGAATACGAGGGAAAAGAAGCTTGTATTTTATCCCCATCAGCAATCGTCTGATTTATTTCACATGGGGACTTGTCTGTCGTCAATACCTTGTTTTAAGCTGGTCTGGAGGATGGGAGACGAACAAACCGCAGAAGAAGGAATAAATCAGTATTGTGTTGTTGTTTTTTGTTGTTTTTTTTTATTCAGATTGTTGAAAACCCGAAGGACCTCTTGCAGGAAAGTTACTGGCTGCTTTCAATTCTTGAGTTGAAATTATTCAATACTGGACGAATTTGTAGACTTTGTTTTTCCCATGACAGCATTTCAAGACCATCCGAACTTATTACTATAACACTATAAAAGAAAATACACCATATAACGCAACAGAGCCTCAATTCATTCTGTTCTTGTAAAAACAGTTAAAGGGGGATTCAGAGATCGTGTTCTTTCGTTGTTTCAAATAAACCCTCCACGTCGTAATGAAAATACATGTAAGGTACACTAAACATTTGGATTCAAAACTCACGCTGTGAGGCAGCTCAAGTCAAGCATTACAAATTATGCTTTCAGAAAACGAAGGGGAAAAAAACCTTGGGGAGGACGCGGCGAACAAGGCTAACAGGTTGCGATACAATTCGGACTGGCGGGGTGTTAAATCCCGAGGCGCTCCATACTAAGTGAAGCAGCCGTTTTCCATTTCCACGGCAAACCTTTTAGTGGTGCCATTTTTTTTGTTCACTGTTTTGGAAAGACCTGTTAGCTGATATTAACAATACTGAACTGCACAGTTGGTTTAAATCTTACCGACTTCCCCCTTATACAAACGGTGGAAATTAAGTATGACCATCACACCACATGCGCTAAATTCCCCTCTCGAATCTCGCATGATTTAAGACAAAAATTAAAATAATAAAAAGAAGAAAAACAAATAGGCAAACTGATTCAATCTCCATTATGAGATCGGCATTTGAAACTATACACACTTGGATATCCAGTAATGGACTTTGCGAATCCTTTACGGAGAGCCATTTTGATTAATCAAGCACTATGGTTGCTAAAGGCTGATCATTGACCAATTGTATAATTGATCAATTCCGACTGAGGCGAGATGTTGATAACAAAAAAGCTCTTTCTTATTTGCGTAATATTGCACATGCATAATGTGGGTAAATCTCCCAAATCTCCGGCAGATTGGGTAGCGGTACTGTGACCTAGTTTTCACAAGAAAATAAAGTGTCAAATTGTTGAGTAGTAGAGGTATACAATTTTCCATCAGTGCTGATCACCAAATCCTCGACCAAGTGGTTCTCCTTTGAACCCGATCTGTTACGAGTCATATGATGATGCTTTCAGATCAGGTCATGTATAGCACATACCTTCGCCGCACTGCTCAGGTGCGGGTACTGGGGCAGAGGGGCTATAGCAACCCTTGTGTCCGTCTCCTTCTTGCTACATATTTTGTTCTCTTTCTTTATTTTACACATATTGTTTTCTCCTGTCGTATCCCCCTTCTTTTCTCTGAACTGCAGTGAACCATTTGATTGGCCTATCAGAATTACCTCTTCAGTCAAATACTGATGTGGCTATTGTTCACAGTTGCTTTCATATAAAAACAAAATAATAAAGAAATACGCGATCCAGTCATTTTTACCATTTTCAGAGTCATTGGTGATTCTCTGTGCGTGTGCATATTATTCTAGATTGAAATGTTTGCACACCAAGGATTTGAATCTTGATCCTTAGTAATCAGCACAATGTCCGAGAAAATTGCAAAGGTTTACAATTTCACACGAGCATGTCAGAACTCAACCTTGTTAGAACTTGTGGCCGCCAGAAAATGATCACGATACTTCGATTTGCTTGTTCCCAATTTACCGAATGTATCACTCGGCACACACACACACACACACACACCCACAAACCTATCAGATGGCAATAGATTGTATGACAAACGTCCAAAATATGCTTCAATTCGATTTAAATGTTAAATACGGATCCATTTCATCATCCATCTCTATTTCAATAATTTTACTCAAGATGTTTTGCACAGTATGGCGTGTCGTGGCCGAGCGGATAAGAAAACCGGACTCAAGCTCTGATGTTGCTGATCAGCAGAGTGTGGGTTCGAGTCCCGGTCGTGACACGTGTGTCCTTATAAGCAAGACACTTAACCATTATTGCTGCGTCCTTCAGATGGGACGTAAAGCCGTAGGTCCCGTGTGTTGTTTAAATGCACGTAAAAGAACCCAGTGGCACTCATTGCAAAGAGAAGAGGTTCGCCCCGGTGTTCCTGGTTTGATCGGCTGCAGATTGCGCCACAGCGCCTTGTAAACCGCCACATGGTGCTATGTAAAGGAACAGGTTTCAGTTCAAAATGTAACTCCGCATACCTTGCAGGAAAAAATACTGAGCGCTCTGAGACGCCCATTGGGTGTGATAAAGCGCTATATAAGAACTGCGTAGTGTTATTAGTAGTAGTGGTACCGGTAGTATAGTAGTAGAAGTTTATCTAGATAGGTGTAACAAAAGCATACATAAAAATCGTACGTTTTGAGTATCAATTCCACCTTAAAATCCGTAATGATTGGGGGTACATACTGAAGTTTTTAAGTTGTTAAGTTTAAGTTCAGGCATGAGAGTAAGTTACTGATTTGGGCTTTCTAAGCTGGAGTATAACGGTAGATCCCAGGAAAGTCTCAACTCTACAACAGGGCAGTTAGAATGTCACGTATCTCCTTACCCCCAAACTGATTGATTTAATTCCTAAGGATGAAAAGTGACAATTGTTTATTGCGCCTTGACACTTGGCAGAGAGTAGGAAACAAATTGACCACCTGAAGCTAAGAACGCTCATCAGGACAGACGTCTCCTTGTCAAAGTCTAACAAGAAAAAGCACTCGGCGCTGTAAAATGGACAGTTTCCAGTTAGGTGAAGAATATCATAAAAACACGGCGACTGTCATCAACCATACAAACGGCTAAAGTGAGCTTGCCTCGTAATACGATGACATCTCACAAAGCTCTGGTCCATGTCAGTGAAATGATACGAGTAGAATAGAAACGCCGACAGATTTTGATTAAACATTTGACAAGGTGTAAAGCTGATAAAGCCTTTTGAACCACCGAAGGACGAAGCTTGATATTTTTTAAGGTACATGTATAATCACATTTTACTTGCGATGGATGTTGGTACAAGACGAAGTAATGACAGAACCACCATACACACGTATAAACGAATATTGGCTTTAGAACATCTCATGTCGTCAACAAGAACTCGTATGTCATCATCCATAAGCACTGTAGAGCCAACTTATACCGTCAGACATCTCGTGAATGTACCGTTTCACACGCCCTCTTGCGGTGTCATCAACAATATTTTTATTGACGGCCGTTGGGTGACATGTATCAATAACTCCGTATAGTTCCGTTTTCCCACACCTTGTCCATAATACTTATGTTATTAAATTGTGTGTCAGTTTGGTTGCCACATCACACGAACCAGCCGTTATTAAATTAAAATTTACCGTAGGAGATTATTTTTCATGTAAACACACACGATTCAGGCGTATTTATGCTGCTCTAAAAAGCATGTGTTCTTAGAGTGAAATTGTGACATCTGCTTTTGACAGAGAAGCGAGTGGACAATTTTAGTGAATTCCAAATGGAGCCGATAGTAACAGAGACTAAACTGTGTACGTTTGTATTATCTTTTGAGTTGAAAGAACCATGGTTTTGCAAGGTGAAAAACCTGTCCAAACGTTGACCAGAATAAATCCCCTAATTTGATGCAATATATAATCAGGATTGTTACTGCTCTCACGGAATCGTCGTTGCCATGGAAATGTATTACTTGCTACACTCTATCAGTTGAATAATTCAACACTGTGTCTTTTGAGGAAAGACCCTTCATCTCCCAATCGCGAGAAAGTTAATTCAAGTCGTACATTTCTAACAAGTAGCAGATTGTTGCTTCAAGGGCTAACATTGCAATTACCAAGCCCGACGCACGTACCATTTTAATCACACGGCACCGTGGTTATCGACTGCCGCTGGTTTGAAATGGCTTGATTTTGTTAGCCTTGAAAGTCATCCACTTTTGACAACACTGGAGCACAGATGAATATAGTTCATCTGAATCTCTGGTATATGTAGGCAGCCACTGTCTCCCCTCCTCACTCTCTCTCTCCCTCCTCTTTCTCTCTCTTCCTCTCAGATTAAAGGAAACACTGCCCCAATCAACCGCTCAGCTATCCACCTCGTACCCATCACACTTCACAACAAACTGCTAGAACACTGCTGAACATAAAGATGTGACCTGAAACCCAAAGTTTGCATTTGCAATCCCTCATTGTACAATCAATGTACAACATAAGCCCTCGTTAGAAATACGACACATTTATGGGTGACTGGGATCTAGCTAGATTCTTAGAGGCAACTTCACGGACACATCCATCATGGATTTAAGGCAAATATCCAATTACCATTCTGATTGGTTTTCGCGCGTTTCCTATGTCCCGTTGCAACATGTGGTGTATAAAGTTCCATGTTGGTGCAAGCTTTTCAAAGATTAAATTGACCTCAAGTTTTTTTTTGCGTTTTCTTTTTAAATTACATTAAACCGCGCTTTGGAGCTGCAAGTCTGACGTCACTGGGGTATCAACTGACGCCCTGTGAAGACGTGTATGATTGCCAAACCCTCAGTGACGCAGAAGGTGAATGACATTCAAATAAATCATGGGGTACTTCAGAATGCATTATGGGATTAAGGGACGAGATTTCACTGTCCGTAGATCTGTTAATATCGTCCACAAAGTCAGAGGGGAATCGGCTTGATTTACCGTGTATATGTCTGACATCCCCACTGAATAAGTTGGGTTATGCTTTTTACTCTTCACTCAATAAGTACGTCAAATTACAAGCTACTACTCCTCCCTGTCGGAAAGACTTTATAAAGAAATGCTGTACGCAAAAAGTCATGCTGAGAAAAGATTTTTTTGAATTGTGGGTAGAATACAGCCACTTAATCAATCTTCATCACTTGACACGAAACATGGCAAGACATTAAATTATCTAAGTGGAGGTGTTTAGTACTAAAGTAATAACACATTGAACTGAGAAACTATGCGCTAAAGATTAATGATCGCTAAAAATTAATTTGCAAAACTAATTCATTTCAACGATGGAAAGAAAGGCCCCATGACATAAAGATAATTAACTAGTCACGTAAAATATATGAATATGTGTGTGAACGATGAGCACAACTTGCAGAAATCAAAAAGTGTTGTTTTTTTTTAAATTGTGCCAGAGCATAGCTCTATGGCCAGAATAACAGTAAGCAGTAAGCCAGCGTTTATTTCAACACGAGAAAAGACACTGCCGTCGCTTTGTTTTTCAACCAAACATCTTGCCAATATTGTCTCACTTAATATTCAAATCTCTTTTCAGCTTCAGAGACGTCCCAGCAATAATGAAACAATTCTTGAAATTAGATAACGATTACATCAGGATAAATTTCCTAGTTTTCTTAAACCATACTATTTCGGCCCTTTAACTTATACGAAGAGCGAAGTTGGATAGTTCTTCACATCGACATATCCCCTACCGACATCCTGCGACAGCATAGTTGGAGATTTCTATAGCCGTGTCTTTACCTGAGGCATCTTGAGACTCTTGAGTATAACATCCACGTTGTACTTGATCATCCCATTGTTCCTCTGTACACACTTAAGATGTAATGTTGAAGTACTCTACTTTCCCTCCCGTCCGGTGATGCCTATCGGGCTCCTCTTCTTCAACTCAAAAACACCTCAGTACTAGTCTTCAACTTGTTTTTCCTTCTTCTTTCAGTACTGGTACAATCATCTGCACCAGACAAAGTATAACAATTATTGCCTCCGAGTGGACGGCTTGCTTAAAGCTCCAGCTCAACATTGGTAAGAAGAACAACATGAATGTTCACAGATTTACATATACCTTACAAGGTATAAAGATAATGATGGTGGAAAATGTTCCTTCAAATATTTCTGCCTGAAGTGTTATCGTTTTTAAATAATAAATGAAGTAAGATCCAAAATTGGTTTTCGTCTCAGTGAGACGAAAACTCTGCCTAGGAATGTGTACAAAAATGCTGAATGCATTTTTAATGTTTTCTCGGTAATGAAACAACGAAATGAGCTGACATTTTCACATGTTGGTTTGATTTACACATATCTTGATTTGTGCAAAGAATGTGCACATTTACAGTCAGTTTACCAGTATTGAGCAGGGGCTTTAAACGATATCCGGCAAACGGAGTTATTTTTCCGTGCAGTGAAAAAAAAACCATGTTGTCACTTCACATTAAGGTAAAAAAAAAACTAATAATAACATCGACATTTTTCATACGAGATGCATAATCAATTCAAATCAATCACTGTGCCATGAAAATGCAATACATGTTACATCGAGAAGGAACCTTACCACTTCACCTGGAATACTCTGCCGTGACATGGATGGCGTTCCAACTTGTACCGTTGAGTGCGCTATACTATATACAATGTACTTATTGTCCGTTCCAAAAGTGTAGGGGTTATAACTATTAACGAGGGCGCTATAACAGTTCATCATTCATTTCCATCAGCACTGCATATAAACATGTACATCCAAAAACAGTACCTCCAAGGACGAAACTTTATAATGCTGGTAGGTTATTAAAATTCCATCATACTATTCAAACAAAGTCATGTGTAAAGTATTCTTGCTGAGACAGAAATAGACAGTTGGTAAATGGAACATTGATAACAAAGAGCAGGAAAAATTAAACCAACATGCAGCTGTACGAAATAAATTGCCACGATTGAAGGGTCTATTGCCATGTTTACTGCCTCGAGACTATAATGAAACAGGTTGGACTTTGGTAAAGAAACTATCAAGAAAGTGCCACTCAATAATAAGCAATTACTTGACATCGGAACAAACAAAGCAGATTAAACTGACACTGAGTCTGAGGCATACTCTATCAATCGGAAATCACAAATTACTTCATCTGACGTTCTCTTCAACAGTCACTGTCAAATTTATCGTCATCGTTCCGGTGTGAAGTACAAGCAGCCACGGTAACTTTCTGCTCGTTACAAAACGAGTGCAGTTACAATGTAGATGGATATCTTTTGACAAGCAAGCGAAATGCTTGGCCCTTAATTAATATTTAATGTTTTGTTTTTACCAAGTTTAAAGCTCAACTTTGGTATTAAGAAAGAAAAACATACATGTTCACAGATTTACATATACCTTACATGGTATAAAGATAATGACGGTAGAAAACTTTCCTTAAAATATCTCTGCCTGAAGTGTGTTCGTTTTTCAATAATAAAATGAAATAAGATCCAAAAATAATTTTCGTCTCACGTGAGGAGAAAAAATGTGCCTAAGAATGCATGAATGCATTTTTACCGTTTTCTCGCAAATGAAACAAAAAAATGAGCTGAAATTTTCACAGGTTGGTTTTATTACATATTTGCGCAAAGAACTGAAGCATTTACAGACGCTTTACCAATGTTGAGCTGGGGCTCTAAACTTCCTGTTGCGTTCTCGATTTTCATAGTATTTTTCACAAACATAGTTTTGAAATAATAACTTAAACAAACAAGTGTTCATTTATAAGCTCAAGCAATAAACCGCAAGGGATTTTATTTTATAAGCTGTCAAATTTGACAGCTCAAAATCCCATCGACCTGTAAAACAATACTTCCAAAATGTTACCTGCCAGCATATTTTGATAAAACGCCACTGCAGTTAATGAACCAGAACTGGGTCTATCATATCAACATCAGTTTACAGTGTAACGGCATCATCAACAAAAAATATATATTTTTGTCAAATGAACAATCCCCATGAATATAGTAATAAAAAGCTGAGCATTAAAAGACGTGTTTAAAGTAGGTCACAGTCTAGCATGACGAAACTGGGAAAGTCTTTCATGGGAGTGAGAGATATGGGTAGAAGAAGAAATTATTAGTTTTATGTTATTGTGTTATATATATTTTATATAGAAAAGTACTATGAAGGCATTGGCAATACCTTCTTAGAACTTACCAAGTCGTCTTATTACATCAGCACAATCACAAACACTGCAGCGGTTTATCTTGACACGCCATAGTTTTGAATGCAGTTCAATATTATAGCCAACGGTTATTCGGTCGCACTTCTTGCCTCGTTTACTAATTGGATTTCATTAATTAAGGATACAGTTTAGGAGCGAGTAAACTGAACGCATATATCGCTTTAGGGAGTTGCTGACATTTTACGAATCACGACTTTGCAATTTGAGGTTCAGCAGAACTAGTTCCGGGGGGGGGGGGGAGCACCGCTCTCTCGGTTGGCCCTCAGCTAGATGAACCTCGGTTGATTAAAGCTTCCTGGTCGTCAAGAGTGCTTTGGCCTATAAGGCATTTTTCACGTCGGTCAAGATGTCGTTGTCTTATAATATTAGGGACCAGGATGGGCGGATCCCAAATGGCAAAAATGAAGGGGGAATATGAAACAAAACGGCGTTAAATTCAATATAACAAGCAGTTTGATTGTTATCACGACGAGTCCATAAATTGTGCAAAAACTGACTGAGTATATCCCCATATTTATTTACTTTTTGTTTTACCTCGAATCATGTGACGTGTCAAGTATTTAATACCCAATTAACGACAGGTTTATTGGGTTTCGATGAAACCAAACTAACAGCACCACCTTACTTGTCCTTTATAGATTCTGTAAATCTCTCCTAAATCATTTATTATTCATGAGCCACACAAATACCATCCCAAAGTAACACCCACTTTAGTGCCAACTCTACCAATCGATTCCATTATTGTCTGGCAATCGTCAACATGGACTTTCTACGAACTCTCGTCAACAAACAACATGAAACAACTCATTGGGCCGTTAATATTCTCCTTGCTGGTTTTACAATAATGTATGTACAGACAAAGGGGGGAACTTTGTACAGACACGCATTGCTTCAGTGTGAACCCAAAAGTGAAGGCAAGATCACAACTGTTACATGTATAGGTAAGGTTTACTGTGGTGAGGTTTCCAGGAAATCGTAGACATCTTCCAATCGGAAACACACAGATAACGGTTGTAGTGAAAGTAAAGGAAAAACAACAAACTAAAAACTTTCTATTTGTTTACAAAATTTTACGATTTTTGGGTAGAACGTCGTTTAATGTTGTCACATTATTCACTCTTTACTGAGAACTGTAGGGAGGGAGTTTGACCACTGTACAGTTGCTGGACAAGACACATTGACCACAAGACTGTCCATGTCATCTGTTTGTATTAAAATGGACTTGTATAACTTCAATTAAACAATTTTTTTTCTTCTTTGTGCAGAGAACGGAGAGACTTGGCTCGAACAGGTGGTCGTGGAAACTGACAACAAACACAGCAGTATTTACCAACACCACGGCAACAAGAGTGCACAGATTTTGACACTTTCTACTCAGTAACTTGAGTTCTCTTCAGAATTGCTTCCGTGTGGAGTTGAACACTGCGAATGCTTGCGTCAAGTGATACAGACACTAATCTGATCAAACAAAAACTTTATCTCTATTCCAAAATTGAAGCAAATATTTATAGACGGACGGTTATACGGTTGAATGTCACTGTTGGCTAGCAACATTTGATAGATCAACTATTATATTTTGTGACCAGAATAGAGGTCATATTATATGGTGGATTCCATTGATGATAACTCAGCCAAGCGCAACCTCTTTACACAACCCATCCAGTTTGTGTTCTCGTATCTGACGTGTTTGAGATCACTAATTCATTATTCATGTCGCCACCAAGCGATACGAAAGGTAGTGGGAAGAAGGCAGCGTTAGGTTTGTTGTCGAAAGACCCATTAGGCACGAGCCCCGCCAGCACGGGCAGCGGAGCTCACAGCAAACCTGTCGTCTCCAAAACGATGGGTAATGGGGCGGGATCGCAATCGCGGTCCCACGGAGCCAACTCACAGAATGGAAAGAGCGAGGACTCGGACTTGGCGAAGCTAAAAGCCAGGGTGGCTCGTTTAGCTTTGGATTTACGGGAAAAAGATACCGAAATACAGAGAATCAAAGAGCAGCTTCAATCTCGCGATGGTGTCATCTCGGAACGGGACAGCGAGATTGGGAAACTTCGTGAAGAGGTTCACAAACTACGGTCCGTCTTACAACAGAGAACGCTTCAAGATGTTGTCCGACCGGATATCTTATCAACGATCCATGAGGAGCATGGAATGGCTGGAGGGAATAAGGACCGAAACAAGAAACAAGGAGTTTCCGGAGAGAGTGGAATACACAATAACGTGACGTCAACATCTGCTGATAATTTGAAGAGATACGAAAAGGATTCAAGGTATACAACAACAAATAATGTTCTTTTAAACATTTTCTTTTTTTTCGATTATTATTGATAATCTGTGACCTATTCTCTAGACGCATTGGCTATAAGGCTTGCATTATCATCAAGGCCTTTGCAGAATTCAATATTTTCATTTGGTTTGTTTATTTTTGTGTAACAAGCTCTCACAGTGCCATTTTGTACGAGTTTATTCAGACATCCAGATTCATGATTTAGTACAATTCTTTCTCCATGACAAAATATTTCTATGACATCAACCCCCCAAAATGACTGAAATAAAACAAATTATTGTAAAAAATTGATTTGATATTATACATTACATAACCATAAGAATCCCAAACACATGTGGTTTACCTACGGCTATTTACCTCACACGGCGCGTATTGAGCAGTGCATCTTAGATGATTCTTCTATTGATGTGTTTCCATGGTGACCTTTCAGAGCTATATGATAATCATTATGATTAATAATTCATAATGAGCAGAAACCATTCAAAGACGCATCACGGACATGTTCACATCATCTTCAAAATATTAAACTTAAACAAAATATTAAACAAAATTATTTCATTACGTGTCACCCTAACCTTTCCTTGAATCAATTCAGGAAAATATAAAAATGTCTGATGACTCGATGTATGGACAAATCTATTTTAATACGAATCCTAGGCTAACATCATTTTTCGTAGATACACTCTCGTTGGTTCACAGCAAAAATAAAAGCATTTGCAAAATTCAGTGTCCAATTTGTAGTCCAAGTTTATTGTCCAATTATTGTCCGATATATAGTTCAGGACGAATTGTTTGTGAAATGAACAGCACTTGAACACAAGAACACAAGAACACTAGTTAATGTAAGCTGTATTATTTTGAAAACCAACCATAATAATGTACAAAAATGACTAGAAAAAAAACACTATAGGTTAAGAATTCAAGTTTTGACGTTTTCTCCTCAATTGTTGTGTTTGGCTGATTGCATATATGACTTCCATGATTTCATAATACTCATAATTTCTTTATAACTTCGTACCTGCCCTTTTCTAAACATGCTATGAGTATGTGAATCTATTTATAAGGATAGACTAACAACGGCCATAGACAACAACTCAAGGTTTTCTCTATGCATATATAATCATTCGTCATTTTTATACAGGGTTTGTCAGTGTAATACGTCATTCAGTTTAATGACGAGTAACTGTATTTTTACTTCTCCAATATGAAATTGTACAATTGTTTTAAAATTCATGTACAAAGCGGTTCTTATCAAAGCAAGAGTATACGTTTAAAAAAAAGAATCTTGATTGATGGAAAGGAAGTCAATTCATTAAATAATTATATACATATAAGTCATGAAGAACGCACATTAACGTGTGATGTATGTGGTTTTAATTTAATTTGAATACAATACAAGAAAACAAATGACCTGCTCTTCAACACAGCGCCTTATGACATTTCAAACTCTACCCAAGCGTTCATTTTGACCTGGCAATGTGACGTAGCGCTGTGACGTATGTTTAGGGTTTAGAGGAAAGTTCACAAGCAACTTGGACAGGAATCGAACCAACGACCATGCACTGTCTTTAATAGTTTCTAGAAAAATAAGAGAAAACAAGTCTTGGAGGGCATATAATGAACAGATGACCATTAATGCAAAACGGGACTGAATTTGAAGATGCCCCAAAGCCCTATGTACTGGGTTAAATGCATAAATATATGCAGAAACCCATTGATTCAATCGGTGCGTTTGACGGATTACACGATGCGTAAAGCAGACGAAGGTAATTCAGTTTGATATCAATCTCCTGTGATGATTCACAGTATAAGCCATGCGTTAAGGGTAGACTGGGGTCAGACATCACCGCTGTATCTTTTACCTGCAAAGTAGACTCTTCAACGGGTGAACGACGGTTATTGTATTCCATCTTGTTCATAGGTTAGTCCCTGCCAAACCAACCCCAAAACATTTCCCATCGTGTCAATTCGTCAGTTTAGATTGCCAACTTCAGTTTGTTGGCCCACAGCATTCGAATTCCGTTTTTGGCAAGGTGTGTCGAACAACCCCTTGCAATTATCGACTTCTAGTTTGACATCCCAAGCATTCAATAATTCAATTCATCAGAGGATGAGGCTAATAGTCTCAGTTTGAATGACTGTTATTGTTGTACAGATATTGTTGTATGAAGCGGCTTGCGGCCCGACCCTCTTGCTAAATCCCGCTGCTCCGCTCCACAGGATTAAATATTTGTTGTCTACACTGCATGCACTGTCGAAATCTACCTTAAAAAAAAGCACAAAAACATTTTATTTATTTCCTAAGTGTTTTACAAATGGGCGTCAATACAGTTTAATTACTCCGCAAAGGCACGTAATCCACGACGTGTATATAGCCCCGGTGCCGTGCAATCGTGCATCAATCCCCCATCATGACGTCTTTATTCGATCCAGCCATTTTAGTAATTGCTTCTCGCACTTTCTCTGTACTCCTAGTCCATCTCAGGATTCTGTAAACTCGCTGATTGATAAGTATATTGACCGTGTAAAGGTCATATTGTTCTTCATTTTCCACGAATTTCCTTTTCGAGAAATTGATATTTTAAGAAGTGAAATGTAGTTTTACAACCCGAATACATTAGGGGCGCATATAATACGTACAGAAAATTCAAATTTAAATCACCATTTTATTTTAAGCTTTAGATTACATAGATGAGAAGAAATGATAAGTATGGCAATCTGACTGAAAAATAATTATTCTATGAAGACCAGATTCAGAATTGACGAAAGTATAGAGGTCTGAAATTAAGCCAAGGTTAGTTGCATACTGCCTATACAAATCACAAACATGGGAACAAGCCAAACAAACAACAAATGTTATCATACAAGATATCGTAAATCTAGGGGCAATTAACGAATATTCAGCCTGGTAATGAGATTCAACGTATGTGAAATCAACAATAAACACAAGTATATTGCGTCGACCATATCGTATCGGGGGAAAATAGCCGACAATGGCGTCTAAATCTTTGGATTTGGAAATTTGCACGTGCAAGTATAGTGTTCAACATGACTTTCGTTTGGCATTGGAGGATTATCAAACGGGCAATAGCCAATGAGTGACCGTGATAGTATGTAGGCCATCCGATGTCCCATCAAGGAAACATCGTGACTTCCCGGAAAAACATCTTTTGTCAGAAAGAGATCGAAGAGCAATAAGCCGTGATCATACAATAAGTTACGACCCTCTGAACAACAAATACCTCTATTAGGAATCATCTTATGGACAGTCTTGTCTTCTAATATTCACATTATATATACTTCAATTTACGTCCAATATTTACGTCAATCTTACTTCACAGAGGCGATGGAGGCCATTGCCTCCATGCCCTTGGTCATTGCCTTTGTGCCCTTAAAATGTTCCAACATATATTTACAATTTCCTCATAGAGGTGCCCTTTATCAAGAAGAAAATGCCTTGATGCCTTCCTCTTTCTGCAACTAAGCATACAGGCCCGATAGTCCTGTATTTTAATGTAGCCAATAGAAACAGCATTTCTGTATTTTTTATGATACGGACAATACAACATCTTATCCTATCTTACCGTATGATTCGATATTGAAATAAAAACATGCTGATGTAGCAATATCACTAAAAATGTTCATAGTCAATAAAACAATTCATTTGCTACATTACTGAGATTTAACAAATCATTTCACAATAACTTTCCGTCATTTATTGACCAAGGTTCATGCACGTGTTATCGATTCAATAAGACCTCAAATTAAATCCTTTCTATGCATAGAACATCCAATCGTTTCAGAAACATACCTGGACGTTAATACATTAATGACTTATGGATGTAAGAAACTTCAAAGATGAGGTGAAGTATAAGATGCAATGACGTCAGGAATAATTAACAAGTAGAGGACGAAAGATGAAGCTCAATATTAAGAAATAACTAGAATCTGCTCATCTGGATGAATGATCTTCAGCAATCCGAAGACGATATCACAAAAGGCTGCCTGTCAATAAAGCGCGCTGCTCTTGAAGCTCATCTTAACTTCACATTGTTCAAAGACATTTTAATTTAAATGTTTCGTTCTCGAGAAATTAGAAATTCCAAGCGCTACTATTACAATCCCCAATCCTCTGGTGTGGCTTCAAAAGCCGTTAAAAACAGATCTACAACGCATTATAGTGAATTATTAGTCGTTCAGAAGCGAATTAGAATCACGCGGCTGTTGACGACCCGGAACCCGTTTTGGTAATTGCTCATAGTGGATTTAAACTACGTTTTAATAAATCCATTTAAGGAAAAAGCTAACGTTGATCCCTTCCTGAATCCTTACGCCCAGGGGAAACTAAAAAGAAATATTCTTTAACAAATTTAGATCCAACAATTGAAAATAAATCAATTCAAGGAAACAGTTCAATAATTGAAAAACTGGCAAGGAGAAATCTTAAATGTATTTTTTCCCCTTGCCTTTATTCTAGCACAAATATTTCAAATCGATCTGAAAGTTTCCATCCAACAGAAATGTTCTCGGTTGTGAGATTTAAGTTCTTCTTGCAGCAAAATCAAATATTTGTTTGGAATAGGGTAAATTTGCCCATGCCAAGGAAATTAATTTCATGACCCGTTTCGTATCGACGAACGTTGGGCTTTGTCTTCTTCATCACCCCTTAACGATCGAGTTTAAAGATTACAGGTGCATTTTCTCTCATTCATTATTTCCAAACCCCAATTAATCATAGCTATTCATATTATTTTTAACTACAATTTACATTTGTTAATTTTGTTGCACAGATTTATCAGATGAAATAACCTCTTAAAAACTGTGATCTTTAATAATCCTTTAACCTTCTCATCTTTACGCAGTTCTAGGCAGCTAATTAGGAATGCAGTTCTTGAGAATGACTTCACTAAGAACTTTGACACGGCTCAAGTAAAGGAGATTGTTGATTGTATGTACCCCATGCAATTTAAAGGTGGGCAGCTTGTCATCAGAGAGGGGGATGCTGGTGCACATTTCTATGTGGCAGCAGGTGAGTTCAATTAATTATGAAGATGTTGAAATGGATATGGGTAAGAAGGGGCAGGTGAGTGGTTAGGGAGGGGCAGACGAGTGGTTAGGGAGGGGCAGGTGGGTGGGAAGGGGCAGGCGGGTCGGGTGTGTTGCGCAGATCCAGATTAGCCAAAGCAATGTAAGCTGCAATTTTGTATTCCGACATGACTGTTGGATTTATTATTCTTTTTCCCCGATGAATATTCATAGAGGGTGGTCTAGAGGTCAGCAAGGCTGGAAAGGTACTTGGCAAGATGGGACCAGGTAAAGTATTCGGAGAATTAGCCATCCTTTACAACTGCACAAGAACGGCTACAGTCACAGGTAAGTTCAAATTTAAGAACAAAGTTTATTTTAAGAACTCACTGTAAAATAAATTTCAATGATTTTGAATTCCAAAGATCAACAATAATGTTTGTGCATTCAAGCGATTGATGTCTATACCAAATACTTAAGATTTTGATTAATAACTGATTTGATTAGATTAGATCCACTGTTTTCTTCTTACTGTACAAATCGACCACATGATAAATTTAATATGACACACATTGATTGGATTAATATTCACAGCTGTAAATGACACCAAGATCTGGGCAATCGACCGCACTGTATTCCAAGTAATCATGATGAAAACATCAATGCAACGACACGAGGAACATCTCAAGTTCCTTAAGAGGTAAACAAGAAATGTCTTATTTGTGTTTTGCCCATACACCGATGTGTGGTAAGATTTTGAGTACTGCATACTCAGTACTTTTCCTTGAGTCCTGTGAACAAAAATCCACAGGCATAAACCTCGAGTGAGATTCGAACCCACGACCCCCGCCATCTGGAGCAGATATCTTACCAACTAGACTACCGAGATTGCCCGGCAGCTACAGGCAGTTCGAATCCTATTAGCAGCGGGTACTGCAAGAAATGTCTTATTCTTACAATGTTAGCCCTCGCTATGAATCAAACCATTTCAAATTCCCCACGTGGGATAATAACGTATTCTCAAGTAATGTTCGTCCATGTATGTTGGTTTCAGTGTTCAAATAATGAAGGGTCTGTCAGCATCAAACCACTTCAAGCTTGCCGAGAGTTTAGAAGTGGAATTCTTTATGGCTGGAGAGTACATCGTCAGGGAAGGAACACGTGGGGATACTTTCTTCATCATAACCAAAGGATCGGTAAGTTGATTCCAAGTCAACTTTTCTTGTCCATTATCTAAAATGACAAGTTGACAGAAGGTTCTCTTTCTGCATATGTAATTCTATCTAGTTTTAACACTAGTTTTTTTTTAATTTATTTTTTATTATTATTAATTTTTTTTGGTTTGTTTTTTTAAATTCTTCATATGCCTCCATACTAAAACTAGTTGTTCCATGAAGTTGTCGAAGTAGATATTTCGTTTGGAAAAAGAGGTCAGAATGAGAAGACGTGTTTCCTTTTACTTAATGTTTCTTGACATAACACAATTATAAGTAACGGTAAATCTTATAGGCAGCCACTTTATCTTGTATAGCCTTGGAAGAAAGTATTTAGACTGGTTCCCGGTCCCTACATCGTTTTCGTTCTGACTGAATATAGGGACCGGTAGCGGGTAATGAAAATTAGCATATACCTGGCAGATTTCTGCCAGGTATATGCTAATTAGAATTAGCATAATGTCTACGTAATCCCATAATGCAATGCAGCCTTACACAAAACGTGATGGACACAGAATCCCCCATCGTGCAGACCATGGAGGTAGAAATCACGCTAGTTAAGATGATCTTCTAAAGTTAGCGTGAATTTCGATGTTGAAGGTTGGTTCACTGTATGTCCGGAGGAAGGGTTACGATACACACGTTTGCTAGTGTCAAACAACAACATGCACACGTCACGAGAATAGCCACGTCATCTCTAAAACTAGACAATTACTACTGCGCCCGCGCAATCGAGGGCCTATCAAAAGCGCGATATACAGACAGAAGAGAACGATGTAGGGAACGGGAACCAGTCTATTTCAGATTATGCTCTAAATATTGCTTAATATATCAACATTCTGTCTACCGAACATTCCTCTTGGGAAAGATTGGACTCAAAGGGAAGACAAATTGTGTTCTAAGCACTGCACCTTGTATCAATACAGCTTCTTTGTTTCTCAGAATGTAAACATGAAGTGAGCATCTACTGTTGCTACTTCTTAGTGCTCTTACTCCCAGCACCCATCAATGGTTTTAAAAAGAGCCAGTTGGTTTCTTCCCTGCATTTCACCATATACAACAGTTTCCTCTTAATAGAATTGTTTACCAGGATCCTACAGTCAGTGGAATTTTCTCACGTGATAATTCCATTTAAACTGTCAAAACCTCCAGAACTGTACAATGTCTGTTTTGTCCTTTTGAAAATCCCCACGAGCCAAGGGAATGGCTTGACCTAAAAACACTCCATTATTGAATTAATCCCGCAGTGTAGTTCTTTCTGGATAAACCAATATCAAGCATTTCGTTGCCACGGCAATCCTCATGGATAAAAAAAAAATGTCCAACATGAATGTTGGTATAGGCCTAACCGCATGTAAAGATAATGGTATACACGCACAGTACATAAATGAACTAGGTTATGCTTCTGGGGTGATGAATGCCACTCAATAAATAGTTACACATGTGTGATCAGTATGTAGACATTTCTTAAAAGTTGCTCTCGTAAATCGTCATTAAATAAATCTCAAGAATCCTATCCTATTGAAAAATGTCAATTAGTCCAATTATTATCCTGTTCATTAGTCAACCAATAACCTTACTGGTTGTGATTGCTCTTGATTTCTGGATTGAAAGTTGATTACAATTGAAGTTTCAAAAATTGAATTAAACTTTCAGACCTGGAGGTTTGTTTGCATTTCACAGTGAAAAAAACCTTTAGAATATACCAAAAATAAATCTCATGGATATTTCTGTGTTTATATTTAACGCATTAAGAGGAAAATGATTTAAGAAGTTTAAAACTAAATATCGTTAAACCTTTCCCATGACACACTATAGTAAAATATACTTGTCCAAATCTTCCCTTATCTTATTCTTAAACTGAAGTCAATTTCTCCTTATGAAAAATGGAGTCATAACTTACATCACTAATTAATCTTTCCCATGAAATATGGCAATTACATTCACGCATGCGCACCGACGTTATTGGAGGGAAACGCCATAGAGTTGTGTACCAGGCAGACGCACAAACGCGTGTGTCACGCCACCATTAGCCCCACACAAAAAGGCGCCATGTTCCCTCATTTTCCCCACCAGAATATGTGTTAGTGCGCACGCGTGGTGTGCAATTGACATATTTCATGGAAAGGGTCTATTAGTTTTGCACAAAACCATACCTTCTATAATTAAGGTCCAATTACAGTCCACCATCTGTCGTACTCAATCTAAGATAACAAAACGAAAAATCCATAATTAGTAATTTGTTAAAAAATGTCTTTATTAACATAGACCAAGAGGATGTAAATGTAGGCTTCGGTTTTTATTTCATTAGAACTTTCCTTAATAATGAACCCCCAAAGAATGCTTTCTCATTTGTTTATTATATCTTGACGCTCAGGTACGAGTGACCCAATGTGTGACAGGTCAAGATGAACCGCAGGAGGTTAGACAATTAGGGAAGGGAGATTACTTCGGTGAAAAAGCTCTGCTCAGGTAAAACAAAAAAACACAAAAAAACGAAGGTTCAAAATCACATTTCTTTGACTCTGAATGAGATTTAAGGCTGAAGAAATATGTTTGGAATGATCTCATCAGCCAGTGCATTTCATTCTCCTCGATTCTCGATTGCTATGGCAACTATCAAGGCAGTTACTTGTTTCCTAATTAAGTAAAAATTAGATAAGAACAAAAGTAACGCAATATACAAACACTCTTTCTCACCGTGGAAGGAAATATTAAAACACATATGAGAAATTGTTTACCGAACCTAATTGTACTTCTGATCACTATCTTTCAAGCCATAAAATGTACGTGTTGTACACAATGAATGAGTGATTAAAACCATTACTTGTTTACTTTTTATTTATTTTGGGGGGCTTAGGTAAATCAAGTTAATAACTAAAAAAAATATGAATACGACTGTTTTATCTTGTCATTGCTTTTGACAGTGAAGACGTAAGAACTGCTAATGTCATAGCTGGAAACAACGGATGCGAGGTGCTTGTCATCGACAGAATGTAAGAAGAAACGTGTATCGAAGGTGTCATTACCATGGCAACAGTGTTGTTTGTTTAGAAGAAAGTGAATATTTGCGGGGGTAGACAACTGATACTGACGGGATTTGGGCATGTTAAAATAACATTTTGAGAAATATATTCCATAGAACTGTAATCTACAGTGTACAGTACATGATATTTGTTTCTCTAGGTTACATTCCTTTGACTGACTGTAAATATGGTTTTAAAAAACTGCCTTTTATTGAATATTTAATTTTTTTGGTTTTGTTTACCCTGTGCAGAGTATTCAATGAATTGATCGGTAACCTTGAAGAACTACAAAACAAGGATTATGGAGATCAAGAACGAGGTGCTGCAAGGTAAAGAGATCTATACAATTGAACACGTTTTCTACTTGTAGACAAAGGTTGTTACCAACATGAGCATGTTGTTTAAGTCTATTGTGTGTTAATGTTCGTATGGATGAATGATGGGGGAAAGTGGGCCGACCGGAAAGTTTGCTTGTTTATGGCACAGCAACAGCTTTCAGCAAAGCAAAAAGTATGTGTTAGATTATAGAGAATTCTGTTGATAGAAAACATTTAAAAGAGAGAATGTCAAATTCAGACAACTTTTTGAGATGAAACCATGCATTATGTTTGAGAAATATACATTACATTTTATAGAAATTAATTACTTTTATTTTGAACATGATGCCTGGATATGTTTTAGGACCACACACACAATTGGCTTATGAAAGTTTGTACACAGAACATGTTTGTTGGTTTGTTGGTATGTTTGTTTGTTGGGTTGTTTGTTTGTTGGGTCGTTTGTTTGTTTGTTTGTTTGTTTGTTTGTTTGTTTGTTTGTTTGTTTGTTTGTTTGTTGGGTTGTTTGTTTGTTTGTTGGGTTGTTTGTTTGTTTGTTTGTTTGTTTGTTTGTTTGTGTTTGTTTCAGATGAAACCATGCATTATGCATGAGAAATATACATTAAATCTGATACAACTTATTGTACTTAATTTTGAAAATGATGCTTTGATATGTTTTAGGACCTCATACACAATATTGGCTTAACAGTTTTTACACAGAACTTGTTTGTTTTTGAATTTATCATGCCTTTGACAAAATGAAACCATATCTGTCAAATCAAATGAAAGGAAAAATAATAACCCTACAGATACCAGTCATCGTCAGAAGCTCCCACTGATAATAACAGCAACAGCAAAAAGTGAGTCTGTGGATCAAATGGTTGCTATGACAACCGTCCTACCTCATCGGCATTTAGCTTTGATAGTGGTTTGTCTTTTCTCCCTTCACTGTGATGAGTTTGCTGTGCTGATGTTTTTTACTAATCAACAAAATGCATCATTTCTTTTTGATATGTTTTAATCTAACATCTAACTACTTTATCCTATCAACGAAAGACACCAACAATGAAAAACAAATAAAAAATAACAATAAAAATCATAAGAGGTTGACATTCAATGTAAATTCTCATCATCATCCATTTCAAATCAAGGTTGAACTCCATTAATTGATTAAATAATTTGATTTAAATTTCCAGAAGTAATAACTATCTTAACATCATTCGTACATGTAATAGTTTCTTTTAACTGGCCCACAGAGATATTAAATAATTCACTAGCCATAATCCTATGACGATACCCCTAGTTTGGCATAATTGACTATCACTGTGACGTACTGCCGTCTCTCAAGCTACATCACATATCCAGTAACTCAAAGAGCCATTATATTTTTGTTATTTTTAACACACCGCTAGTTTCCAATTGAAAGTCCTTACGTTCTCCTTTTGGAATGAGATAAATGACATTTTAATGGTAGATACTTCAACAACAAAGAACTGTTTTCCTGCCCATGGATGAAAGTAATGATGCATAAATAAATAAACCGAAGTGACACAGTTCCCAGTTACTTCTATGACATTTACAGTAAACAAGTGAGAAAAGAACAATGGCCACTCCTGATATCAACCCCAACCCCGGAAAAACACAAAATAATTTTGCACAGATATTTAAATATTTGTCCCAAAATATATTTCAAACAGGGTCACACTTTAATAGCACATTCAGGTGAACGCAAAGGCTGATATTTTGGATTCCACAGAGCCTTCCTTTGCCAAATCATATCCAATAGTTTCAACACATTTTTTTATTTCAAAATTTCAACCATTTTGAAAAAAAAACCAGTTCACTGCACTCTTAACTGAACACAGTGTAGGCTAGATTGCAGTCCACAGATTATATATTGAGTATATGTTGAGATGACTGTCTAATGATTAACCAAATGTCTTTGACACAAACTCAGTACGTTAACAACGTGATACAGCTGCTATTGACACATTTATAAATTAGGCCCGTTTGCATTGCTTTCCCATAAGTATCCAGAATGGGTTTTCCAATTGTTCTAAACTGTGAGCTCAAGTACTCATTTTGTTAAAAGTACATACTAAAAAAAATTAAAAAAAATACATTCAAAAAACCATTTACGCAAAAGTAATAATTAAACATTTTCTCTCTTTTACATATAATATTAGAGAGACATTTTGATAACTATTTTTTTTAAATGTATTTTTATATATAGTTTTTGTTTCCTGAAGACTAAAACCTTTTTAGGTAGTACATGCCCTTTTCTCAAATTATTTTCTGTTGTTGACAACATTGTTCACACATTGAGAAGTAACAATTCATGCTTTGGAAGTTAACCAGCATTTATTATCACGCCATAATCAGAGACCGCAAAATATGATATACGAGTCTGTGTTCTGTTAACAAGCAAAAGGCTACACTTGTATTTCTCTATCCAAAACACGACTTATTTATCTGTTATGTTTTTTTGTTTGTTTTTTTTTTTGGTTTTTTTTGCAAAGAATTTTTGACAATGTCACTGTCACTATTGCAATGAAATAAGTTATGCATGCAAACACGTAAAAAAAAAAACATGAAGTTGGATAATACACATAATGGATAATTGCAAATAATTTTTGACAATGTCACTGTCACTATTGTAATGAAATAAGTTATGCATGCAAACACGTAAAAAAAAACATGAAGTTGGATAATATACTATTCACACAGATCCAGACATTTAATATTACAGTTACAGGATGATGATATGCTGTATTAGAGTACAGCTACCTTGAACTAATGGGATACTTATTGGACTTCCGTGACCATGCATGGGAAACAACTACCTCCAGAGTACATACATTGATATGTTGCTAAACAAACCTTCGGGCCAGAAACACATACGCTTGCCAAAACGTGTCACGTTTTGCTATGCATCACGAAATCTGATATTGTAAAAAGGGTTTCTCTGAAAAGAAAAAAGAACAAAATACTGCACTACTGAATTTCAAAACAACTACTATTGCTCCAAAATAAAAAAAGAAAATCAACAATAAAACCACAACAAAAGAAAGTTGTTTTTTTACAAAAATATTTGCGACAATGTTAAGGTGCATAAGTTTAAACCTATAATAAATGAATGATTTTAGAAAAAAAGTTGGGAATCCAGGATTGAAACATCATCGCTTGCAGTAGTCAATCTTTGTACACAGAAAAACCACAATCAATATCAAAGAGAATCTATTAAACTTCTAAATCTAGTTGCTTACATCAATTCTCCCCAAATATGTATCAAGCCATTAGGCCACAATTACAGGTTATAAAGATCTGCATAGAGGACATAAGTAAGCAGCTAAAAATGTAGATATTAGCTAAATGCTAAATAGACCTGCTGCATAAATAGACATTTATCTGTTGTACTGTATCGGACAATCAAATTTGGTTCATGAGTGTGTCCCAGTAGTTGGTTTCTCTAATAATTGTCTTATCTATAGTGCCATTTGGCCACCCTCAATGTTAACAATAACAATCGGCACTTTTCATTGTTTGATTTTCACATT
This sequence comes from Marthasterias glacialis, assembly GCA_911728455.2. Taxonomy (NCBI): domain Eukaryota; kingdom Metazoa; phylum Echinodermata; class Asteroidea; order Forcipulatida; family Asteriidae; genus Marthasterias; species Marthasterias glacialis. Next base: position 6,560,204 of record OU452237.1, on the reverse strand, counting down.
GCTGAAGATGCAGCACAACACTGGTATTTATAACCTTCAAGTAACCAACAAGTTATTACAACAGTTGAACTTACTCCTACAACCACCTTAACCGCTATAGTAGAAAACTATGCTTTATAAGCCTGTTTACTAAGCAACAAGCGCAGACTCAGTCAAAAGTGAATACTCAATTATGCTATAAGTGTGCTTATCATATTTTAGTGTTTAGCAGCTTTATGAAAATATTGATCCCTGTCCAAAAATGAACCCCCAATGTGACTGTGTTCGATTGATCCTATTACTACCCACTTTAATACACCTGTTATTAACAATACACAGGTATCTTAATTGATTGGAATCTAACCATTGGCAGATTTATAGTCACACCAACTATACTAAACCTCTAGTCTATTGATCCTGTTTTATTTGCTACCTCCTTGGTTAACTCTAAGGCCAACATTGCTGTGTTGTTGTATTTCGAGCTTTAGCCTACATGCTGATCTCCTGTGCTAGTTGTAATATTAGTAGACAGTAAATATCTTCTGTGGTTAGCTGGCATGTAGTTGAACTACTACATCTTTGCGCTGTGAAGTAGACAGTTGTTTAACTCATTACACATTCACCTCATAGTTTCGACCATCGGAATAAAGCTGTAATTGTGAAATATTAATGATCTCTAAAACAGGACAAGCAATACATCTGAGCCCGAATCAACAAGACAGCGTCGTCTTCAAGATGAATACAAAGATATTGAGCTGGATGATCTAGACATCATCGCTACTTTGGGTATTGGTGGATTCGGAAGAGTCGAGTTGGTAAGTAAACATCAACCCTGCTCCTTCCCCATATTGGTCATAATGGGGTTCGATACCCAGCCATCACATGACAACAAAATAGCAATTACACCCCCAGATCACATCAAATAGGTGTTTCAAAATAGCAATTACAACCTCAGATCACATCAAGTAGGTGTTTCAAAATAGCAATTACACCGCCAGATCACATCAATTAGGTGTTTCAAAATAGCAATTACACCCCAAAATCACACCGAGTAGGTGTTTCAAAATAGCAACTACACCCCCAGATCAGATCAAGTAGGTGTTTCAAAATAGCAAATAAAACCCCAAGATTACATCAATCAAGTAGGTGTTTCAAAATAGCAATTACACCCCAAAATCACATCAAGTAGGTGTTTCAAAATAGCAATTACACCCCCAGATCACATCAAGTAGGCGTTTCAAAATAGCAATTACACCCCCAGATCACACCAAGTAGGTGTTTCAAAATAGCAACTACACTCCCAGATCACATCAAGTAGGTGTTTCAAAATAGCAATTACACCCCCAGATCACATCAAGTAGGTGTTTCAAAATAGCAATTACACCCCCAGATCACACCAAGTAGGTGTTTCAAAATAGCAACTACACCCCCAGATCAGATCAAGTAGGTGTTTCAAAATAGCAAATAAAACCCCAAGATCACATCAATCAAGTAGGTGTTTCAAAATAGCAACTACACCCCCAGATCACATCAAGTAGGTGTTTCAAAATAGCAATTACATCCCCAGATCACATCAAGTAGGTGTTTCAAAATAGCAATTACACCCCCAGATCAAATCAAGTAGGTATTTCAAAATAGCAACTACACCCCCAGATCACATCAAGTAGGTGTTTCAAAATAGCAACTACACCCCTCGATCAGATCAAGTAGGTGTTTCAAAATAGCAACTACACCCCTCGATCAGATCAAGTAGGTGTTTCAAAATAGCAACTACACCCCTCGATCAGATCAAGTAGGTGTTTCAAAATAGCAATTACACCCCCAGATCACATCAAGTAGGTGTTTTAAAATAGCAATTACACCCCCAGATCACATCAAGTTTGTTTTTCAAAATAGCAATTACACCCCCAGATCACACCAAGTAGGTGTTTCAAAATAGCAACTACACCCCCAGATCACATCAAGTAGGTGTTTCAAAATAGCAATTACACCCCCAGATCACACCAAGTAGGTGTTTCAAAATAGCAATTACACCCCCAGATCACATCAAGTAGGTGTTTCAAAATAGCAATTACACCCCCAGATCACATCAAGTAGGTGTTTCAAACTAGCAATTACATCCCCAGATCACATCAAGTAGGTGTTTCAAAATAGCAACTACACCCCCAGATCACATCAAGTAGGTGTTTCAAAATAGCAACTACACCCCCAGATCACATCAAGTAGGTGTTTCAAAATAGCAATTACACCCCCAGATCACATCAAGTAGGTGTTTCAAACTAGCAATTACATCCCCAGATCACATCAAGTAGGTGTTTCAAAATAGCAACTACACCCCCAGATCACATCAAGTAGGTGTTTCAAAATAGCAACTACATCCCCAGATCACATCAAGTAGGTGTTTCAAAATAGCAATTACACCCCCAGATCACATCAAGTAGGTGTTTCAAAATAGCAATTACACCCCCAGATCACATCAAGTAGGTGTTTCAAAATAGCAATTACACCCCCAGATCACATCAAGTAGGTGTTTCAAACTAGCAATTACATCCCCAGATCACATCAAGTAGGTGTTTCAAAATAGCAACTACACCCCCAGATCACATCAAGTAGGTGTTTCAAAATAGCAACTACACCCCCAGATCACACCAAGTAGGTGTTTCAAAATAGCAACTACATCCCCAGATCACATCAAGTAGGTGTTTCAAAATAGCAACTACACCCCCAGATCACACCAAGTAGGTGTTTCAAAATAGAAATTACACCCCAGATCACATCAAGTAGGTGTTTCAAAATAGCAATTACACCCCATATCACATCAAGTAGGTGTTTCAAAGTAACAATTACACCTCAGATCGCACCAAGTAGGTGTTTCATTAAATTTCCAACTAGTGTTTGCTGTAAATCTCACTTGTTTGACCATTAGAATAAACATTTTTGTTTCTATTACTCTTTTCATCCTTTTGTTTTAGGTCCAAGTTGCAGGAGACAAGCAGACCTATGCTCTAAAATGTCTCAAGAAGTATCACATCGTCGAGACAAGACAGCAGGAGCACATTTACTCTGAGAAAAAGATCATGATGCATTCCAATAGTCCCTTCATTGCAAAGTAAGATTTTGTCGACAGAGTTGGTTTCACTTCACTGTTGTGCAATTAAAGCAAAAACTTGTTAAACATTTATAGCTGGCTTAACTACTTCCCCATCCAACAATATTCCTTGTAAACCCTAAACATAAATTTTGAAGACTGTTGAAGATGAAGAGAAGATGATACATTTGTAATGACTGTCATTTCTCTTGTATAAACCACAGCCACTCATCTGCTGTAGACAAATCAAATGCTAATGTTAATAAGTATAAATAATTAACTGCACTTCTTTCCAACAGGTTATACAAGACATTTACAGACAGCAAGTATGTGTACATGCTGATGGAGGTTTGTCTAGGAGGGGAACTATGGACCATTCTTAGAGACAGGTACGATAAACCCCGCCCTTTTCCCAGATAAGCCTTTCCCACCTGGCGGAGGGGGATGGCTGGAGCCCCGCCCATCCCTACTCCTTCCTATTTAAACAAAGAAATGTTTACCAGATGTATTCCTTATTTTCTTTTAACCAGTCAACATTTATATACACAGTTAAACCTTGAATAATGCCACATGGGGTATGTTAGGAAACTCAAGAGGCAAGAATGTTAACTTAATTGAAGATTATTCATTGTAATGAATAAAAGCCACAGTCTACTTGTTTTCTTCTCTAACCTCAGAGACAAGGGTTATCAAATCTTGAGATATCATAAATTGTAATTAAGGTACCACCTGTTTTTCTTTTCTCTTCTTCAGAGGGTCATTTGATGATCCTACTGCTCGCTTCTGCATAGCATGTGTTGTGGAGGCCTTTTCCTATCTCCATGGTAAAGGAATCGTGTATCGTGACCTTAAACCAGAAAACCTCCTTTTAGATGCCAGAGGGAATGTCAAAATGGTGAGATATCTGTTATATGCATGATCTCAAGATTTCTAATAATTGCCAAAAATGAAAATATTGATGTACCTAAGTGACATTTGGTTCACTTCGTTTGGAATTTAAGTTTTCAATTTTCAATTCAAGTACGTCTATTTCAATGTTATCATTAATGTACAACTATTGACATCATTACATCATTCAGAAATGCAAGAACAATCTCGCGTTACTTACAAATGTATAATGAATGAAGTTATGAAAAAGTTTCATATACAGTAAGAAAACATATAGGTTTTGGGTGAAGCACCGCTTTTGTACCCTAACCTATAGACAGACAATCGAAGACAGGACAAAGGAATATCATGACAGACAAAAAAAGAAACGAGACAATAAATGGAGTATGGACAAGCTTATCAAATTACTTTTATTTCAATTTAACAGGTTGTTTGATTTTATTCTGTTCATCCTAAGATTTATTTTCTTCGATTCGAACTTTTAACGTTATCGACTTTCAATTTCACAATCTCTTCAACAGGTGGATTTTGGGTTTGCAAAGTCCATTGGTTTTGGGCGTAAGACTTGGACATTTTGTGGTACGCCAGAGTATGTCGCTCCAGAGATTATTCTGAATAAAGGCCATGACTTTGCGGCTGACTACTGGTCACTGGGAATTCTTATATTTGAGCTTCTCACTGGCAAGTAAGTGAATGTTACCATAGCAACTTGATTATTACCAAATTACCTTAAGTCAACATTACCATAGCAACGTGAAATCCAATAAGTTGTTAGATTTACATTTGAGTATACATTTGATGGTGTCTAATGGCTAGAGTTGCATCCCTGAAGACGTTCAACCCCAAGAACTGCCGCCTATCATCACCAATAGACCTTGTGCATGTGCCGTCACCAACCGCGCGCAATTAGCCCTTCCCATGAAATATGCTAATTATATTCACGCATGCGTACAGACAGTATTGGTGGGCAAACGCCACTGCGTCACAACACCATTAGCCCCACACAAAAAGGCACTAGTGTCCTCTCATTTTGCCCACCAGTAGTGTTAGTGTACACGCGTGATGTGCAATTTATACATATTTCCTGGGAAGGGTCTATCATGTTGGTGATCACCAGCGCGTACTTTAGTCACGTGCAACTGTTACAAATATCTGGTGCGCGACGCAAGATGCGGTATTGAGCCAATCACTGCAAAGAAATATCTTCTGCGTTACACTAAATTATGTGCGTATTGTTGCTGCGCGTCAGGCTGAAACACGTGTTAATAAATTTTGTGTAATTCTTTTACCACATAAAATCTTTTTAAACTCAAAATTCGAAAATCTTCGTTATGAAAGTAAGCAAATTCATTACGTGACATAATTGTTTTTATTTTTTCGGAATAAATTACAAAATTCATGCTAGAATCTGTTAAATATTTACAATAAACATGAACGGCGCTCATGTGTGTGATCTGTGACGAAGTTGCACAAGGTCTTGTGCTTCAAATCAGGTTTAATTCGTTAATTGCAACATTAAATTTCTTCTTTGTCTTTCTCTTTAGCCCACCCTTTACATCCTCCGATCCTATGAAGACATACAATGTCATCCTGAAGGGAATTGACATTGTAGAATTCCCAAAGAAGATCTCACGCAATGCATCCCTCCTGATCAAACGACTTTGCCGTGACAATCCTGCTGAGAGACTGGGATACCAGAAGAATGGAATCATGGATATAAAGAAACACAAGTAAGATGGGTTCCTATGACAACCTAATACATTCATTTCAGCCTGATCATGTATCTTACCATTATCATTTCATTCCATTATTACAACTAATCCATTCTATTTAGTAAAGCACTGTAGTTACTTTTTATTGCCGATTATCATTATTTATTTATAATTTATTTATTATTTAGGGGGGGGGACTAATACAGTTAAATTTTTACTGTAAAGTGACTTTACATGAACAAGCTCTCTAAAAACAGTAACTTTTTATGTATGGATCAAATAAAAAACATTTAGACAGCAACCAACATAGTATCTAGACATCCTAGTCAAAAAACAACTGAAACAATGATCACGTAATGAGAATTACATTGGTTGACAGTACTTGTTTTTTTTTATTCTTGAAGCATTAAAGCAGTAAACTGCCCTGTTAAAAAAAATCCATAAAATACAAACAAGACTGGTGAATTAATCAGCGAGGGCCTTTTATAAACACCTTTACGGAAATCACAATTCAAATAGATTGGATAATATTAAGGTCACTTTTTGAATTCTCTCTTTGTGTTACCCAATAATTTGATCAATAATTACATTTTCCTACGAACTGCCTTAAAGAAATTCCATGAATACTGAGGGAGTTGATAAATCAAATTAGTTCTAAGCTACTGCTTTGTGTTGACTACAAGTCTGTATATGCATTATGGAGTAGAAGTGTGTAACAATCATTGAAGAGTGAATGAAATCTAAATCTTCACTATTTTCTGTTTCTCCCTGGCCGTACCGTCAGTCCATCTCCAACATCCACAACCTTAAACCTCATTGTTTCAATTCATCAGTTTAGCCAATGCTTCTCATTTATTCTGAATCTCTATTGAATTATAATGAAGCAGACAACCAATATTTCCACAAGTAACAACTGCCTTAATAACCACTAGGTGAAACTGCTTCCATATTTAATGAGTCAATTAATTAATACCTTATCACGTGACAGGTGGTTCCAAGGGTTTGACTGGGAAGGCTTGAGGAAACAGACCATCATCCCTCCTATATTGCCCAAGGTATGTGTTTCTCATTTTGCTGTTTATCATAATGATCAACCCTATGAGCATCAGACTGATTATAGTTGTTGGGGGCAGAACATTGTTGATCACCGATACATGTAGCATGTTAGGCTTCTATATAATGCTCATATGCCAGAATGTTTGTATCACAGACCAATGTTGTACATTTGTGTTTGTTGATTTTTTTTTTTAAATCTATTTCTTTAATTATTTATTTAATTAGAAAATCAGAATTTATCTATGGAATACTACTGCAGTAGACTGAAGAAAATGCTGTCCCCTCAATTAAGACTCGTTATCACTAATTGGCTATCTCTGGCCAGGGGGGGAGGGGGGGGGGGTAAAACACCTGTAAAGATAATTGATGTTGTGAAGGAGAGAAGCTCACAAGAGGTCCCATTTGGCTGGCAGGGTGTTAGACACCCACTAGAATTTAGAAATGGATTGATCAAAATAAATTTGTTGTACTATGTCCTTGTATGACAAGCCATTTTGCAGGCCACACACGTATCTCCCAACCTGACTATGGTTACGTCATTTTGAGTTTCTAACGATGGAGGCAATTATTGCATTACACATCAAGTTCATATATACATACATACATACATACATACACTGGGTTTTTATATCACTCTAAAACTGAAGCTAGTCATAACAGCCAAAATTAGTAATTTTAGACCATTTTTGACTAATTTTAGTCAAAATGTGGTCTAAAATGACTAATTAACACTGTTTTGACTAAGTTAGTTTTTAGAGAGTATAGTGCCATTTCATTTAGAACACAGCTCATTAGAGTGTTTTTCCGGCAAAAATCAGAGCTATTTTTGAAGTATGAGACCTTGCGTGGATTTCACAAAACTAGTCCTAACTTATGACGAGTCCTATAAGTTAGGACTAGTTACTCAACTCGAGATTAGACTAGTCCTAGCGCTTTGTGAAATCCACACCTGTTCCTTTACATAGCACCATGTAACGGTTTACAGGGTGCTGTGGTGCAATCTGCAGCCGATCAAACCAGGAACACCGGGGCGAACCCCCAATCTTTTTGCCTCACTAACTACACTCCAATGAATATTATTTTTTATTACTTCACAGATAAGATCGTGTGATGATGCAAGCAACTTTGATAACTATGGTAAAGATCTTGAAGTCCCTCCTGATGAACTGTCTGGATGGGATGAGAACTTCTAAGATTCTTCTGTATATTCATGAAGATGTCTCATGATCTTGGCATCAGGAAAATACAGAAACGACTGCAGGACTGAAGACAGGATACTGTTTTTTTTTTTTTTAAAGAAGGTGCTTAGTTCAACAAGACGGCAATGCAATATAAAACAGATTTGAAGAATCTTTGTTTAATGTCAGGTACCCAACACCTTATTGTAGGTAATCTTTGAACCTATCCCTGCAAAATACAACGAAATGCACCGACTTGTACAAGTGGTTGTAGTTTGTTGCATTCAGCAGTCATCTCAAATCCCATACTCCCTTGCACTGTGCTTGGCTTTGACATGTCCATGTGCAAACTTCACTGCATACTGGTGCATTTAGCGGAGTAAATGCCCAATGCTAGTGTAAACCAGTTCACTTCACAATGCAACAGAATCCTCTGTTGCATTTTGCTACATTTAGCAGGGTTTTCCATTTCAACTGTGTCGCATTTTGATGCGTTTAGCAGGGTGCATAGAAGACACAAGATGGGGGTTAGAGTTTAAGGATAGTCTCAGTTGTCAAGAGGGTAGTCACTGGAGAGGAGAGGAGATGAAGATTTGTACATTATTGAGTATTCTGGTTTTATAGATGTGAGCTGAAAATGCAGAAACATTTCAGGGAATTAATTTGGGAGAAGGAAAGAGAGTCAACTACTCATGATTTGTTTTTATACATGAAGTGCAATCCATGTTTTCAGGTTTCATAAACTCTGTAAAATCCACATTTCTTCAACAGTTACAATTGACATTCAACTTTAAATATCATTTTATTGTACGCAAATTTCCCAGAGGTGAAGAGAAATTTCAACAAACAAAAAAAGATTGATTTTGGTTCAGCTGACTCAGTGAATCTGTGAACTGTTTCGTCGTCTTGTTAACTCTTTTTGGATACGTCTTTATCATGTCTCGGGTACTTTTTGTAAAATATTTATGTAAACTATTCATGTTTGTTAATTTAAATAATGCGACTGAACACTGAGTGTATGTGTTTTTGTGTTGAACGGTGGGTACAAGGGGGGAAAAAAATCTAAAACAAAAGATAAAATGGGAAAGAGAATTACATGTGATGGTTGAAGCTTTGCACGTGCAATCTTCAATAAATTTAGACTAACATGGCAAAGTCTCTTACAGTTGGTCAAAATAAATAAATTCAGCGTTTTATCAATAGTAGCAGGTTTGTCATCTACGTCAAAATTTGACACAAAATAACCCAACTTAAAAACGTAGTACTGAATTGTACCATTTAAACCACAAAGTATATATGTATATATGGTTTTTCAATCTCTATGTCTGTCATTCGAATGCTAATCCACGTGTTTCAGAGAGCTATGGTGAGTTTGTACGTGTTGCTTCTTTCGACATTTAAAATATACTGACTAATTATAACCCAAACAGGTGCATAAAGAAGGTTGAGCATGAATAATACAGCAAAAGAAATCAATGGGTGTTCTTACTATATTTAAATTTGCTCTTCCATTTTTTGAATTGCACAAATAATAAATGTTCTGATTTATACTATGTGCTCCCTTATCAACGTAACAAACCGCTATTTGAGATTAGATTATGCAAACAGTTGTTTTAAGATCACTCACTGTAATTAAGTCATTCTGCACAAATCAATTTGTAGTTAAAATTTTATTTGTGATTTTGACAAGTGTGAATTAAGATTAGAGTTGAAATTCTACAATTGTCCTCAGTAAGTTCGCTGTTTTATCTTACCACTAATATGGTTTTAGGGTGCTTGTAAAAAAAAATCTAATACATGCTAAGATTACCAAGAGGTCATAGGTCAAGTCCAACTGTCGTAAATTTGTATTTGTTTACAGGTTCTGAGTGGATAAGAATTTTCTCTCATTGTAATTTGTTGGGAAAAAGAGATTCAAATAATTAGATTGTGTTTCCCTTAGCAACAGCAGCAAATCTTGAGTTTAATTTGGATAAAGGCAGATGCAATTATTTATATCTTTGCTCAGACTATAATAAACTTATTACCACAAACAAACATTCAAATGCAAACAGATTTTGACTAACAATGCCAAGGACGTTTCTGACTTTGTAGCATTTCATTTCAGAAGTGCAAATTGTTCATTGTTTGTTTTCGAAACAAGAAGAAAATATTTTTTACAAGCTCCCAATTTTCTCATCATTATTGTCCTTGTCGAACCTGGATGAATCTTTCCGATGTTTAACCCAAATTGAAAACATAAGACTTCATTGTAAATGGTATTTCTGTAAATAACTAATATTACTTGTTTTTCGGTGTTTTTGACAAATATAATATATATTTTTTATATGTAACCCTTTTTCTGCAAGTTATTTAAAAGAAAAAAATTCAAACTGTTCAGCAACATTATTGTGTAATTTTAATCCTATGAAAAATGGAGTCAATGGTAAAATCTAAAAAATATATTCTAAGAATATTCTGAAAGTGGCATCGTTAATTCTCTTCATATTATTAACCAAAAGTAAACACGATTTCCAGTTTGGAACACTAAGAAATATCCAAGTATCTTATAAGATTGGTTTCGTTTGTGTTTCTTCAGGAGGATTGCCTGGTACCACAGACTTCATTCCGTATTTAAGCTTTTGTATTACTTGTCTTGAGCTACTACTACCAGCCTACAACTTCTGTATTTCACTCTATAGATGTTCTTCATATCTGGAATTCTCAATAACCTCAGTATGTACATTTTTGCCTTAATAATTTAAATGGGCCTAAAATTGGGTATTAAATAGTTTAACAAAAAATTTATTGTGTTTTCATGTGAAGTTTTTTCAGACTATTTTAAATACCTTGCATTTTCTCCTATGCTACCGTTCCTCTTCTGCCTCATTTCTACTTCTTGATGTTGACTTCGCATCTTCACTCTTGGAACTGGATTTTGTAGTAGTAACTTTCCTCATTTTGATAAGGTTTACATGTCTGGCTGTACCATCCCATTCCAAGAAAATGCTGAGAGTTTTCTTGTCCATTAAATCTGGGGCCTCTGATGGCATCAAATAAACAAAACAAAATAAATAAGTAGATAAAATGCTTGTTTTGATATATCCTGAAAACACTTGACATGTCGTATATCTCACCTATGCCACATGTATTGAACAAATTCTCTTCTGATTTCATTGTTGTTCTGATAACATCTTCTCTCGCTGCATGTTGTCTTCCTTTTCTTGACTTCATTCCTTGAATTATATCGATCTGTTCCAACTCTTCGTCAAAACGGTGCAAGTAACTGTTTCATAAAAGATAGAATGTAATGAATAATTCATAGCCACTAAGACTAAGAAAAGTAGGAATTTCTATCAAAATATTTCACCAGGGTCGCCAGGGCAAAGACTAGATGAACCAGAGTAATTAGAACTCCTACCAAGATGTAAATCCTAAACCTGCATTGTCACAGGACATCAAGGTAAAGACATTGCCTCTGTGAAGTTCAATGTCTGAAATCTTGTCACCTTTTCTTACAAGACGTTTTAATATTTTACCCTGAAGAAAATGTTTACCTCTCCATCATCTGACTGAGATCTTGTCTGCTGTACTCCATCTTCTCAAGATCAAGGTGTTCATGAAACCAAGAGAGTTTATCCACTAGGATTCCCATCTTCAAGGACGTCTCATTGTGAACTCTGAAGAAAAATAATTAAAATGTTAAATATGAAGATTCTGAGTTTATTGCGCCAGCTCAATCTCTGTGAGCTCATCCAATGACCACTCTTCACCATTCTACCTGGATGTTGAAAATTAAGCATTAGGATTCTCCAAATTCCAAAGCAGGGGGTATGGTTGGATTTTGGATGGTCGAGTTAACTATGAATCTTGTCCCTGCTGTTGGACTGTGGCTGGTTGAGTACCAATGATTCAGGGGTCTAGTGTTGGACTTTGGCTGAGGGTGGAAAGTACTATGATATGCAAACTGCGTTGAACCCCCCCCCCCTTTAAAAAAATAACATTAATAATAATTGTTGGATATTGATGGGCTTGGTACTGTAATTCTCAAATAACCAAGCTATACCCATGTCATAACATACCCAGTCAGCCAAAATCAAACAGCACAAGACCTGTTGGAGTATGATGGGTTGTGTACTGTCCACATATGTGTACTGTGGGAGTATGATGGGTTGAGGAGGTCTCTTAGTAAAAATGCTTAGGGGGGTAGGGTTAAAAACTAAATACTAGTTCCTTTCAAGGAAACGTTTCACTCCTTTCAATTTAAGCTTGGGCCAGCCATGGCTTACCATTGACTTGCCCAATCTTATCGAAGTGAAGTTGTATTTCAAGTGTAATTTCCATTCCACAGACTTCAATAAAATAGCAGAGACAGTCCTGTCAATAAGCTGGTACCTTCCAATTCTGTCCTTCCGCATAACACCTCCAGTGATCTTCATGGCTTTACGACTGTTTGGATGTAATATTTTGACCTGCTTAGTAGGCTTGGCCTTCACCTTTCCTGACTTCGGCTGTGAAAATATTGAAAGGGTGATTAGGGAGGGGTCATTTTTCATATAATTTTATAGTTAGCTGAAAATTTAACGAAATCAACTGGTTGGACTGAATTGAAAAAGAATTGGAAAAGAATTCAATCAATCACTGACTATATTTTTACATATTAGTCAGCAGTCTTTTCTTTGATCAATAAATACATTACAAAAAACACATTCATGATTATCTGTCATACCCATACTGTCAATTTCATTGCCATGATCAACTCACACACATGATACAGTGACTGTTAATACTAATAGTGTCATACATTGTAGAAGTTTTCTATCATTTAAAGTTTTTAGACGGCAAACCTTTTAACGGGAAAAAAAGTCTGAAATTGTAAATTATGGTCTGCTTTCAATCTCGAGAATACAAAGTCACGACGACAATCTTGGCGCTGAACCCGACTAACATTCTGAGTCCCAAACAACAGTCACTGCTCATGTTCAGTGCTGTTGCAATTGGGGCTTTATAAACGTTTACTAAAAAAAAGCCAGATCGGGCAAAATATCCACTGCCTATTTGATTTTAAAATGATAAATTTAAAATTGTCAATAATTTACGTAATACAATTGCAACAAATATGGCGGCCGGAGTTGCAAAATAAACTGGTATGGTGGTATGCGGTGCGCTGGTCCTATGGGCTGGTTCCGCGTACCAGTTAATTTTGCAACTCCACCGCCATATTTGTTGCAATACTGTTTGATTGGGATCTGAATTACGGTGAGAATTTATCACTTTTTAACAACTTTTAGTTTGCGGAGTGGATTTTCTGGACCCGTGCAACGCTCGATGAAAGTTGAAAGAACACATAGAGCCTAGTTTTGGCGAGATCTGATTTCAAAAAAGAACTGTAGCCATGTAAACTTGACGGGCAGAAAGTTTCGAATAGGATTTTGTACATGTCACTCTATGAGGTTCGTGGAGACGATAGCGGAACGAACCTCAGTCATAGTTCGGAGATCCCATAGTTCTACGGTACGAGTAGGCTAGGAGTACTCAGCCTGCATGCTACTGCTACTACTATAGTTGCGATAATCGTAACCCTCCATCCTCCCGACGCTCTTCATCGACCGTCGGGAGGATGGAGGGTTACGATTATCGCAACTACTACTACTACTACTAGCCCAGCAAACAAACAAAAAAAATCCAATATTGAGACATATTTACACCCATGACTTACCATTATGTGATGAGTAATATAAGGAGGCCTGGTTGAGGAAAACAAATTAGAAATATTTAATAAGTTTCCAATTCACCGAGTTCGTAAACCGAGCACTACCACTCCAGTACCACACATTTACACATGCACGACTTACGACGAGATGGGCGCAACCATTTTAAAACTGCCTAGTTTGTCAAAAAGAAAGTACGTGCGAAGTCTAACCTCCTAAATTGTAAAAATGTCTTCAATATTTAAACAAATTTAGCTGATGCAATAATAAATATAAACATTAAAATTCTAGAATATCAAGTAATCATTTAAATGACATATGAATTTATTCAGACAAAATAATAGCAAATAATTTTATCTAAAGATAGGGTGCTGTAAATAATTCATCTTGAGTGAGTTAACAATAGGTGGCGCTCTTCATCAACATTGCTGACTACTCTCTGGCGGTTTTGTTGTGAGTATTGAAATCGAAATTATGCCGAATAAAAATGTACCTAGATTAATTAAATAAACAAAATGCATCACCAAGTATTATCCAGAATTAAGTTATATGCTATATTAGTCGTATAAACAAGATGCTTTTAGACAATTTTCAGGCATTAGCAACAGTAAATTTAGAGAATATTGTTTAATATTATTGATTTTTTTCTTTTGTAAGGGACCTACGACTGTGTCATTGGCGCTGTGTGTGTGTGACCAGGCGACTATATTAACTATTATTTAGTTACTATATTATTATTAAATTATTATTTATACAAATGCTACAATGTTTTATAGCCCCACTACATACACTAACTCGTGTGGCTTTGTTTTTAAAACCTTAAGCCGGATTTTCGAAAAACGTGCCTCACTAGATAGATGTTTATTGAAAAAAAAAAATTCTCTTCTGGCTTTCTGCTTGTGTTGTGTATTCTATTAATATTATATTTCTACCTCCACGTTAGACCTAGTAACTGGGGCGCTGTACTCTTGTTTTTTTACGTTTTGACTTTATCGCTAGTACTACTGATAAAGTCAAAATCTAAAAAAAGAGGAGTACAGTGCCCCAGTTATACTGGGTTTACCTCCATGTGTATACGTAGGTCTTTTGTCGACCCAGAAACTGGGGATGCTGTACTGCTTTTTTAAAAATATTTTTGACTTGGACGGTCGTGCTAGTATGACAGTCCAAACCAAAATTTCAAAAAAAGGAGTACAGCGCCCCAGCTACTGTGTCTAGGTTTATCGCAAATATCGGCCTGGTTGATTTCGCACAATGGCCGAAAAGGCACTATGGGAAGGATAAACTGATAAAGGTACAAAAAGTGTTTCCGTGTCCTTCCCACAGTTCCTTTTGTCCATTGTACAACAGTGTCTCTTTTCCTTTAAAATTATCATTGTTAGTTTTTACAGAGAGACAGCTAACGTTAGCTTCACCATGGCAGTCTTCAACTCGGCCCAGGTTGGCATGTTGATTGTACTTACAGCGATTGCCATTTTATACCAAGTTGAGTTAGACTACGATCCCCTCATTGTTCAACAGAAAGCAGTTGTAGCACGATCCCCAGAAGATGTTTTCAAATTTATGTCAGACGTACCCAACTTCCCTGAGGTAATTATGGCTAGCTGTTAAACCCAGTAACTGGGGCACTGTACTCCTTTTTCAATTTTGGCTTGAATGGTCATACTAGGTTGTACAACGAGTACAGAACACTGCAGCGCTTGTGGTTATGAGAGCAAAATGCAACGAACACATCACACCGATTCTTCGTTCTTTACACTGGCTCCCCGTTATCAAACGGATTCAATTCAAAATTCTTTCTCTCGCAAACAAAGCAAGAAATGGCCTCGCTCCCACATACCTCAATAGTCTCATCTCTCAAAAGTTGCCAACATCATCCATCAACCTTCGATCAACGTCCAATATCCACCTTCAACTTTCCCTTGGCCCACGCACAAATACCCGCTATGGTCAACGAGTCTTCGCAGTGGCTGCACCAACACTTTGGAACAAACTCCCTCTGCACATGCGTGACTCACCCTCCATCAACTCATTCAAGACTCAGCTGAAAACTTATTTTTTCACACCATTCAACAGCGCTTTGAAATGCCCGTAGAAAGCGCTCTATAAATGTTGTGATTATTTATTATTACTACTACCATCAAGTCAAAACTTCAAAAAAAGGAGTACAGTGCCCCAGTTACTGGGTCTAGGCTACTGTAGTACTTGTTAATACAAGTTTATCATTTTGAAATGAGTATAGCCCTTTTTTGTGTACAGTCTTGACCTTACTTCTTTTATATCTTGTACTCATTGTAAATGACGTTTCCTTCTTCACACAGTGGACAGGCATCATCAAACGAATTGAATCACTCGACAACTCCGCCTTGGGTGTCGGTAAATCATTCCACATACACATGTCAGTTCCCACAGGGATCAAACGATACTACACTGTTGTGCAATCGTACAAACCAGGCAGCCTTCTTGCTTTTAATATCGACATGGAGCTTCTTCAGCCTACTGTTGTTATGGAGGTCAGTGAAGATGAACGACCTGGAATGTCAAAAGTCATGATGAGGGTGTATTCGAGTAGAAGGAGTTACTTATTCAGTGTAAGTTTAATTTGTATGTGTTGTGATTTTTTAACAAATAATTCAGAGAAATTTTATAATTACAAGTTCTACTCTTTGAATTTAAAAGACAACGGCCACATTGCATAAAATAGAAAAGTCAATTCTTCCAAAAGTTGTGGATAATGGAAGATTTGCAACAATGAATTGCAGACTGCAATATAATCTTAATTGTCATTTTCATTTGTTTGTTATAACAGAGTACCCTTTTGCCGATCTCCAAATTCGTTATGACCAGTCATCTCCAGGGGGCGCTGTTTCATATGAAACTGTTGATGCAGCAGTGATGAAGACAACTTTAACTACCTTGGTTTGATTGTTTGGATTTTAGGCGATAACTTGCAGTTTATGTCATGTTTTGGTTATTTTTTTCCACAATGAAATTGAGATTCTGAAATGGAGACAATCACAGTACCCCAAGATTACTAAGTGTTCACAACATGCCTTGAATTATTGTACTATTGTTTCAGATGTTTGTTTTAAAAGCAAGTTAGACCTTGTCCATCTTTACTTTTTAACTTTTTTGAACATAAAGTGTACTTGAAGGAATGAAAGTTAGAGAACAGTTTACGTCATACGCAGTTTTGGAAGTCAACAGTGTGGATATTTATTCATTTACCAGGATACATATTATATCACTCTTAGAGATAGTATTAGTTCCTTCCACCTAAATGTTTCAAATCTAATGTTTGAAGATTGAAGCATTAACTAGCAGTGACCACTTGTGCCTGTTGGAGTTTTTACTAATATTGTGTAACATTATTCTTCATCTTTTTGTAAATAATAAGTGTGTGTCATGAAAAATGTGAGTAAATATCATAGAGTTGTATATAAGAAATAGAGGGAGCACTCTCGATGTCACGCACGGAGCTCCACTGACCCACCATGGGCGAAAATACCTATGGGTCAATTGCATATGAATGTCCACTAAAAAAATATTGGCCAAGTAAACTGATGAGTGACCAGTGTAAATGAATGGTCCGCGCCATTTTTTTCAATGGACAAAAAAAGCTCCTTGCCGGGCCGTGTCGCTTGGTTTTGTACACCCTCTAGTTCTTATATAACTTTATGGTACATACATATAGAGCAGCCATTTTGGAAGTTACTAAGCCATGTCTGAGTTGGTGGCTGCGTGTGTTGCTAAGGTCAGCCTATGCTTCAACATGTGCTAATGTGTTGAATCAGCCGTAGCCATAGCCGCTAAGTTGGACCGGCCTAACATTTTGTGTAAGACCTTATCATTGAGCAGCGTTTGCAGCGGCCTGACCTGCAGCCAGCACTCTTGAATAGTTTTCTGGTGTCGGGATGCGGAGCCCAGTTTAAGATGTTGTTAAGTGGTAACACAACCTTGCAAACTTAAATTGAAGATTCAAAGTTAGACTAATGAGGCAACGTTCAATCATGTCGATCTTGCACGGAGCCTTCTTGATTTTCTCCCATTCAAGTTAGTATAAATCAAAATGTGGCTTGAATGATGTTAGTAGTTTGACCTTTTTTTTAGTTCAATAACAGTGAATTGTATGAAAGAACAGTCCTTAAAACTAAATAGCTTCAAATAATGATCCGATGAAAGTCATACCAATGCTTAACACAATTTATGAATTAAGACAATACAAACATAAAATAATAAGCAACAAAATGATAATTAGTCTTAAACTTTAAGAAAAATAATTACTCATATGACCGAAAACAGAATTGTGACAGTTTAGATCACTGTTGTGTAATTGTTTGTTTATCTTTACAAAATGAATCATTTGTAATACATGGTGTACTTAGTTATATACAGTATGTAGTTATTTTTTCTTGTACATAGTTATGTACATAATCAAACAAGTTTTATACCAACTGTGCAATTTGTGAAGTAGTCATCTTATTTATTGCTAATTGTTTACATAATAAACGGCAATTATGTACTTTGAATCAACTTTAAAGGTTTTTTTTCTGACCTTGTGTATTAAAATAACAAATAATAATCCACCCATAAACAAAGACAATCCTGTCAATATCCTCTCAAGGAGTTTGCACAGTACTCAACAGATGCAGACAAAATAACACTTGGCAGATTTTGTCCTCAAAGTAAACTTGACAAGCTTCAAAACACCTGAATGAAAAACTGCTTTCTACATCTTTATCTTTAATATTCTCTTAAAGCCCCAGCTCAACATTGGTAAGAAAGAGAACCATAAATGTTCTCAGATTTACATATACCTCACATGGTATTATAAAGATAATGACAGTAGCAAAAATGTCCTTGAAATATTTCTGGCTGCAGTGTTATCGTTTTTAAATAATAAATGAAACAAGATCCAAAATTAGTTTTCGTCTCAGTGAGACAAAACTGCCTGTAAGAATGCATACAAAAATGCTGAATGCATTTCTACAGGTTTTTTTTCGCAAATGAAACAACAAAATGAGCTGACATTTTCACAGGTTGGTTTTATTACAAATATCTTGATTTGTGCAAAGAATGGAAGCATTTACAGTCAGTTTACAAATGTTGAGTTGGAAGGTAAAGGCACATCTTTATCTTTAATTTCCTCTTAAAGCCACTATACAGGATTGGTAAGGATGACAAATATTACTGTTTAGTTTCAGTCTGAAAGCTTACTGTTTGTGAAGTTAATGCTGGAACAAATTTTTCTGTGAAACGTTTCCCTCTGAAATGCTGTCATTTTTGAGAAAACAAACCTAAAAAAAACGCAACAGCTGATTTCGGCTGTAACAGTCTAAATTAAGCACAATGTGTTAAAGAGCTGAAAAATGTGCGTGGTTTTTTACTAGTTTCACCTGTCTCAGACAACAGAGTGAGCCAAAATTTTCACAGGTGTGTTTTGTCATGTATATATTGAATCTGACAAAGTAAGAACACTGTCTTATCAGCTTTACAAATCCTGTATTGGTGCCTCTAAATAACTAGTAGAAAAATAAATTTCATATAATATCATAGAAACTTTAAATAAATTTATGTTTGTTGGCCTTGACATGTGTATTTTTTAATTGTACATTGATTTGTGATTTCTATGTGTGACATGGAAAGCATTTTTTTAAATAATTCATATTATTATTATTGATATTGTCCTTCATGAATACTCTGTGGCTACTTTTAGCCCAATTTCAGCTTGACCTATCAGTGTATTTGGTGTAATCTCTGAACTACCTTCTAGCAAAGAGACTGTTGGCTTTCATTTTCTTGGTGACTGTGCTACTGCTAAGTTTTCCTTTCTTAGCTGACCCAAGAAGCCAGATTGGCAGCTTACGTTTAGTTCCACTACGTTCTGTAGATTGACTACTACTAGCCATCCCTCCATGGTATGACACACTCTTGGTCATCGTGGGGTTGACCGGTGGACTGAACGATGGACTGACTGAAGGGTCTGGTTTGGTTGAAGTTGCTGGTATCGGTCGCATCTGAAGAGGTGACCGATATGGCTGAGGATGCAATTCAATTCAATTTTTATTTTTAAGTTTGGTCATGAGCAAAGACAAAAAAAAACCTAAGTGAGGATTTGAACCATCGACTCAACTTCACAATAACTGTTTTCTACCAATTGAAGCTATCCAACCCAATCATCCAATTTGACTTTTCCAAAATCATAATTCTACTGAGACAGTCTTCATCATTTCATCATGGGATAATGTGAAGATAAGAGATCCAGTCCAAGATCTTGAGGACTCTTAGCAAAAACATACTCTTGTTACAACTGAACAAAACCCAACACAGTAGCCTTCAAACTGCCTGTTTTGACTTACCATCGCCTGTGAGTGGAGTTGTTCTGATGACCTGGTAGTTTGCCTGTTGAGTACCAGTTTATCCGTGTCGTTATTACCTGTAGATGTTGGCATGCCATATTGAACTTGTAATATGGCCAAGACTATCTTGATATGGTACCAGTCAACAGAATCAGGTAGCAGAGCCTTGATTGGTGCCAGGCGACTTATATCTGAGTTTAAGAAGAAAAAAAAATCATAAAATTAACGGTTATTCCCACATCCCACCCTGCCTGAAAATGTTGGTATACAGTGGCGTAGTCAAGGGGTGCAAAGGGGGGCAGCTGACCCCCTGTGGAACATCTTTCCCCCCCCCTAGCCTGCTCCCCCCCACCCTGTCAGCCTCTGGACACCGTAAAATTTGCTATAATCAGGCAATTTTAACTGGAATTGCCCCCTCTACAAATATCTGTGCCCCCTCTTTGGCCCCCTTAAAAGAAGATGCTGGCTACGCCACTGTTGGTGTAGTCTGCCCCACCCTGCCTGAAAATGTTGGTATAGTCTACCCCTCACGTTCAAAACCACCCTTTGCAGAATGTGTACATGTCTAGCTTTGGTTTTGTTCGGACTTAGTTCTTGTTTGCTTTTGTTAGTGGCGTGTCGTTGCCGAGCGGATAAGAACACCCGACTTTAAGCTCTGGTGTTTCTGATCAGCAGAGTGTGGGTTCGAGTCACGGTCGTGACACTTGTGTCCTTAAGCAAGACACTTGATCATTATTGCTGCATTCTTCGGATGGGACGTAGAGCCGTAGGTCCCGTGTGTTGTGTAATGCACGCAAAAGAACCCAGTGCACTTATCGCAAGGACAAGGCGTTTGCCCCGGTGTTCCTGGTTTGATGGGCTGCAGATTGCACCACAGCACCTTGTATACCATTACATGGTGCTATGTAAAGGAACACGTCTCATACTTCAAAACGTAACTCTGCATACCTTACAGGAATAAAATACTATGCGCTTTGAGAAGCCCATGGGGTGTGATTAAGAGCTCTATAAGAACTGCGTATTATTAACCCATGTAGAGGCAAATTTAAATAGCGGTGTAGTTGAATCGTTTGAGGTCTGTGTAGGTCTGTACCTTCATAGTGTGGCTGAGGAAAGCCTGTCCTCTGTGGTCAAGTCGTAGGCAAAAACAAAAAATTACTACAAAGCCTCCTCTTGTGGAAAAGAATTTTAACAGAATTTATTTTTGTCTTTCCATCTGTTTTCTCTGTACCATTCTTAAACCTTTTTCATAAGAAACTTACCAGAGTTGATAGGTGGCGCTCTAACGACATCTTCAATCTGTTTATGAAGAGACTGGCTGACACCAACTGTGGGAATAAAAAATAAACATTAAAATTGTCAATAAAAACAACTCCTTTTTCCCAAATGGCACGCATAACCAACAAATCATGATTATTGAAAAAATGTCACATCCAAGAATTATCCATGAGTTAACACTAGTTTATTGAGATGTAAGAAACAAACTGAATAGTGCTCTATACTACACATAGATCCTTTACCATCGATACTTACGTCTTGCAAAGTTGACCGGATAGCCTGCTTTGATAGCATCTGCAAGATGACCACCAACAGTGGTCTCTTTAAGATTTCTCTCCTTTGCAATCTCCTCCTAAAACAAAAAAATAGATGAAAACAATCATCTTAAGGCTGTTGAATGCAATGATTTCCTTAGCATGCTGTCAAAGGTAAAACCTCCTTAAATTGTTGTCTTTGTGGAGTGTCGTGGCCGAGCGGTTAAGATCACCGGACTCAAGTTCTAGTATTGTCGGCAGCAAAGTGTGGGTTCGAATCCCGGTCGCTGCACTTGTGTCCTTGAGCAAGATACTTGACCATAGTTGCTTTGTCCTTCGGATATGACATTAAGCCGTAGGTCCCGTGTACTAGGATTAGTAGTGCACGTATAAGAACCCAAGAACACTTATCGTGGAAGAGTAGGGGAATTACCCCGGTGTTTCTGGTTCAGATAGCAAGCATCCTTGTTTACATGTTTCCTCAGGCTTGAGAGCTACAGTGATTCGCTTATGAGACATCCTTGTTTTCATTGCCAGAAATACATAATACTAATAATAATAACATCTGAACTCACATAATAAAGAAATAAAATCCAACATTTCTGTTACATACCAGTGACATATTCTTCTCATGGTACAAGTTGTAAGATTCTTTGACAGTATCGGAGATCTCATGGATGATGCTACTTCTCTGGAACACCACACCTTGAGATTTCTAGTTGAACGAAATAAAAACCATCCTATCATCAAATCATGGAATTCTTATGCAATTGTACCTACATTTTACAAATGCTCCATACCAGTAGAAATCTGATTTGACCTGGTTTCCGTCTGCACATCTGATGTTACACCTATTCTTGAGTATGCTTGCCAGGTTTGGCATAGTTCCGTAAGCAGACAATTGTGCAATAGAATTGAATGTGTTCAAAAACGGGCCTGCCGAATTATCGTTAGCTATCAGAATTATCACAGCTATACAAATACTCTGTAGCTTTTAGGCATTTCCACACTAGAGTCTAGAAGACACACATTATTCCTCAAGTTTGGCAATAATCACTGAGCTCCAGTAAACTTAGACACAAGGCTTAATCAAATATATTTGGAATCAAGCTCACTTCACATAACAAGATTATTCGGATGAGAGTCTTATTTACCAGTCTTTTGAGAGACATCTACCAAGGAAGAAATCTTACCGGATTATCAGTGATATGAGACGGCACAGTTGCAGGAAAGTTATCCATCTTCAGACTGTTTTCTTTACAAAATTCACGGATAGCTTCCATCAGCCTGTCACCAAACTTGTCTGCTCTTGCCTCAGCTATACCATCTATCTTAAGTAGAGACTGCTTGGAACTTGGCCTGTTATGAAATATCATCAAGACAATTCAGGTTGTGAATGGGTTCAGCCATTACAAATTTGATTTTTTATGCGACTTGAATAGGTTTATTTTTTATGATCAATTCAGGAGGTTTACAGACTCTCAGCATCATCAGAAATACAAAACTACAGGTTTGGAGACAATGTGGTCTTTTTCTCTGTCCATTCGGTGATTGCTTTAATACTTCTTTCAAGAAAATGTAAAGGCTCAAGGAGAATTTGAGAAAATCCTGAAATCATGAACAATCCTGAGAAATCACATTCCTGTATTTAACAATAGTTTTGAATGAAGAAACACAGATTTCAGATGA
Organism: Marthasterias glacialis; assembly: GCA_911728455.2. Taxonomy (NCBI): domain Eukaryota; kingdom Metazoa; phylum Echinodermata; class Asteroidea; order Forcipulatida; family Asteriidae; genus Marthasterias; species Marthasterias glacialis. Next base: position 6,537,033 of record OU452237.1, on the reverse strand, counting down.
GGAGGTAGCAAAAACATCCAGACACTAAACAGATCATTTTATAGTGACTGAATTGAACAAACGGACTAACCTGATAATTGCTAAGTCATGTAAATTCTTGTTATTGGCGACCATATAAGGCGCAGCTCCCACCTCTGCCGCTAAGCTGTTCCTGAGATTCATGAGTTTAGAATAAAGTATACCCTGAAAGGAAAGAAACATCACGATAAAATCATAAAACACTACAGGCTCAATACCTTCAGGTAAAGACTTGACATGGGTAAGAAGTGGGGATTTAAACTCATTAATCACAATAAAATAATTTGACCCTTCAAAAGGTCAGTGAACAAAATTCTGAGACACACAAACAAGCAAACACAACCCTCCCCACCCCGAATAAAAAACAACAACAGCAGTGTTCACCCTTAACACTAGCTGGGCGGGGTACATTGTCTAGTAAAAACTGCTATGGGCTAGTAAACACCACTTCTCAACTTGCCCTGTGGGCTACTAAATACTGTGCGACTAAACTTGTTTAAAATGCTCATACTTCTTCCTTTTCAGATGTGAATAATACATTTTAGAAATGTGTTCATTTATTTTTGAGTGTGTGAGTGTAACTTCATTTGACCGTTAAACTGATTGTGATCGCTACCATTAGTATCAGAAAGATACATTTATGACAATACATATTTAAAATCTGGGCAACGAAAACATCCTGGGGGCAAGTAAAATGAACAGTTTACTAGCCCCTTGGGCTACTTTACAGAAAAGCTTAAGCGCAAGGCCTGAACAGGGTGACCTACCTGCAACTGTTGTTCCTTTGGATCAACTTTAGGCTGTGCAGCTTTCATACTTGGCCCAGGTGAAACACCATCATAAGACACCTGTTTCCAGTGACTGACTTGAACTGAGGGTAGGATCTGAGGACCAGAGTTCATTGGGAGGATGGATGGCTTGACAAGAGCACTCTTCTCAAATGACAACATCTCCTGAAAGTAGAGAAATAAAATTAAGGGGGGGGGTTGTGATTGAGGAAGTCTTGAAGGGTTCATAAAATATGAATGGTCTTGTCAAAAAAACTAAACTAAAAGGATATTTTGTACTAATAAAGGGGGTAAATTAATTCTCAAATTTAAGTAAGGATTTTCGGTGAACATGTGGTTTATATCTCTTTGGAGTATAAATGTGGTTCCGAAGGAACCAGTTGACTCAACGTTTCAGACAGTATACTCTGTCCGTCATCAGGACAGAGTACACTGTCTGAAACGTTGAGTCAACCAATTCCTTCGGAACCACATATACTCACAAGGGATATAAACCACATGGTGCCACCTAAGATTCTTACTTTATTGTATTCCCACCAAGCAAGTCTTATTTAATTCTCAATTTGTTGACAAGCGATAAAATTAGAAGCTGTTATTAGCAGACACAAAGACATTACTGAGCACGTTCCGGTGGGTGACAAGAGTCCAATAGACTTAACCATAGTCGATCTAGATGTCAGCCGAACGCGTCGTGGTTTGACTAGCTAGTCCAACTGAATCAACTTAGCCCCGGAGCACTGTTCCTCTAGTCAATTCGCGTGCTACGTCACAATTAATGAGCAGTTCAACGATAACGGAGGGATTTGGTTGAATATGACAATAATTTGTCTTTGCAGTGAAATATTTAGTTATAGTTATAACAATTCTTACTCTCTGATGAAATCAAGGAGACAGAACACCTTATAAGGGAGACAGAGTTAGGAAACAAGACCTTATTAGGAGAAGACAGAACACCTTATTAGGAAACAGAATACCTTATTAGGAAACAGAATACCTTTTTAGGAAACAGAATACCGTATTAGGAAACAGAATACCTTATTAGGAAACAGAATACCTTATTAGGAAACAGAATACCTTATTAGGAAACAGAATTACCTTATTAGGGACAATCTTGAATGCACTGTTCTGTCCACACTTGGCATCTTTAAACCAATTGTATCCTTTACTTGATAACTCTACTGTTGAGCCAAACCCTCCTACCAAATGCTTCTCTGCAAGATAACCTTCCGTTAAAGCCATGCGTGCTGAGAAAACAAGAAAAGTCATAAAATCTTTGAGTGAAGGTTTGCAATAACTTGACAAAGTTTTCTTCAATATACAAGACGGCCCTCCATAAAAAAGGCCTTTAACATTTTCAGACGACTCAGCATGGAGCAAGTTCGGGTGGCGACTAGACTTGACTAGATCGACTAGATTAACCAGAAACCATAGAGCACAGGGAGATTGACCATATCGAACCATGCACTGGAGCATGGTCGATCTTGTCCATTCGAGAGCTACGTCACTGTTTACGGTAAGTCTAGTCAAGTCTAGTCGCCCACCCGAACTTGCTCATGATGTGAAATGAGGAAAACCACCTATACAGAATCTAAAGTAGACTTACCAAAGGTCTTCCACCATTTTTCTGGATGATACCTATTGTGGAAAACAAAACAAATCAACAAGGATATTTGTAACTATCTCTACAAATAAACCATTTTGTTTTGCACTTGGTACAAACATTTAACTTTAGCAGGTTTGTATAAAATGATAAGAGTATAATCTTACTTTCCACAGCCAAAGTCTTTGGATTGTTGGTAAAAAGAAGGCAGTCTCTGGTTTGACTGGAAGAAAAATAAAATAACCTTTTATTAATTATGTTTCTACAAGTACATGTCAAGCTTGATTTGTGAAGAGAACATTGATCCCACACCCAAACACATCAAACCAAGGAGTTATTCCATTTGTCCTGTGTTTGCACAAATTGAACTTAAAAGAATACGAACTCATTAAGAATTATCCATTTAACACCGGATGACGTGTATACAAGCCACTATTTTCCGTGCCAGAAAACAGGTGACGTGAGTTTTGTATTTTTGTATGAAATTCAATGCCCAATACAATGGTCTCCCAGTGTGAGCACCGAGTATGCACTCTCCATTTAACACTTCGATTCACACCCACACAACGAGGACAACGAGTGGGACTGGAAAGTATGCTGAAATTCGCCCATTATGCAGGGGTTACTGTGTAATCTCCGATTCCAGACCATTGTCATTTTGCTCCAAAATGAGGAATATGAGACATCGATAGGCTTCCACCATTGTATATCATTGTATTTCGGCTCAATGGAGGTAAGTCCCATTGAATCAAGTCTCCAGCCTTGGTTTCGGTCTTAGGACCAATCCTCATGTCTCACGGCCGAGGTTTCGCGATTCACGGTGAATGACTATAATATTTTCTCGATAGAGAAATAACAAAAACCGGTGCTTCTAAGAGAATCTTTGTTCTCTTAAGATTTGTCAAGTCAGGGTTTCTTTGTGCCAGCGGCACTCCCAAAGAAAAATTATTCCTGCAATTCCGAGAAATAATCCTGTCAGGCCGGACAGGAAAGAATGAAAGACTCCCGGCGCGAACTGCTTGAGATAATCTGAAGATTTGAGACTACTTACCGAACCTCTCAAGAAGAATATTGGTACAGAAAGACCAAACCTTCCTCCTGTTACCTCAATGGCTGTCAAGAGATGATGAAGCTCCTTGGAGAAATCTTTCTCATCTGTTCCACCTGTTCCTCCTGAGGAGGAATCTCTGATGCAGGAAATGGGAGATGAAGATTGATTATTATCAGAAAAATATGAAATTAAGCTTTATGTTTTTTCTTACTTTCTATGACAAAATAGGTTAATGGCAATATAAGTTTGCGAATTATAATTTTTATATACCGTTTTCTTAATAAATAACAGAATGTAAAGAAAGTTACAATTTAAATATTTGCTATCTTACTTTTGTCTGCAGTTGTCACAGCATTGATCGGTATTCATAACAGCACTGATGCTATTTCCTTTGGCTTCAAAATGAGACAAAATAGAGCTACGAAAAAAGGACAATAAAAGATAATTTCATCAATGATTTGAACACAGTGAAAGAGTAGGTGAGATCTTACCATCGTTGACAAGAGATTGGTTGATAGCTTTGGTTTCTGACTAAGCATAAGTGAAAGAGCAGCTGAGATCTTACCGTCATCTACATCTAGTTGACAAGAGATTGGTTGATAGCTTTGGTTTCTGACTAAGCATAAGTGAAAGAGCAGGTGAGATCTTACCGTCGTCTACATCTAGTTGACAAGAGATTGGTTGATAGCTTTGGTTTCTGACTAAGCATAAGTGAAAGAGCAGGTGAGATCTTACCGTCGTCTACATCTAGTTGACAAGAGATTGGTTGATAGCTTTGGTTTTTGACTAAGCATAAGTGAAAGAGCAGGTGAGATCTTACCGTCATCTACATCTAGTTGACAAGAGATTGGTTGATAGCTTTGGTTTCTGACTAAGCATAAGTGAAAGAGCAGGTGAGATCTTACCGTCATCTACATCTAGTTGACAAGAGATTGGTTGATAGCTTTGGTTTCTGACTAAGCATAAGTGAAAGAGCAGGTGAGATCTTACTGTCATCTACATCTAGTTGACAAGAGATTGGTTGATAGCTTTGGTTTGTGACTAAGCATAAGTGAAAGAGCAGGTGAGATCTTACCGTCATCTACATCTAGTTGACAAGAGATTGGTTGATAGCTTTGGTTTCTGACTAAGCATAAGTGAAAGAGCAGGTGAGATCTTACCGTCATCTACATCTAGTTGACAAGAGATTGGTTGATAGCTTTGGTTTGTGAATAAGCATAAGTGAAAGAGCAGGTGAGATCTTACCGTCATCTACATCTAGTTGACAAGAGATTGGTTGATAGCTTTGGTTTCTGACTAAGCATAAGTGAAAGAGTTGGTGAGATCTTACCGTCATCTACATCTAGTTGACAAGAGATTGGTTGATAGCTTTGGTTTGTGACTAAGCATAAGTGAAAGAGCAGGTGAGATCTTACCATCATCTACATCTAGTTGACAAGAGATTAGTTGATAGATTTGGTTTGTGACTAAGCATAAGTGAAAGAGTTGGTGAGATCTTACCGTCGTCTGCATTTAGTTGACAAGAGATACTGTTCCATCTTCTGCATCATACGACTCTTATGAGCTTTGAAAGCTTGGCTTGTTATATCCTTCAAGAAAAACCTAGCGATCAAAAATAACTTCCGAAATTTAGCATCAGTACAAAGTAGTGTCAAATTCAGAAGGTCGACTTAATCGATAGAAAGTTTATATCATCACTAACTTCACACCAAGTCAGTCCGACATCAATTAAATCTGTGCAGATTTTCTACAACAGCATTCTACCCTTTCTACACGTACTTGTTAGTAGCAAAGTCCCCTGAGGAATAGAAGACATAACAGGTGCTTGGCATCCCATCCCTGCCAGCTCTGCCGATCTCTTGGTAGTAAGACTCTATGTCCTTCGGAGCTGTCAAGAAAGAATAGGATCCAAAGCTCTTCTTCAATACCATCTTACAAATGAAAGCTCTGGAAAGGATTTGTAGAGTAGAAATTAAAAATGTACACTGGTTGAATTAAGAGCAAACGAACAACAAAAATACATCCCAACACCCCAACAATCAAGTAAATCCTTGAGCAAGTTCGATCAAGAACCAATGGTTAACGAGTGGTTAGTTAGTGACGTACGTAGTGCATGCACACTGAAGTTGAAGTGCCCAACGACCCTAGTTATGTCACGTCAATGCAACCATGAGAAAATGGCAACATCAACGTTATAACTTCTCTGATAAGTGGTCCCCTCTGCACTGTGCTTATGCAACGGCTATAGGTAACCAGCAATGCGGCCAACCTCGATAGGCTGGTCGCAAATAGTCGACTAGATTAGTCCAACCATCGTTGACTAGACTGAGTTTGATCAGATTTAGTCGAACTATGGTTAACTATGGTCCTTGATCAAACTCGCTCCCAGATGAACGTTTCGTCCGTTAGGCTTGCCTATTGAACAATCTATATACCGTACTCAATCTATATACTTGACAACGCAAGTGAACTAAAACACCAAACTTATTCCATCCTACCTCCATAATGGATAACATTCCTGACATCAGGTTTGTCAATACCCATACCAAATGCCACTGTAGCTACAATACACTGTGGAAAATAACAAATAAAAGTTTAGCATTAAGAAGTCTTGATGAGTCATTAAAAGATAATTTCCTTTAAATGAATAAATCTGTGTTTCAACTTAAATCAGTTCAATTCAAATGTTGTGACTCATCTACCATATAAGAAAGCTTGTTGCCTTTGTAGCGAACATAATTTGATACAGTTTGTTATTCAAATTTATCTTCAACAAAACCAAAACAAACCAGATAGCCAGTTGATGAGTGATGACGTTTTGTAGCCGAAAGTGCAGTGCAACCAATGTTCATGTACAACGTTTGTACACCATTCGTTTACATTGCACTTCCAGCACCAAAATGTCATCACTTACCATCAGGATTGCATTTCATTTACCTTAGGAACCCTTCACATTGTAACAGTACAGTTCCAATAATTTGAAATTTTTACCTGCAAAACATCTCGGACAAACTTATGATGATTTTGTTTTCTGACGCTTGGTGATAATCCAGCGTGGTAGATTCCAGCCTTTACCCCCAACTCTATAAAAACAAGTCACATCAAAATCAAACATTAAACCCACACATAGTTAACTCAGAAAAATAGGGTATTTTTTTATTAATGATTTCAGATTTTTCATCTGATGAAGTAGTTGTTGCTACGAAAACTTTATGCAGTTTTTTTTACTATTAGTTAGTCTTTAAGTGCTGTCACTAAGTTTTTAGATTATTACAAAGGTAACAAAAATTGAAAGATTAATTACCTTTAAGAACAGATCCAACTTTCTCGGTTGCTTTCTTAGTTGGGCAATAAATGATGGTGGGACCGTCGAACTCATAGTAGAACCTAACCACCAAACAAATGATCAATTCAGACAGTTAGACAAATAAAAATCTAATAAGCGATGTTTGAATCATTTCCTTCGATAAAGCAAATTACTCACTTGCGAGTTTGTACCATGAGTGACTGCAGGTCAGTGGCTATATCCCCTTTCATGTTGACTTCGAAGTACAGATTGGGACGATCAAAACTGGTACAAGTCACTAGAGGATCTTTCAGTCTCAAAGATTTACAGATATCCTTACGAACCTCGGGGGTTGCTGTGGCTGTCAACGCCACAAATGGAACCTTTTTAGAAAAAGAACAAAAATTTGACATAGTGTAAAAAATATATAATAATAATAATAATGGACATTTGTAGTGCACCATGTCTGTCAACAAACTGACACTCATGAAGAAATCTCAGATATCATTATTTAACTCAGAGATTATTTGATATAAGTTTCCATTATTATTTTTATTTATTTTTATAAGACGACAGAGTCCATCTTGTAATTTATCTCATACTTGAGAGTATGATGGAATTTACAACAACTTCTCCAATGGTTTTTTTTTCTTTTTCTGACGGATGTTTTTACATAAGGCGTTTACAATAGACCGCTTCATCAAGCTCCGCCCACTGTGCACGCACGCCATATTCATTAACGTGTTTGTCAGACTTTTGGTTGCTCAATCACATCTGTGATTGGTCAATACAGCAAGGTGCTTAATGGATCGGTCTATTCCTTAGGTTGTATTAGTGTACAAGTTTCCTAAAAATCAGAGAATCCTTTAAATATTTACCCCAGGCAGCAATGTCCTCAGTTCTCCCAGAGTTCTGTAGGAGGATCTGAAATCATGACCCCACTGTGACACACAATGAGCTTCATCAATGGCGACTAAAGTAATACCTACAAGATGTAAATAAAAACAAGATGTAGACAATAAACAACATTCAATCAGTACATGAATAAATTGCTTCCAAATCGTATGAATGCAGAAACACACTTCATTGACGAGAAACTCACCAACTCTTTGCTGTAAATCTTCCAAGATATCCTGAGCTACCGATGCAAACTCTGGAGTAAGATATACCACTCGATATTCACCACTACAGAAAAAAATAATAACAGTTGTAAAAGATTAGGCAATAAGATACAAGGGAAACTGGCAGGGTAAATTTTAACTCAAATTAGGAATGAACAAAGAAAAATTGACAGCTCATTTGGTAGAGCACCAGTATGTTAATCCGGGGGGGTCGCTGTTTCAAATCCTGCTACCGTCAATTTTTCTTTGTTCACCCCAAAATTGAACTGAAATTACCCAGTCAGTTTCCTTTGTGGTTTATTGCTTAATAATTGAAATTAAAAAGTTGCATTCCCTTAAGGTAGATCCTTGTCCTGCCTCTTCCCAGGTTATATCCATAAAGCTGTAATAGCTCTATGGTTGTATCGTATATTATGGGGTGTGATCCCTGGCTACATGGCAGTTTCAGGTTGAATGGCTTCCGACTGTCACTCCCGAACAAACATATCGACAAAATAGGGAGACTGCCAACATTAGGTCAGTTGGTAGAGCGCTAGTACGTTAATCCGGGGGGTCGCTGGTTCAAGTCTCGCTCCAGTCAATTCTTACTTTGTTCACCCCAAAATTAAAACTATAAGAAATTACAGAATACTCTTGAAGTTAATTCAAGATCAAATCAAAATTTGATGAAGTGATAAAAGAAAGCTTACTTGAGGAGCTCTTGTTTGATTCGTCCCATCTCTGACTGAGCTGAGCCTAGTAGACAAGCCTTAATATTAGCAATCCTGTCATATGAGAAAGAATAATAAACAAGTATTATATTTAACCCTAACCCCCTAAGCATTTTTACTAGGAGACCTTCTCAACCCATCATACTCCAACAGTACACTTGTGGGGCCAGTACACAACCCATCATACTCCAACAGTACACATATGGGGACAGTACACAACCCATCATACTCCCACAGTACACATATGGGGACAGTACACAACCCATCATACTCCCACAGTGCACATATGGGGACAGTACACAACTCATCATACTCCCACAGTATACATATGGGGACAGTACACAACCCATCATACTCCCACAGGTCTTGTGCTGTTTGATTTTAGCTAGGTACGTTATGACATGGCTATAGCTTGATTATTTGAGAAGTACAGTACCAAGCCCATCAATATCCAACAATACAGTTTGCATATCATAGTACTTTCCACACTCAGCCAAAGTCCAACACTAGTCCCCTGTACCATTGGTACTCACTTAAATTGAAGAAAACAAAGATGTCTGAATAATGATAATTAACCTGAGAGAGAGTACTTGATCTTCCATTAGAGAGATGAGTGGTGAGATGACTAGACTGGTACCCCCAGTGAAGACTGCTGGATACTGGTAACACAGACTCTTTCCATAACCTTCATTAACATAAATAAATATTAATCTTGTACCCTATCCCCTGAATATGTATTTGATAGAAATGATACACATACAATTTGATTATGGTCAAATCTATTGGTTAAGTTTCACTAAATGTATCTTTTTTTTCTGGAGTGCATTTATCATAAAATAATTACCTGTTGCCATGACTACACATTGGTCTCTTCTGGTTAAAACAGAATGAATGATTTTCCACTGCATTCTAAGAAAGGAAAACAAGAATTGTTTTAATGTTTAGCATATCGTTTAAAAATACAGCAAGCTGGATTCAGGAGACAACGACTCCTTTGCCCCAGTTCTGAAATATCTTTTCCTTACCCTTTTCATATCATAAAAAGTAGATCTATAAAGATCTTTGATGTTTTTAGGAACTGATGGATTGCAGTTTTGACAATTGAGATTGTCTTTGAGATTTTATATCCTGAGATAAATTGAATAGTATCTTACGGTCGGAATCTTGCATGTCCAAAGTGTGTCTTTAAAACATCAATGTATTTCTGCTCAGGTGGAGGTACAGATGGATCTGAAAAAAAAAACACCACATGAAAAATACATTGAATCGAACAACAATTACCTAAATAATCTTTCTTTTTTTTATAAAGTTGTAGACAGTTTGTAACATCAGTTTTTGTTTGTGCTGAAAATAATGTAATGTGTCAGATCGGTAAGTAACACAAATCAAGCTAGTCAAGATACCTCTAATCTTTGTTTCAGCTTTTGAAAAACCTACCATAATTTTCTTCATCGGTGTCGTCACTCTCCACCTTCTTAAAATCTTGATTGAATGACTCTTCGTCAACAGCTTCACAAACTGCATCAAACTGCTGCTCAAGACAGGAAAGATAAACAAACAAAGTGCATCAAACTGCTGCTCAAAACATTGAAGAAAAATAAAATGCATCAAACTGCTGCTCAAGAAAGAAAGATAAATTTAAACAAACTGCATGAAACTGCTGCTCAAGACATGAAAGAAGAATAAACAAACTGTATCAAACCGCGGCTCAAGACAGAAAGATAAATAATAAAACTGCATCAAATTGCTGCTCAAGACAAACAAACTGCATCTAACTGCTGCTCAAGACAGGGAAGATAAATAAACAAACTACATCAAACTGCTGCTCAAGGTAGAAAGATAAATGAACAAACTGCATCAAACTGCTGTTCAAGACAGGCAAGATAAATAAACAAACTACATCAAACTGCTGCCCAAGGTAGAAAGATAAATAAACAAACTGCTACTCAAGGTAGAAAGATAAATAAACAAAAGTTTGCATCAAACTGCTGCTCAAGGTAGAAAGATAAATAAACAAACTGCTGCTCAAGACAGGAAAGATAAATAAATAAACTGCATCAAACTGCTGCTCAAGATAGACACTTGATAAAGAGTTGACCCATTTCATAGAGTGTGAAAAGATTACAATAAACTAACAATCTACCTGTAACATATCCTCATTGATATCATCTTCATCTTCAAAGTCTTGAAGATAGTTCATGATATCTTCAGTTTCTTTCTTCTCCTCCGGGCTGAGGGTCTTTTCTTTGTGTGATGAGCTGTTTGCTTCGTCCTCTTGGATAGATGTGCCGCAGCTTTTGGTCCCTTGATGTGAGGAGTCGTCTTCTTCAGACAGCTTACCAAATGGGAGTGCCACTCTTGCTTTTGGCTTTGATCTGTCAGGTGTAGGCTGGGGGTCATTTTAATGTTAATGAATTAGTCATCATCACTGCTCATTTACTTCTTAATAATTCATTATAGAACAACTACTCTAGTTATAATTTCACATGGTTATATGCAACCCTCCCAAAATGACCACATCCTTTTCATTCATACTTTAGTTTATAAAAGAAAGTCTCAGACCTGATTGCTTCGTTCTTGAAAGGGCAAGGGCACCAAGGCATTTTTTTCTTGAAAAGGGCACCTCTAATGAGGAAATTGTACATTTCTATTGGAACATTTTAAGAGCACCAAGGCAATGACTAGGGGCAAGGGAGGTAATTGCCCGTTGCCTCCGTAAAGTATCAGGCCTGAAGTCTAACCGTTTGTTTGTAACTTTAACGGCAATAATTTATTTCAAAATTCTCATAAAATGATGCAAACATCAAGAGGCCAATAAACATGAAACAAATCTAATTTCAATTCACCTCTACGACATCCTCCTCACAGTCAAACATTTCACCATCTACTTGATCGAAAGACTCTTCATGCCATGTATCAGACGGCGCACTTTTCATCAATTCCTCATCCCGTGCTCTTTGGATTGACTCCTCAGCCAACATCTGGAATTCTTTGACCAATGAAATGGCCTGATCTAGCAGCTGTTGACCTCTCTGAATGGTTTTGGGATTTGTAACTTTTCCTTCTTGAAGAATTTCCTTTGCATCTGTTGTGAGACAATTCAGGGCTTCCAGCTGATTCTCAATCTCAACTGTACTCATCTTGGTCGTTGAAGCCATCTTGATCTAAAAGATGATTATCTAACTGAGAATGAGAGTCCAATATATGAACAATAAAATTTCAAATGAAAAAGGAAAATATATTTATTCATATCAAAATCACATCATCACACCTTGGCCCATAATAAGTGGATTGTCCTATTTATTTATGGGGCTACATTAGACCCAGTAACTGGGGCGCTGTACTCCTTTTTTTTTAAATTTTGACATTGTCGGTCGTACTAGCGCCCCAGAAAAGTATGTGTAAGTTGGTTTGAAATGCTGTTATGGCGAAGAGGATTTAAAACACCTCTAAAAAAGTGGCCAAAATTACGACAAAAACTCAACAGAATTGCTGGAAAATCGCCTACTGGCTTCTCAAGATATCAAAGATGAAATAGAATGCATTTAATTGTACTTACGATCACTTTTTGTCCTCCAAATCGATGATTTTTTAGCCCACTAAAACCACTCAAAATGCAGCCATTAAAATCGCCATTTTACTACTGCTAGTCATGCGATACTCAACGACTGTTTCCGTACTTGTTTATATGTCGTATTAACACTACGCCGATTGCGTGTTCGCTGATGCCCTGACTTGCACATTGTCTTGTGCAGTCAACGCAGGATACCAGCTGTACAGCGTGCGCGCTCGGCCAATCATGACCAAATGGAACTTTCAGTAGCCACGGGGGGTCGTTGCACTACATAGCTGGTATCCTGCGTTGACTGCACAAGACAATGTGCAAGTCAGGGCATCAGCAAACGCGCAATCCTCGTATAAGGAAACAGTCGTTAAATATCGCAGTATCAGTAGTAAAATGGCGATTGTAACGGCTGCATTTGAGTGGCTTTGGTGGGCTAAAAAATCATCGATTTGGAGGACAGAAAGTGATCGTAAGTACAATTAAATACATTCTATTTCATCTTTGATATCTTGAGAAGCCAGTAGGCGATTTTCCAGCAATTCTGTTGAGTTTTTGTCGTAATTCTGGCCACTTTTTTAGAGGTGTTTTAAATCCTCTTCGCCACAACAGCTTTTCAAACCAACTTACACATACTTTTCTGGGGCGCTAGTACGACTGACAATGTCAAATTTTTTAATAAAGGAGTACAGCGCCCCAGTTACTGGGTCTAGGGCTACATCACACACTGATCACATTCACACTAACTTATCCACACTCAAAACTATCAAAATTACACCTTAGAAGTTAGAGGTGTGCAAGTTATAATTATACTACTTTAACAATATCACTATCAGACTACCGTATTTTCCTGCGTATAAGGTGCTCGGCGTACAAGGCGCAGGGCCCCACAAAGGCCCCATTCAAAATAAATCCTCAACGTATAAGGCGCACCGCCGTATAAGGCGCATCATGACCGCGACATAAAGGCCAGCTTGTCCCTACTCATTGTCGGTAAATCGCCTCAAAGGGGTCATTGTGTTGGCCATTTGCTGAACTGATGATCCATGATGAGCATGGCGTGCCACAATAAAAACTATTCAATTTGACCACGGACGAGTTTAGTGTCAAGCAGAAAATGTTCCCAGACAAATGGAAACCTATAATTAGCGTATACTTTTGTTGCCCCGTGTTATTAAATGCATCGGAAAACGATGTTATTGGTCTACACGTAAATTATTTGCTCACCTCAATACCTCCATAAACAAGCCGTTTTCTCGGACGTGATCACGCAACGCGCTCCCTTCTTTTATAAAAAATGGCAAACATTGTCTAATAAGCATGCAACAGGTACGTGCATGTGCTTTTCCCTATTGCTCAGCACGGAATTTGCCCTCAATGTGCAATAAGCATGCAACAGGTACGTGCATGTGCTTCTCCCCATTGCTCAGCACGGAATTTGCCCTCAATGTGCAATAAGCATGCAACAGGTAGGTGCATGTGCTTCTCCCCATTGCTCAGCACGGGATTTCCCCTCAATGTGCAACGTTCCCAGTAAACCTTGTTCCCAAAGCCAAAGCTTAAACCTGAAGGTCTCTAGGTAATGTAGATTGAAGACTCATGTTACGAGCTCGGTCACGACCTACAGGGACACGTGGACGATGATACCATCATAATTCAGTGGGGTCCAATCAGTTGCCGGGAAAGGCTTGCCATGGTATTTTATGTCTTATTTATTTTAATTATTATTACTGCACTGCAGTACCAGCATGGCAGACAGAAACTTTTCTGGGCACTTGTTTTTGTCACTAGTGACTGACACTGACAGCGGCTAAAATGCCGTATCCGGCCGTCACTTTATATCCATGGAATTTAATTAAATTTTGATCCTTACCTATCTAGAAGGGTTGAAGAATATATCCAGCAAGGAACAGGAAGTTTGAACAATTCTAAAGGGTTGAAAACGTGAAAAAAAACCTCGAGGCTTCGCCTTGCAGTGACATGAAAATAAACACCATTTTTTGTTCATTTGCCCGTGTGCGTGCGAGTAACTCCAATAATTTGAGTCGGTCATCGTTCATGCGCAGTGGAGAAGTCAATGGGACCCTTCTATTTCCCAAAATAGGTAAACTGAGATGATGTTTAGGAGGGAAGCTGACATGCCATTCAAAACTGTAGCTTCGGGGATGGGGGTGATCACGACGTGCGTCTTCAGCAGTTGAACATACCCAGGACCGATACTAATGGAATCATCCATAGTGTTCCCTTCACGTGGCTCATGTATAATGCATGTAGGCATTCATAAGGTTAGGAATATTCACATCATGCAAATTTTAGGACAATCCTGCTAATTTGATTATTCATAATTATTCATAAAAAATTACATATTCATTATGACCTTTAGTATGGCAGTTTCACATAGAACTAACAAACCCATCATGGTGTCAAAGCCTCATAGCCTAGCGGTGTAGGCTGTGGTCTTGTGTGTTAATAATGTGTTCTTTCCCTTACAGGTTCGAATCCCAGTAAGTAAAATGCAATATATAATTGTGTAATAAGTAATAACTAATGTTCGATTCCTCCTAGCAAATATAGATACAGGTAGAAACATGGAGAAAGTTAAGAGAGGACACTGGAAGGTGGGAGGGCATGAGGGGAAAGGTGATTGAGGGAAAGCGCGTTCGTTTTTTTTTTAATACGTAAAAAAAGTGGCAGTCGGTTGCGGCAACATTTCCCTGACAGCAGTGACACTGACACTAAGTGACAGAGACAAGTTCAACTTGCCAGTAATAAAAAATGTTCCTCTTCTTAAAAAATAGTGAACTCAAGTAAAGGACTTGTTTACTCCGAACGTCCGTCATGTCCGTGAGGCGTGACGACCCGAGCAGGTGTCACTACTGTCTACTGCACAAATATTACGTTAAACCTGACAAATCGAAATCAAATTCAAAGAGAATTATTCTGAACACACTAAACCTATACATAGACATTGATATTGAACAAAAAATACAATACCTTACACCTGATCAACAGTTTCAGTGTTCTTTGTGAATTACAAACTTCCCCGCGAAAAGTTTCATGGGCGCCGCCATTTTCTGTCAGGTAACGGACACTTGATATAGCGCCACCACGCGGCCAAAAGTTACACATGATCCGCAATGAACACTGGTTTCCGCAAACAGTAACCTATCCAATTTCATGTATAAATTAATTACAGAAAACCAGCGATGTCTAAATGGTAAAATAATCTGTGTGCCTGATGCATTTTGTACACGATTCGATTAGCTGTAATAATCCCAACAACATGGACGGAATGGCAAACGGCGAAGGGGTGAAAACATTACATCTTCACCGAGCGCTCTCTGGAGGTTTCGGCTTCTCATTGATGGGAGGAAAGGGTACCAGTTTTCCCCCAGTTATTTGTGACGTTCTCAGCAATTCACCAGCCTCGAGATGTGATCAGGTAAGATGATTTTTGGGGGAATACCTTGCAAAGTTGCATGTCTTGGGGGCGTACACCGCCAATGGCACAATGCATTATATTATTGCTCAACCCCAAAGCACGCCGAATCATTTCTCTTAAAATCAATGTTCCAACACATCATACATGTAGTCTTCTTGTATTTTCCCGCAGGTCATCTCAAGTATGAAAGCATGATCACGTCTTATTTATTAATGGTATACAGCATTAATTTTTGTCTGTGGCGAGTATGATATTGATATATCATCATCTCTAGCTGAAGGCTGGTGTGGTTATAATCAATTTTGTATTCATATATTCAGTAGGCCTACTCTACTGTACTGTACTTCAACTTGTCTTTAAGGTTAATTGGGATAGTTAATAAATGCCAATCAATTTCGTGGTTAGCTACACAAAAGATTGCCAACGGCTTAAATACTGAACTTGACAAAGATACAAGTTCTTTCCTAAGTTTCCCCAGTAATTTTTACCACATCTCAAAATAGGCTGTAGTATGTAGTCTAGAAGGCCCATATGTTGTTAATAAAGATTTATGAAGACGAAAAGTCAACTTAAAAATAAAGGGTTGACCCCCAGGACTTTTCCACCAGAATACAGAATTATTCAAAATGTGCAATCAAATGTGTCGGGAATATTTCGGACTGTACTTACCTTAAAAAAAAATCATTCAGTGTTGTGAATTGTAAAGAAAAAGTGTTCGACTGGTGGCAGCAGGATTGACCAATAAAGCTTCATGTTTGACCGATCGCGCAACGATCGACCGATTGTGCAGATCGACCAATTGCGCCCAACATAGTAAATTGATTTTTGTTTTTATCACAGCGAAAGTGAAAAGGTTATAAATTTTAAAAAAGTGATTTTGTTAACACAAAACTGCTGGGCTGTTTAATTACACACTTGACATGTTTGCGAGAACGAGAGGCTTGTTCTGCTTTTGTAGAGTTGAGACCCTCCCAGGCAAAGGACTTACACCTGTTCTTAACCTTGTTTTATTATCTTTTGAATTATTCATCCTCAAACCCACACACAGGAGCAGTGTCTCCATTCTAAAAGACACCTACATTTGAGACAGAGGCAAGCTGAATTCTGAATGTAGTACAGAATTATTCAATGTATGTGGGTTAACTACATATGTCTCAAAACCTGGGATGAAGATACTGAAGAAAGCTCAATGAGTCCTGGTCTTACTTGCTCCGTGGTCTAATGAACTACTTGTATCTTATTTTGTTATGCAAAAGTGGCTACTTCATATTCAAGAAGACCCTACCTTAATTAACTCTGATGGACTCTAATTGCTCCTGAGTTGTATGTATTCACTGGCAAGTGCATTACACATAGTTGTAGTGTGTGTTGTTTCTTGTATAGTCAGTGTAGTTACACACTGTGCATTACGAGGATGGTCAATGCAAAATAACTGACATTTTAACTGAAAATGCAATGTGACAACACTGTTTTTTTTATTGTAGATTTTGTTGTGACCCTTTCAGAAATATTTTGAAAGGTTTCAGATATTTCTAAAGGTTTCTCAAATTGATTCAGTGCGGTAATAGAAAAAAACACAATTGAGATTTGATTAGTTATCTGATTTCCGTTTCCTACATTTAAGCTTGAATCCATTGAACGGGGAAAAAATCTATGTATTGTGTACTACTGATAATTGTTTAAATATTTTGCAGTATACTATAAAGCAAGTATGCTCACGTATGAAAACAAATACTTATGTTGTACACGCAGGCCTATGTCAATAAAATTGTAAAATTGAAGAACAAAATTACTACTACAGATGGAAACAATGCAGTATGTATATATTCTTCAACAATGTGTATTGACTCAGGCATTCGCTATGTATTGACTTTATTAAGCAGCTTAAAGTGTAGATTTTTGTAGACTGTTCGTTTTTATTCTTGCCTGTTTTATTTTGTCCCTTCCTTTGTTATGCGCTTTGGTCATGCTTTGGAACAGCGCAATATAAATGCCTGTTATTATTATTATTATTATTACTATTAAAAAATACACGAGCAGCCATGGTAGGCCTACTGCTGCTACTAAACAGTAAACTGTTTTATAGCCAGTATTAGGAAATGCTTCTGAAAAATACACAAAAGTAACTAACATTTTAAAAAGCCTCAAGAAACTGAGGTTTGGGCAATTTCTTTTAAGAGTTTACTAAAATTGCTTCAGTGTTGGCATTGACATTGCTCTTTAATTCAGTGATGTTTGTAAAGTACATTATAGTCTGATTCCCTCTCTTAGATCTGGTACCACAGACTCTCATAATTCAATTACATTCCATTGATCTCAAAAGTGTTGACTTTAATTTTGTGTGCAGATAGTGAAGTGTTTGAATAAGGTGGATCAATTATCTGGATCAATAGTCCTCGATTCCTATTATAATGTAAGAATGCAAAGAAACCAGCCAAGCAATTTATTTGAAATTCCCTTCAGAGTGCACTTCATGGTTAAGAAGTAGAATGAAAAGCCCCTTATGCTGAAGTTATTTTTAATTGTTGAGGGAAACTTTGGTATTTACTGATTAGGAATTCCGGGAAGTGGGAAAAGGAGAGGTTGGAGATGTTTGGATGATTTTCTTGTGACATCTATATTTGTAGAATGAAGATGCACTTGGTCTACATGGAACCCATTATCCCACGCTGTTGTGGTTTTATTTTCCTGTCATTATTACAGACTCGGGACTCTTCTTAAATCAATCCCCTCAGTAATCTACAGACCAACTTAATCCTTGGTCTAATCACCAGTACACTTGAATACAACAACCTTGATTAAAACCTTTTGTGTGTTACCTCTTCTCTGGATAGGCCTATTGCCTCAAGACAGTATTTAAAATATGAAAGCAAAGACGCTCCATCAACTGTGTACAGTTAGTCCTCTATAATTTCATGTAGGCAAGAAGAGGTGGAATCTACATATAATCCTCCTGTATTACTGGGTTATAATGGTTTAGTACCAGTAATGCTGAAATGTCTCTTTTATTAACTCTTTGATCAGCGATGGAAGAAGTTTGCATCACTAAGAAAGTTGAGGGATTTGATTTAAGTCTCTTGTTAAACCATCTTAAAGCACAAAAGGAACTGTATTGGAGGAGTAAGTCTTCTCTTAGCATCTTCTTCTGACATCTTAGTTGGAATAGCGAGTACAAGGAGTAGGCCTCAGTCTCTGATCTCTTTCAGTATACTGAGAGCATCTTGAGAGACAAGGATTTAGATTAGCGGGAGATTGAGCAGAGTTTTCGAGCATTTTAGTCTAAGATCATTGTAGTGTTTGTGTCACCTGCTAATCATGCTAATGGAAAGTTAGACTACACGTAGTTTGCATTGTCGGATTGCAATGTTACACCGTTTGTAAGCCCTTCTTGGACCCGGATTTCCATGTAATTTGATCAAGTTGTTTCAGTCGGAGACAACTCTGTCAGTGATGCCAGGCAAGGTTTAGTGTTAACCAGTTGAAGTCATAAATCAGAATACTGCGCTGAAATTTCTGCGCTCATTTGTCCAGCTTCAGTTCAAGCTTGTGTAGAGCAGTTCATAGTGCTGTTCGGCATGTTCTGAAAGGTACCAGTGCCAATGCTACCCAGCCTACCCGTTGAAACCAAGATATTTATCGGCAAGAAGTTCAGTATTTTTGGGGTTGTACAACGTTTCATCTTGACTAAAGGTCAGCAGGAGTGCATTGAATCATGGCTTCAACCTTTCCAAAGACTCATCGTAAGAAATGGCACCATCGTCCACGCCACTGTCCGGTTCACACGCGGAGAATGTACATACACTGTATAAAAGTCTGCTCTGTTTCCAAGGTACTGAAGGTACGTAATGTTGCTCAGCAATTGATGTCAATTTTAGCTTCTCAAAGAAGAAAATAAATCCAGAAGCAAAGCTGGATGCATCGTGGAGTATGTAGACCTGTTCAATTGTGTGACACAAATACATGAGCAATGTCTAAATTTAAATCTGTCAGCTGCAAAACACGTGTTGTACACGGTAAACTGAGTAAAACTAAGAACAAAAAATGTTTACAAAGGTGGCCGATTGATGTCAGATGTGTAGAATGACTTTTTTATTCATGAGTATTTGTACCTCCATTATGCGAGTGGAATGTTTGATTTCAAATCAGAACGTGTATGATGCCAATTAGGGAAGTTGAAGGGAAACAGATTGTGTACGTGGATGAAAAAGGTTTTATGATTGTTTACATTGTCAACAACGTATCCTCGGCTCTTGACCTCGATCAAATTCAACAACTACGCCGAGAATCAAAATGGTTTGATTTCTTACATAAACTAGGAGTTACAAGTGTTTGAACAATGACGAGATATGCTTAAATGTCAATATCATTCATACATGTACATAACACTACCTAGCCTGTCAACCAGCCTTGCCTTACCAAGTGCACAACATGTACGTCAAGTTTTCGTTATAATTTGATTTCCTGTCTGTGAGCTTCCAGGCTAGTGGGAGAAGGAGGGGGGGGAGTGGTTGGTTAGCATCTGTAGATCTCTTTAATATAAAGGTACACATCAGTGATTCAATGTGGCACTTTAATTGGCAGAAAGATCCTAGAGTTTAATATTGCACGATGAGAAATGACTACTTTAAGTTGTGCCGTTTTAGTTGTTTAAATGTTTAACCTTTATAGAGTCGCCAGTACATCCTCTCATTTCTACAGCACAGTAAACATGCTGTTTGCCTCAGTGTGACAATGTTGGAGGTAATCCAGTCTTTATTTTATTTGTTTTGTCCTGTATTCTATTGTATTTAATTGTATTTTTTTAATTTATTTTAATTTATTTTATTTTATTTTATTTTATTTTATTTTATTTTATTTTATTTTATTTTATTTTATTTTATTTTATTTATTTTTTTTTTTTTTTGGTTTATTTTATTTTAATTTATTTTATTTTACTTTATTTTATTTTATTTTATTTATTTTATTTTATTTTACTTTATTTTATTTTACTTTATTTTATTTTACTTTATTTTATTTTATTTTATTTTATTTCATTTTATTTTATTTTATTTTATTTTATTTTATTTTATTTTATTTTATTTTATTTTATTTTATTTTATTTTATTTTATTTTTTATTATTTTATTTTATATTATTTTATTTTATTTTTATTATTCATTTTATTTATTTAGTTATTTTCTTAATTTTCAGTTCAGTGAGACACTTTAAATTTTTCCCACTGTAGAGAAAACATTTTCTTTTCTCATTTTACTTGGGGGGAAAAAGCCCCAGTCAATTGTGGTTTTGTCTTTCCTAATTATCCCTCACCCAAAAGCTGATTACCGGTAATTAACAGCCAATTAGCAGCTGTTAGGATTTGGTTTTTAATCCCACCACAAGTTTCGATTAGAACCTTAATCCAGTTGAAGATTAGACAGGAACCTTAATCCTATCAAGAGGGAGTTCATACAATTTTCTCAGTAGGGTTGCGACATGAATGTTTTCCCATGGTGAAGGCATACATGTACTGTATTTCTTGGAGCCTAGAGGTCCAATTCTTTTGAAGTCTGTCATGTTCGGGAAAACAAATTAATTAAAATTTAATGATGTTTAAACTACACTAATAATGAGTTTGTGCCGTGAGGCACCCTCTGGGCTGCCTATCTATGGACAATAAAAAGGTTACCTGAGGAAAGTCTGTTAATAGGCCTACAGCCTACACAAAAGAAAATAATCCAATCACAAAGTGTAGTAGAACCAACAATTCATATCAATGAGCCATTGTGAAGTTTACATTTCACAGAATATACATGCGCCTCCGAAAGATTTGAATGTCAGTAAATACAGCAACATTGTATGTAAAGATAAAGTTACAATGTGTCAAGCATGGAGCTAAACAGAGGCCAAGGCCACGGACGTTGCCCTGGTCTTGGCCTTGGTGCCCCTTTCAAAACACTAAGATTTTCCAATGGAAGTGCCCTTTGCAAAATGAAAATAGCCTTGCCCTCTTTAAGTGGAGGCCATGGCCTCCGTTGCCCTGGTCTTGGCCTTGGTGCCCCTTCAAAAAGTTTCCCGTAGAGATTAAGATTTTCCAATGGAAGTGCCCTTTGCAAAATGAAAATGGCCTTGCCCTCTCAAAGATGAAATTCCAGGCCCGATGTGTTATGATTAACTACAGGTACAGCAGTTCACAATGCAAAGAATGCATTTAGACTACACATTTCTTGAAGTTGTATACAGTGTACCTGTTATTTGTAACCAAAGCGTTTTTCAGAAATGAAATTAGTGTCACGTTTCAGGCAAGCCTGCGCATCAATCTTCCTTCATAATAACAAGATTTATCCTCCTACTATATTCACATTAATACATTTCGCAGCAGTCGTCGTAATGCATGCAAGGCGGCCAACGAGCAGTCTGGTAAAAGTGCAGGCTAGGCAATCACTACTGGTATAGAACAATATAAAATGTGCCGCTAGCACTAAGAGCATTGCAAGAATCGATGTGGATCCATATGTCAGTGGGGTGAACGTACTGCCAGTGTGAATACTAAGCGTATGTTCTGCTCATATGAGTGTAAACAGTCTACATTGTGTGCGGGATCGACATTGAAGAAAACCATGTCAGCATGGCTGAGTTATCACCTTACAAGATGCACAGTAAGACAATGTAAGATCAAAAGCTGTTGTGATACTTGTCAATGAACATGGTGTGAGAAATGTGATGTTGATGTATTGTTAGCATTCTGTTACATCAAGTCAGACTTGGCTTTTAAGATTGTCAGTGTGATGCAATGCCAAATGATATTATAAAGAATTAAGAGTCTTCACGAAATTTTTTAAACAGGTCTGCAGCCTATATGTTGTGTAATTGAACAGTGCATGTACAGTACATATTATGTCAAGATACTGTGTCGGAGAGTTCGGTTTAAACCATTGGGTAATCCAGCATGGGTGATCTGTTAGTTAATCCCGATCAGTGTGCACTAAACGTACATTACATTACTATCCACTTGTATTCTTCCTGGCCACCTTAGAATGGATTGTCTTGTGTTCTAGATCCAAATTGTTTCTGTCTCACTGTCTCATCTGGAATTGCTTTTGTCATTTTAAATCCTCTTTACTTATTCCCTGTTTACATTGTTTATCTTTCATAAGACTTAATTGTAGAAATGCTTGTATGATCACTCCTTGTGATTGTTTGAATTTTGGCCGAATAAGTAATAATAATAATAATATAGTAATAATGTAGATTTGTAGTAGGCCTATACAGTGAATTAATAATGCCAAACTGAATAATGGTATTGTTTTAATGCAGTGTTGTATTGTAAGTCATTTAAACCAGTACAGTTTTGTAAAAAATTCTCTCCAATATGTTTCTTACCGCATAGTTGAGTACTGATGGTTGTATTATTTCAAGTGAAACAAATTTTCTTTATAAATGAATTTTGCAAAGGAGACTTGTTTAATTTAAAGGGATCCCCAACTCCCTACCAAAACAGTTTCCCCCTTTTCCTGTTTGCATAGTAATAGTATTCACTCATCATCACAGCACTCTAGCCTCAGCAAAAATCTATACCACCTTTGGTAATATCTCTAGCGTTGCCTTCCCACGATGCACCAAGGTGTCTGACCGTCAATACAATTCCCACCATTCTTCGATGGTTTTGCCACCTTGATAAGCTCTCTCTAGTTTGATGGTCGATGCTTACATATTGACGCTATACAGGGAACCATAATAATTGACCTGTTCCGTTCTGTAATTTTCCATCCCTGTTTGCTTCTTTTTTTTTTTGTTCTTCGTAAACTGGGGCACGGTTTTGTCGACATTTAAATCTAGGTTGGTTTTCTTACCTTGGTTTAATTTCAACTGAACTAATTCTGTGGTGTGCACTTATTACAAGACTTTTTAAGTGCTTTAAAATATGTACAACATGGGGATGGGTTTGTGCATTAAATATTAATAATAATAATAATAATAATAATAATAATAATTATATATTTATACCGCGCACATATTCTGTCCAAAAGACACCCAAGGCGCATAAAGAGAAAATGAATGGTAACAGTCAAACGGAAGGCTTGACACTGGTTTAGAAAGATCGTTTGAACAAATGTATTTAAACTGGACTTGAAACACTAAAGGGATGTAGATGTGTGTAGATCTCTTGGGAGAGCGTTCCAAACTCGTGGGGCAGCCAGGGAGAATGACCTGTCTCCCCACGACCGTCTCGTTCTGGTCTCAGAGAGCCTGGTATCGTTGTTCGAAAAGCGAAGACCGAGAACGTCCAGGTATAATATCTTTTTGTAGAAGCTCAGATGTGTAGGTTGGAGCTTATACCGTTATGTGTTTTGTAGGCTATCATGGAGAGTTTGTAGTGGAGTCCTTGGTTGACAGGGAACCAGTGTATGGGGTGGGGAGGGGGCAGTGGCGGGGGGGAGTTGAGTAACGAAGTATGAAAATATGTTCAGTATATTGGATACACTACAAGTTTTGCCATTTTACCTTGAATGCAGTTGTACATGTTGGCATTGCGCATTTTTAAGTGAAAATCTGTAATTGACCTGATCTGTTATTGTAAAGTCTAGAAATGTTTATTGATGTTCATTTGTTTATTGATGTTCATTTGTTTTATTATTATGCCCAATATGTATTGATTAAAATGAAGAACGAATAAAATTGGTGTACAGCAACTACGTTTGTATTCTCAAAATTTGTGATGTCTTTTGAATAAATTTTGATTACAAAAAAAGCGAGAAAATGCTAATGTACATATTGTATGTGCTGCAGATAGGTTTGGGTTACTTAAATTGACGACTCTTCCTTTAATCTTATGCATTATCCATGAAGTTACTTTCCCGTCAACGAAGATGGTACGGTTACATTTAAATAAACTCCTGGGGGCGCTTTGACATCATCTACTGATGCGGGGCCAGACGGACAAATACAGGGTAGTCAATCGTTAGTACAAGCCCTCATCTTATGGATGAAGCTCGTCATCTCCATACAAATAATTTATCCCGCTACCCCAAAGCGCCAAGGTTCTGTCTCCAATAACCAATAGTACTCGCAGTCTTTTGATGGAGACGTAGCCTCGATGTAAAAGGACACTGGTCAAGCATTATGCGAGATGTACCGATTATATTTTCATCATTTTCTTTAGCAAGATTTTCATTCGAGACATCGAAACATCGAAACTTGGATCTACCGCCTACTGAATACGGTGAAATGTTATGATGAAAACATGAAGAGGATCTCGTTGGACACCGTCTTCTTAGAACAACACCTTGGAGAGACGACTTAACCATCTTATCTGAACCACCATCTCACTTGGGATGAGTGTAATCATTGAGGTTGTGATGATAAACTACATCTTGAAGACGAGGAGGTCTGCCTGTCTGCTGATGACATTTACTTCAAGATGTCACATGTTTGTCATTTCAAGAAACAATTCTTCACTGATACGTACGTGTGTAGTATCACCATTAACCAACTCTAATTGGAAATCGTGACGTCTCTATCCAGTCTGATGTTAGTGTACATGTAGACTAAACGTCTTTGTTTCGTTTTATTTTTCTTGCAGATGCAAGTTGGAGATATTATTTTGGAAATTAACGGTGAAGCTGTCGAAGGGAAAACAACCAAAGAAGGTAAAAATGCAACCTTTTTAAACTGTTTGCTGTGGATGTGGGATGACATAATAGTGTCACAATGTTTAACATTGAATTAAAGATACAGGCTCGTCGAGAAAAAGTACACATCAACCAGCCTGGTTAATTCCAAAACTTAAGATTTCTCAACATATGGTTACAGTAGAGACAATTTTCTCAAGAAACATTACTTAAAGGTACAGGCTCATCGGAAACAAAAAGCCAGTGGGTATCTCTCAAAGTGAGAAAGGCAACTTGTTTCACGTTGTATGTGCGTACATGAACATGTACATGATCTTTTGTGCCACAAAAATGGCCATCGGGTAATGGCGATGAGCCTACGTCTTTAAGTTCCTCACATTTTGTGTGCTGAATAGACCGATTGGGCTGCCAATGTTTACATGTCATCACATGACCTATTGTTGGTAATAGTAATCTGAGCTGATGGCAAACTATGTGCAAAT
Organism: Marthasterias glacialis; assembly: GCA_911728455.2. Lineage (NCBI taxonomy): Eukaryota > Metazoa > Echinodermata > Asteroidea > Forcipulatida > Asteriidae > Marthasterias > Marthasterias glacialis. Next base: position 6,511,366 of record OU452237.1, on the reverse strand, counting down.
ACATGCTGTGACCGACAATGTCTCACCAAAAGTCGGCTTTTGGTAGTAATAATAACACAGTTACTAAGCCATTTTTATTAAAGGTGTATGTTATGACATTGATATTAATGACATTACTGTTTCATAAACTACCAGTATTCTACTATAAAAGAGGTTTATTTTGAGTTATGCACTACCGGCGTCGGACGACTATGTAGCCACTCGCCTGTTATTTTGTTTGTAATGGAGGCCTAAATCACTGTAAAAAAAGGGTCAAGAACGTTGGAAAAGTGAGCATTTATACCTTGCCTTGCAAAATTTCAAATAGGCAAAGGAATCACACAGTTTTGGAAAGCAATTTTATGATGATTCAGCTTCAAAACTTTGAAATTCTTGTGTTAAAAAGTGTTTGATCGTGGTCGTCTGGCCTAAATGTTCCGACGTGCACTAGTACACATCGTGCACATTCATACGTTACTTGTACAATTTCCAAGACTTGCTGGAACTGTCCTTACTGGCTTTATTCAGCCACTCGAAGGTCTCTGGTATAAACTCTTGAATATTTTTCACACATTTCGAGAAAGAAAAGCCTCGATCGAATAAACAAATGCAACAATCATCTTGTACTGTACCGCATATGTTAATGGAGGACGTCGTGTGTGTTAACACTTTATACCAACAATGGGTCACGTGGTGCGGGTCGCGCAATCGGTCTATTTGGTTAAAAGTTTCAAATGTACTTATTTGATCAAAATGAACTGTGCAAATGCCCTTTGGGATGAAGCAGGAGCAGGATATCCAATTAAGGTGTGTCTTGTTATCAGAATTTAAGTGTCATACCAACCAAAATGCTCTTCAATTTATCATGTGACATTCAGGACACTCTTCTGAATGATTGACCTTTGACATGTATATGCTGCATTGATTGTATGCCATGAAGTACTACTAATAAAAGATTATGCAATGTCACAAAATTGTTTTGAACACGTACTTCACGCTACACAAATTTAACCCCAACATCAAGCTAATGCAACAAATGAATCTGCAATTTGAACAATTATGTTAATTTTTTTTTTAATTCATCACAAAGTTAGTGTTTTAATTTTGGAACAGCTGAGTAGTTCAGATTTATTTCTTTGCATACAGTAGCATCAAAGTTGATATTATATTATAAATATCGTTTAGCATTTTGACATTGATATTATATAAATCTCCCATCATGTTTTCCTTTGGATACAATATATCGGGTTTGTATAATTTCAGAGTTAATATAATGTCAAGACATTTGGACTAATAATACATATATATGGGTAATAATAATTCATAATATGCAGTTCTTAATAGCGCTTTATCACACCTGATGGGCATCTCAAAGCGCTCAGTATTTTTTCCTGCAAGGTACACTGACGCGGAGGTATGTTTTGAAGTATCAGACCTGTTCCTTTACATAGCACCATGTAACAGTTTTACAAGGTGCTGTGGCGCAATCTGCAGCCGATCAAACCAGGAACACCAGGGCGAACCCCTTCTCTTTGCGATATGTGCACTGTTTTTTTTTTACGTGCATTACACAACACACGGGACCTACAGCTTTAGGTCCCATCCGAAGGATGTAGCAATAATGGTCAAGTGTCTTGCTTAAGGACACAAGTGTCACGACCGGGACTCGAACCCACACTCTGCTGATCAGAAACACCAGGGCTTGTGTCCGGTGTTCTTAAATCCACTCGGCCACGACACGCCACAATTTACATAAATAACAATAATTTACTGTACCATTGTTATTGAAAAATGACATAACAATACACACTTGTAAAATCAATAAGGATTTGTCTACGATATTAGGTGTCATATGCGCATGCATGTAAGCCTGTGTCCATTGGCTGTTAATATGTCTATAAAAGCGGTACATACAACCAGTGAAGCTTAATTCAGACACAGTTTCACTGAAAGCCTAATACTAATGGAGGCAATTTTCAAGTTTTTCTGGACCGTAGTACATGTTTCGAAGCTACTTTTTTTCATTTAAGACCAATTGAATAAATTCATTATAGGGATTCCTTTTCTCCGTCATGCACCATTGAATAGTGCATGATATTAATTATTCATTATCATTATTCATATTATTATGTACTGTACAATGTACTTTATCTTCCAGTACGTGCTAATCCTCCAATCAGATTGTTCAGATTTTGTATTCCACTTGCACTTGTGTGATACTAATACATCAGTACTGTCATACACATGTGTGCATGACACCTGGGTGTGTTCATATAATACAAATCAACAGGAAATCTTGTTTTTCTCATGCAATTAATGCCAGTCCTTATATAACCAATGTAACCAAAGCTACCTCACATTGTATGTGCGCACTCTGAAATTAATAAAAACAGAAAGATTAAAGGAAAATATTAAAATCAGTCGACTGAAAATATGAAAATGTCCACGGGGAAATTACATTATACTGTACACTGGGTGTAGGACAGTTTGTGTTGCGTGTATGTACATGTCATTACTGAATGGCCGCCACGGCCCTGACAGCTGGGACAGTTAGGTGACCACTGATGACCCTCAAACCAGTAAACCTACATGTAACACCTCAGGTGGTCACCTTAATCAGATAACCAATTATGTAGGTTTCAGTCCTGTTGTGACCATTAAATGCCACGTACTACTGACCAGTGGATTTTCTGTACAGTTATTGTCTCCTTCTTTTTGAAGGGGAATTTAAGATTTCAAATCTGTTTGGATTGCATTTTTTCCAGTCGGAATATCTATATGTACGTGGGTGTTACGAATTATTGAAATCAGAATCGTATGAGTTTATTGTTAAAATCATTTTGAACTTTTAGGTTTTAATTCATAATGATTGAGCACCAGGCTAGACCCAGTAACTGGGGCACTGTACTCTGTTTTTGAGATATTGACATTATCGGTCGTTCTAGCGCCCCAGCGTGAAACATAGAGTAATTGGAAAGGTCAGGCGGATTTAAAACACCTCTGTTAAAAAAAAAATGCCTAAGACTCAACAGAATTGCTGGAAAATCGCCTACTGGCATCTCCAGATATCAAAGATGAAATAAAATACATTTAATTGTACTCACAATTATTTTCTGTCCTCCTAATAGGTGATTTTTTAGGCCAACTAAAAGTGCATTCGTTACGATCTGCATTTTAGAACGCGATGTCAACTACTGTTTCCTAACAAAAAGGATTGCGTGTTCGCTGATGCCCTGACTTGCATATTAGTTTTGCGCAGTCAACGCAGGATACCAGCTGAGTACAGCGCCCTAGTTACTGGGTCTAGCACCAGGCCTAGAAAAAATACAGAGCACTGTATCCAAGAAGCTTTAATTGAATCTGCTCCCACTGAATTCTTCACACTTGAAGTTCCTTGAGATCTCCCTGCAGAACGACCTTTGTTTTGATTATGGAGAGTTATGTTCTTTCTTCCTTACTTTGGATCAAGTGAAAAAACATTAATGTTCATTTATTGAGTTTCTAGTTAAAGAAACTGTAAGCAAAGAGACCATGCAGGCCTAGAATTACACAGAGTCCATGGTCTCTGTTGCCCTGGTCTTGGCCTTGGTGCCCCTTCAAAAGCTCTCCACTGACTGTTTAGACTTCAAGATTTGCCAATGGTAGTGCCCTTTGAAGAATGAAATGGCCCGGCCCTCTCAAAGATGAAAATCCAGGCATGTGTTCCTCTAAGCTAATGGAAACAAATTGTCAATCAAATTACTCAAGTCCTACAATGTACCTATTTTCATCTCAAGGTTTCTGCACAATACAATGTTCCTCTGTGAAATTATTATTTTTTTCAGCACATTGCAACCATTGAAAAATGTATGCTCTAGTATTATTATTTTTATTGATTAGGACCCTATATCTAATGTATCAATAATTTGAATGTTATTGTTTTCCACAAAACATGAAACAGTTAATACAATGACAGTAGTCATTTTTTTCCCGAGTACAATAGACCGATTGCGCGACCACTGTTTACATGTCATCATGTGACCTGTAGTGGGTACTACGTCATCTCAGCTGATGGCAAACTACGTGCAAATACATGCTGTGACCGGCAAAGTCACATCAACAGTCGGCTTTTGGTAATAATAACACAAGACCTTTTATTAAAGTTGTATGTTGTGACATTGATTTTTATCACATTACTGTTTCATAAACTACCAGTATTCTACGACAAAAGAGGTTTATTTTTGAGTTATGCGTCGGAGTCAGACGACAATGTAGCCACCTGCCTGTTATTTTGTTTGTAATGTAGGCCTAAAACTCTATAAAAAAGGGTAAAGAACGTTGGAAAAGTGAGCATTTATACCTAGCCTTACGGAATTTCAAATAGACAAAGGAATCACACAGTTTTGGAAAGCCTTTTCTTTGGGTGATTTCAGCTTCAAAACTTTGAAATTCTTATGTTGAAAAGTGCATGATCCCGGTCGTCTGGCCCAAACGTTTCATCGTGCAACCAGTACTGCCACATCGTGAACATAACGTTCCTGGTAGACTTGCTGGAAATGTCCTCACTGGCTTTTTTCAGCCACTCAAAAGTCTCTGGTACAAACTGTGGAATATTTTTCACAGATTTCGAGAAAGAAAAGCCTCGATCAAACAAACAAAATGCAACAATCATCATGTACAGTACGGCACTTTCCTATGGAGGACGTCGTGTTTGTTTACATTCAAAACCCACTACAGGTCACGTGGCATGGGTCGCGCAATTGGTCTATTAGGGAAAGGTTGAGTAATTTCCTATACAAGAAGGTTAACATACAGACGAAGCCAGGCTTCCACCTCAAGGTAATCGATAAGACATGTATGCTAAAGCCTGTTGGAACCTGAGTAAGACTTAAAACTGTGTCAATTCAATATCAATCAAAATTAGATTGACTTAGATTCTCAGGCCTGACTAGACCACATTCGAGACACTTTAAAAAGGCCAGGCGGGGTTTCATCTTAAAGGGGTTCATGATCCTGTTGAACAAAAACTTGCATTTAAGGGACTGACCAATCAACTGACCAACCAACTTACCAACCAACTGACCAATCGACTGACCCAGTCAACTGACCAACCAACTGACCAACCAATTACCAACCAACTTACTAACCAACTGACCATTCAATTGACCAATTGACTGACCCAGTCAACTGACCAATCAACTGATCAACCAACGGACCAACAACTGACCAATAAACTTACCAATAAATTGAGCAATAAACTGACCAACCAACTGACCATTCAACTGACCCAACCAACTGACCAACCAACTGACCATTCAACTGACCAATCAACTGATCAACCAACTGACCAATAAACTTACCAATAATTTGAGCAATAAACTGACCAACCAACTGACCCAACCAACTGACCCAACCAACTGACCAACCAACTGACCATTCAACTGACCAATGTAGTGACCAACGAACTGACCATACCGACCCAAATTCTACTCGCTCTGTATCTCATTTCACATTTTACTAAGCTGTCATTTTAAAGGGAAACTTGACATTAAAATTGGAATTCAAGCTGTTTTATTATATTAACTGAATTTGCAAGTTTGGCAGTTTTATAATTTTAACCTTTGTAGAGGGATTTTACACCCAAAAATTGATTAGAAGTTTTAAATCACATAAATGACACTGCTGTGAAAAACAAAATCCAACTTCAAGTACCTGTAACGCATACTATGTAAACTTTCTTCAATTTCTCCTACATCTTTGTGAATTGCCAACGGCGTATCTTATTCCCCATAGCATATTTATACCATCACTTACTGTAAAAATGTGCCCCATAAAAATACATAAGCATCATTTTCCAAAGGGTTTGATACAACTCACCGCCCCATTACTGTGACGAAAATGACAACGTGGTATCAAATGACTCTTTCCAGTAATTGAGGAATCTCGCTAAAGTTAACCTGTTGGCCTGAGGTTAACCTCTTGTTTGTTAAAATAAAAATTCATGAAGACTGTAATGCAATTAAATATGGACGATCCATAAAAGGCTAATGGTTAATGCTGAAGAGGAAGATTGTCAATAGATCAGTGACTTGAGCAAGAACTTCGGTCTTACTGTTCACAGTAACTTCTCAAGCTTTCCAAGAATTGAAATGTACAATAAATGCATAAAAGTATCCTGTTTCAGTTTTGCAGTTTTATTTTTAAGTCGCCTTTAAACGCAAAATTTATACGAAACTCAAAAAGCTTGCCATTTACTGTGTTTTAGAATAACAAACACAGTATAGATGAGATTAGGATGTTTGGAGGCCCTTGTCTTTTGACAACTTATGTCACCTCACTACATCGCCATGGTTATCACCATGGCGATGTCCACAAGTCTGACAAGCATACTCAAATTTGGAGTGTTTTAAGACGCTAGGAAACAAATTTACTAAGTAAACATGTAAATATATTGCCAGATGGACACAATGTAGCACCGCTTACTGATTGTTTCTCTGGGAAAAGAGTCGACACGTTTTGGAAAAGGGCAGACATTTTTATTTACAGTACAGAGGGTATTTCCTGTTCTACTTTTGTTGCAGGTAGTGATGTCTAAGTTAAAGATTAAAAGCCAATCTACATACATTAGATTCTTGAAATTACAGACAAGTCTAATTTGATTGTGCTCTTGTGTGTTCCAGGATCACTAGAAATTTACTGTAACCTTAAATTCAGTGCAATGCTAAAAAGCTTTTTAAAAAAAAATCGCCGCAAAATGTGGAAAAGTGTACACGTAAACAATTTACAGTCCGTATGTACAGTAGATGAAATTAAATTTATGGGAACAAATTAGTTGATAGTGAGATTAAAAAAAAAACACGTTTTTGTTTGCGGTTTATTAAAAAAGATTTCCTCACAAATGGCACATCCTGAAAGTGTTATTAAACCACCAGCCACAATATTGAAACTCCCTAGCTGTCGTCAGATCTACGCATAAAAAACCCCATGAATATTACAGTCATTAATGAGATTGGTACACTGCTGTCTGGCCTATGGCAATTAGTTATTGCCTTATCAATGAGCATTTGTCTCCCCTTGAGTCTCTAGTGAATTGTGAAGCAGTAATTCGCTCTTCTCTAACTGTACCTTTCCCTCATGCTGAGGACGTGTGAGCTGGGGACTTCCATCTTGACTCGAAGCATATGTACTTTCTTCTAAGAATTAATCAAATACTACAGTATGACCGTGCATATATGTGTACTATGAGCATCAAGGATTACACAAGGCGACTTGGAATAACATCATTGTGTGCTCATACGTCTGTTACATTCATTTTAGACGCCTTTATGTATACATCCTAAATGAACATATTTAACGGATGAGAGCTCAAAACAAACACAGGATCGTGTGCATGTAGACCCGTTTACCAGGTCATTTTTACTTGATACTAAAGCGATTGACAGGAGTTTTATTTTGTCATAACACTGCCTAATATGTAGCTTTTGTGGTGTGAAGATGCAGTGCAGAAAGGTACTGCGCGTACGCTGGCGTAGTTCACTTGTACTTTTTGGGTGATCTTCCTATAAAAGACATGTGTAGGGTATGTAAATTTGCAATGCAGTGACCAGTCTACTGTAAGAGTTGATATTGACTGTCTATTAATAGCTTTCATCTTGAACTCCCTCATTCGTCGTCCCCCTCCCCCCCCCCCCATCATCCCTAAGGCCTCTTTTGCTCATCTTTTGTCTTGAAGAAGCTAAGGTCATTGGAAGTACATCTCACCTGGTTACTCAATGACTACAAAGTCAATTAGTTCAGCCATCAGTACAAGTTCCTTAGTTACATCACGGAGGACGTACCTTAAGTGTTGTACATGTACATGTAACGTGTGGTTTACAGGTTTCATGTACAGATGTACCTGTTTGACACACTGTACGTACATGGTTTACAATGTATACTTAAACAATCCTGTGCAAAAAATAAATAAATACAAAAATATGTGAGACCATTTTAACAATTTTTTGCATTTGTACAACAGGTCCTTGTGGTTGGTAAGCAGTTTGCAACAGCTCATTTTATTTTTTTCAAATAAATAAATAAATAAACAGGACTAGTGTTTGGGTTGGTACGTGTACTCAGTCTTAAACTTCAACTCCGCCAGTGAATCTTTGAAATGTTTTGTTTTTCCCATCCTAGATAACTTGTTTATAATGGCTTTACTGAGAAATTTAAATTGAGGATGGTTGTGTTTAAGACAAGTTCTAATTATATTACACGTTATGGTTTGACTCTCTCACTGTTATCTTTATTCACCCTATCAAAACAACCTCTCACTATTGTAATGAAGTCATTGCTCATGTGACTGTTTACTCCTCCAATTACAAAATACTTTCCTAGACTTCCTTCTTGTATGACCAAAATCAACTTCTTAATGTTATCCCGTGGTTCATCTTCAACATCCTTCATAAATATCCTTCCCTCTCATATTTCCTCTAATTTCCCGTCTTCTTGATCCTGGAGACTAGGGCAACATCCTTCGTCATCAGGAAGGTGCTCGTCTTCGTCTACACCTCAGATTGTTCCTTCTCCCGTCTCTAAGACACTAGAACATCTTGGCTTCGGGCTACCATTGACAATTCCTAGAGACATCTTGTTCTTATTTGTTTTCTTCCTCCTCTTCTTCCTTGTTTTTAGTCGTTACAAGTTTGATGCGCTCACCAGATGATCTTGTGCTGAAAGTCAAAGAAGGTGAGTTGAAAGAATTCTGTGTGTAAGATTCGAAGATTGTAAAAGTTTGTTGTCATTCATCATCTTTTTAGTTTTGTTATAGGCCTACTGTTAGTTTTGTTTCTTATTAAAACACTCCTTCATTTTAGATTTGATCAATTTCATTTTGTTACCCACTTGTTTCCTCATTCTGCTCACCACACATGTTACAGTGAACTTGTGTGAGGAAATAATTTTGGGGCAACTTTTTTTTTGGATCTGTCATAATCATTTGCTCTAAAAGGTTTTGTTTCATCAATTTAAGTCTTTGATTTTACCTTTGTGTATGTTTTTTTTTCTTTGGTGCTTGGAATGTAAGCCGACATGTTCATGTAGCCAGATGTTTACACCTTCAAAGCCCCAGCTCAACATTGATAAATTGACTGGAAATGTTTCCATTCTTTGCATAGATCGCGATATTTTTAATGAAACCAACCTGTGAAAATGTCAGCCCATTTCGTTGTTTCATTTGCAAGAAAACAGTAAAAATTCATTCAGCATTTTTGTACGCATTCCTACATGTACATGTAGGCCTACAAAACTAACTTTTGATCTTATTTCATTTATTATTTAAAAACGATAACACTTCAGGCAGAAATATTTAGAGGAAAGTTTTCTACCAACATTACATGTATCTTTGTACCATGTAAGGTATATATGTAAATCTGTGAACATTTGTTTTTCTTCTTACCAATGTTGAGCTTGTCATACCCCTTGGATTTAAAGTTAAAATAATCAAAATCAATTAAATTCAGTTGCTGTGAAGACTGGCCTAGTGAAGACTACACTCTGATATTCCTCGTGAGCAGGATATTAATCACAGTCAGATAACATGTTAATTTATGCATACATGTACTTGTGTACTTGCAGACTGTGTAATTTCCAGACGTGGTGGAAAGCTAATGCTTGTATTTCCTGATAACATTACTTCGTAGTGACTTCCTACTTGTAGCTCATGAGGTTCTTATGAGCCGCTTATCAGAACCATTTCTTCTGTTAACTACATGTACATGTAACGTCCATGATGTGTTCTTAAGTGGACAAACAAGTCCTCATGATCAAATAGTATTATTATTATTATTATACATTTCTGGTAATGAAACCAAGGATGCCTCATAAGTGAACTTAATCACTGTAGCTCTCAAGCCTGAAGAAACCTGTAGATAAGGGTGCTTGCCATGTGAACCAGAAACACCGGGGTAATTCCCCTACTCTTCCACGATAAGTGTTCTGGGTTCTTTTACGTGCACTACTAATCCTAGTACACGGGACCTACGGCTTAATGTCCCATCCGAAGGACAAAGCAATTATGGTAAAGTATCTTGCTCAAGGACACAAGTGCCGCAACCGGGATTCGAACCCACACACTGCTACATGTAGTAGTATCATATTTCATCAAAATGTAGAGACCATCAAGTCATGCAAGTACACAGTCTCACTACATTGTACAACATCACTGCTTTCATTCTAAACCCAGTCTTTTTTGCCTACCATGTATTCTGTCGTTCAGTAGTCAGGCCTGATTGCTTCATTCTTGAAAGGCACCGAGGCATTTTCTTCTTGATAAAGGGCACCTCTATGAGGAAATTGTAAATTTCTGTTGGAACATTTCAAAGGCACCAAGGCAATGACCAGGGGCAGCAGAGGCAATTACCTCCATCACCTCCGTGAAGTAGCTGGCCTGAGTAATAATCTCAACTGATTTCATTTAATTTCAGTTCATACTCAGTAGTTTCAATTACATGTAGCTACTACTTGACACATATTTGTTTGTAGGAGTTCATGAAAAAAAAACATGTTTTTGTCAACGTTTCTAGACGTCCAGATCCTACTTTTTAAAGGAGAAATTGTTCAATGATTGATGATGTACGTGTACATAATCATGAGTATCATATCAGCAGTGAACCGCACATGTACACAACGTGTTTCAACAGACTACTAGCCTGTCATACAGATATACAGGGCCTGTAAAATGAAAAATGTGTATAGAAGCAGGTGTGAAATGTTTGCCTGACAAGCTAGTCTTGAACGTCTGCGTTCATGTATTATTGTGTGGTGTATATATCTGCTCACATCAATATTTTAGTTTACAGACTTGACAAATGTTGGTAGTACTGACAGACTTGATGGAAAACATCCATGGTGTTTTTCAGAATCTGCCGTTTCTTTTAAAGCGTCAATACCCAGAAACAGTCTGCTGTACTTAAAACATGTAGGGGGAAAACAACACAAGGCTTCAGGGAGTGGTGAAGTCCCATAGTATGAGCTGCCTGCCTGGCCTTGTCTTATCTTAGTTCTTTCCATGACTTTCTTTCTTGTGCCTGCCTTGTCCTGCCGAGGAAGGATGTGATGTTGTCTCTCCATCTCTTCTTCTGTCTGCCTCGTTTCCTCTTCCGTGTTTTTGGTTGCCACTCTGATATTCTTTTGGTCCATCTGTTATCCCATACGCGTGCCACATGTCCAGCCCATCTCCTCTTTGCTTCCTTAATCTTTTCAATAAATGTCTTTAAGTCCTTTTTGTCTTTCTGATACCGTTGCATCTTATTTTGTCTCGGATGTAACATTCTTCTTTCCATTGCTCTTTGTGCTGTTTGTAGTTTGCTTTCAAGGTGTTTTGTTGTTGTCCGTGTTTTCGAAGGATATGTCATAGTTGGGAGCACACACCGGTCATATATTTGCCATCTCCATGCTATTGTTGTTTTTTCGTCACAGAGAATTTCGTTGTGTCTACCAAAACAGCCCCAGCCTGCTTGTATCCTTCTCATTACCTCTTCGTGTGTGCAGTCTTTCATCTTTACTGTTTGACCCAGGTATTTGTGTTCCTCAACTCTATCATGTCACGATCATCTACTTTGATGATGGAGTCTGTAATATAGTTCACCATATATTTTGTTTTCCCTTTGAATGTATTTTAGTCAAATTTTTTGGCTCTCCCTGTTTAGGTGATTTAGTTGAATTGCCATGTCTTCCACAGAAGAGGTAGTTAAGGCTACGTCATCTGCAAACAGGGGGTCTGTTAGTTTTTCACCATCTATGTTGATTCCTCTTTCCTCTAGTGGCAGATTCTTGAAGATTTGTTCCATTGCTGATGTGAACATTTTTGGTGACAAGTGTCTCCTTGTCTCACTCCCTTGTCTCACTATCCATAGAGATATGCTCTATAAATCTTCACGATTTGTGAAACGTCTTTATCTAGCTGTCGCATTTGTATAAATTTCTTCTAGGATGCATCGGTATTCTCCGTTAATCCCTGTTTTTCGAAGGGCCTGGAATAGATCTCTATGTTCTACCGAATAAGGCCTTCTCATAGTCAATAAACCCAAGGCATATGTTTAGCTGATATTCATGTGCCTTTTCAATTAGCTGATTTATTGCATACAGGTGGTCCATTGTTGAATAACCTCTTTGGAAGCCTACCTGCTCTCTTGGTTGTTGTCTGTCTAATTGATCGGCTGCAGATTGCGCCACAGCATCTTGTGAACCATTACATGGTGCTATGTAAAGGAACAGGTCTCATACTTCAAAAACGTAACTCATCATACTCATCAAAAAATATTGAGCGCTCTGAGACGCCCATAGGGTGTGATAAAGCGCTGTATAAAAACTGCGCATTATTATTATTATTATTAATTCAGTCTTGATCCTGTTTTGAATAATTCTTGTGAAAATCTTGTACATGAGGGATAGTATGAGCTGCCTGCAGACAATATTAAGCAGTGGATGAATTGAATCTCAAGTGTTTTAGAGGGCACTGTACTTAAAGCATAATGTGCAGGGAAGCCTTCTTGGAAAGGATTCTCTTTACTTGTGAATCGGTGATTAGATTATTATTGATAAATGTCCAATTACTGTTGCCACTTGTTACCAATTAAAGAAAGTTGTGTGTGGTGAGGGAGTGATTTTGAGCCCCAAATGTGCACGCCGTTGTAAATATTTATGAAGGCAATCTCATGGTTTCCATTCAGATGAACCCATGAAAGCTTACGAGGAGATGATGCAAGGGGTGGCGTGTTAATTTAACCATAACAGTTCGCAAGTGAACTGTTATTACTCAAGATAATTTGTTGAATTAGGAATCCCATGACATGATACTTGAACTATTGGATGACTTCATGGATGACTTCATCACAAGAGGGCAGTTTGAAAAGCGACATGCGGCATCTTTTGAGTCATCTCTGTCATGCCGATATAGATGACATTTTGTATAGGCTGAATTTGGGTATTTATTAGGTTGGATGCAGTTCACCACGGCCTTAAGACCATTGCAAGGGGGAATATCCAGAGGCTTCATGACCTTTACAAGGTACAGATGGTGACGCCAGTATGTTTGGACTCTTTCAATTCTACACACTGCAGTATGTGTGTAGTTCAATATTGATCTACGTGTATGTAAAGTCTGCTAAATGACCATGAGTAGTATCCCACATGAACCTAACAGAAAAGCACAGGATTCCATTAAACCTAATTTTGGTTCCGATTTATTTCTTGCTTTACATGTAGCTGGGGTGATACACTGCCATTAACTTAAAAGAAATATTGTTGACATCAATTCAACTAGCCATAATAGTGTAGTTTTCATCCTGCTGGTAAGTTACAGCAGAAAGACACAAGACTTTTAGACTCTAGCCTTAATTGTGATTCCAATTTTGCATTCTGATTTTACATGTACATGTAGTTCATGACAGGTTGAGGGTTGGGAGGTATTTTTTGTTACACTGACTTCAATTTTCTAAAAATACTGAAAAATATATTTAAAATATATGTTGATGATAGCGGAATGTTTCATTATTATTGTCTAAGTTGTTTAGACAACAAATGACTCTGACCATAAAATCAATTATAAAGTCTTTAATATTGGTCCACGACTCTGACCATGAAATGCAGTTATTAGTTAAAGTCAGATATATTGGCCCTGTGACTTTCTGACCATGAATACAGTCAATAGTTTAAGTCAGTTATATTGGCCCGTGACTGTGACCATGAATGCAGTCGACAGTTGAAGTCTAGTGGCTCGTGACTCTGAACCTGAAGTCAGTAGTTAAAGCAGTCAGTAATATCGGCCCATAACTCTGACCATGAATGTAGTTAAAGTCAGCAATATTAGCCCGAGACCACGCTGTGGTGCATTATTATTAATAGAATCAGAACCATCACAGCATGCATCAAATTGACTCTTCAAATCCAGCGAGATAGTCCATTTTTCCCAGCGCTTTATTGTGAATAGTTCCACATCAACTGAGGCCAAAGATCAAGTACTGACTTAGTTTGGCCTTCACCTTGATGTAACCCTGACTCAGAGGGGGTGTAACGTGTTCCTTCTAGACCTTGTTGTCATTATCTAGTTGATATCATTCAACGTTTTCAGAATCAATATTGAGATTACTTACAGGTCAAATGCATGTTAACTTCCCCATAACTGCAGGCATTATACCGGACTGGATTTAAGTTGCATCCCGGTGCCCTGTATACGTTTCCTTTCCCTGCATGTATAAATGTTGTTGTTGCCACACTGTGGTCACGTACAGTAGTTCATTTAGCCTAATGCTGACTTGTGTTAGAAGGTGGTTCCTGTAAAGTGAATAAGGTTGTATACTTTTGTTTGTTTGTTTTTAATGTAAAAGAATGCAGACATGTTCTAAGTTGTCAGTGAGCCAAGCAGTGTCAGTTGAGAACAGCATTGTACACGTACATCCTGTAGCAGTGTACTAGTTTGATTCGGAAGGTTTAACAAGTTGTAACATAGATAGTGTCCATGATAATAGATGGTCAATTTTTGCAACGAGATATAAAGTATATTATTTGTGTTTTTTACACATACACCGATGTGAGATGAGCACTGTACACTCAGTACTTTCCCTGAGTCCTGTGGAAAAATCCACAGGCATATTCCTTGGGTGGGATTTGAACCCACGACCCCCGCCATTCTAGAGCAGATATCTTACCAACTAGACTACCGAGATTGCCCGGCAGCTAGAGGCAGCTGAATCCTATTAGCAGTGGGTACCACAACCATTATAATAGATGTTAATTTTTTTGCATCATGGATAAAGAATATTATTTGTGTTTTTTACCCACACACAATGTGTGTTAAGCACTGTATACTCGGTGCTTTCCCCGAGTCCTGTGAACAAATGTACAGGCATATTCCTCGGGTGGGATTTGAACCCATGACCCCCCCCCCCATTCGAAAGCAGATATCTTATCAACTAGACTACCGAGATTGCCCAGCAGCAACAGGCGGTTCGAATCCTATTAGCAGCAGGTACCGCAACCATTACGTTAACTTTTGCATCAAGGATAAAGAATATTATTTGTGTTTTTTGCCCATACACCAATGTGTGTTCAGTACTGTATACTCAGTACTTTCCTGAGTCCTGTGAAAAATCCACAGGCATATTCCTCGGGAGGGACTCAAACCCACGTCCCCCGCCATTCTAGAGCAGATATATCTTACCAACTGGACTACCGAGATTGCCCGGCAGCTAAAGGCAGTTCGAATCCTATTAGCAGCAGGTACCGCAACCATTATAATAGATGTTAAATTTTACATTGGTGATAAAGAATATTATTTGTGTTTTTTACCCATATGTGTTAAGCAGTGTATACTCAGTACTTTCCTGAGTCCTGTGAAAAAATCCACAGGCATATTCCTTGGGTGGGATTTGAACCAACGACCCCCGTCATTCTAGAGCAGATGTCTTACCAACTAGACTACCGAGACTGCCCGGCAGCTAGGGGCAGTTCCAGATCATAAACTACTGCAACTTTAACAAGTTGTAATTTACATAGTGTACATGATGTTAAGAGATCATGAACTACAAGTTCTGTGTGGGAATTGTCTCTCAGACTTCTGTTTTTGTTAGGTGTTCGGCACTCAGCGCCACAAAGTTGTACTGACATGACCCCAATTTGACCTTGTCTTATGATAGAAACCGGAAGTTGAGTAGAATAAAATATCCCGGGCCTCAGTTTGAGGTCTGCCGACATTATGAGCTGGCATTTGGACATGGTCTCTGTGTATGAAATAACGTTTGATCCCTGGGCTTTTCAATTAAAAGAGTAATGACGGTCATCATTCCCAATAGCGTCATCTTGTGACAAGTTTGAAATTAGACTATTTTGCTGAAACCCATTGCAAGTTCAAAACAGTTTAAAACTTGGCACTTATATGTAATTCTGAATGTCTGCATAAGAAATTAGCCATGATGCCATGATGACGTCATTGGTTTTGATAAATGCTGAAAATCAAAGTTTATTATTTAAAAAAAAAATCAAATCTTTAGAACCACAGCTGTCATGATTTGTGTCTTTGCATCCTATGTAAAAGTTCTTTAGATTTGTAAATGACCTGATTTGACCTCGTGTCCTATCCAAACCGGATTTTCAAAAAAATATATATAATAAAGCTCCAATTTTAATGGTTGTAATTCATAATATTGCTGATTTAAATGTTAATAGATCAAAAACTATTTCAATTACTGTCGTCCCGAACACCGCGTTTTTGTGATACCACAAAAACTCAAGTCTAGATTGTTGGTATTGGTGTCTGTTGAACACACGTACATACACCAGCATCTGTCTGCTATTTGGATATGTGTCAATAGGGATGCTTTTAGATACATGTCGTCCTTACTATAATAACAACCATCTTTGATGGAAATATCCATTTCCTTGCTCACTTGTTATTTCAGGCTCTGTGGTTTGATCTAAATTCCATTTGTGATCGCAATTTCCTCATCCAAGTTTCATTTATTCATCACAAGCAGCAGGCAGTTTTACATGTATGATACAAACTAGTACTCAAACAAATCAAAATCGTGCATCTCAGTTTTATTGTACAATTTGTCTGTTATTTTAAAAATGACCTAGTTACTACATTTAGTGACCGCCCACGCCCTTTATGTGCACTTCAACCACAGTTTATAATAAAAGAATTTTGATCCAGTATTGTCAAGACACTATCGTTGTAAGTTCAAAGCAAATAGAATGAAAATCTGACTGTTTTTTATATCGTTTCTCCGCAGACACAGAAACCAAAACCAGAGTTCTGACATTCCTTGAACCACTTGAGAACCCTCCAGGATCCAACTCTAAAATCAGAGTCAAGTCTATCGGCAGAACCAGCCCGAAACACAAACAGCAACAGAGTAAGGAGCAATCGCCAACCAGAACTCCAAGTGAGCCGTCACCACCGACAACCCCCAATGAAAGAACAGCTGCTGAAAGCAGCCCTGAAAATGGGGGAACTAACGTGGATTTAGAGTCTCCCTCTAGAGGTGACGTTGATCCAAGCATAGGACAAAACAATGGTGATAAGTCGACTCATGAGGGCAGTGTAACAACTCAAAGATTATCTGATGTAGATTTACAGGTGAAACAATGTAAGAGTGGTAGTGTAATAATTGTAGAGACTCCGAATTCGAACAAGCAATCCCCAGTCAAGAGTAAGAGTACACATCCACCCGATCATAGGATAGGAACTGGCGCCCCCATTAACGGGATTAGCAAGGATCAATTACGGGTTCGGGATGTACCAAGCTCTAGACAGGTGTATGCTGCAAATGCTTATTCATTCAGCTCCGATTCCAGTGTTTCAGACATTCCATCTGTTCAGGTTATGACAACAGTGGCACAGATACACCGAGAAGACTCCTCTTTGACGACTCGGACTTCAGAGGCTGGGATAGTCGATATGATGGATGGACAGTTACACAGTTGCTTCAGCTCGAACCATAAGAGGGATACCACCGGATCCGATTACAGACACAATGACATCAATAGAAATAAAATGCCTACAGTGACGCTAGCAGAAAGTGAATCGTCACAGAGTGAGTTGTCCTCACAGGCTAGTTCGTGCCCGTCGGAAGGGCCTCTATCAGAATCACCTCTCAGAACGCAAAAACTGACAACGTCCTCGAGGCAATCCTCTGGAAGGGATTCAGTTGAAACAGAGCGTCCAACACCAATAGATGTATTAATAGGAGATAAAGAAACAGACAGTGTGGCCTATGATTCGGGATACGCAAGCACATCATCAGTTGCAAAACAGTGCCCTAGCGTTGCGCATTCCCAGTCAACTCAGACTAATTTAGACTCGGATGCAAACAGGTTGGTAGAAAACTCTACAGAAGAACAAGAAGCAGGTGCATCGGTTTATCATGGGAGCGAAGCCACAGAGCACTGGAATGGTGGAATGGGACCGAGAACATCCAGTGAACACAGTGTGAACTCAGAAGAATCTGAATGTCTGGATATGGACAGTTTAGGAAACGCACTCCAGGCTGGAAATAAAAACTTAGACGTGCCATCGGCTCAACGACTTGCTAAAAGGCTATTCATGTTAGATGGTTTCAAAAGATCAGATGTGTCCAGGCATTTAAGTAAAAGGTAAGAGTCAGTAATTAGCTGCTTGCTTCACGTATAAATTCTCAACATTCACCATATAAATTATTCTCTTATCTTGATGTACAAGAATGTACCAGTCTTGATTTCATCACAAGCATTTATAATAGACATTGAACAAATAGAGAGTCAAGGAAAGGATGTAAGAATGTTGATAAGGTAAGATGAGGAATGCACTTGGACATTGACTGAAGACCCAAAAGACGTACTCAGGTAATGTTAACGTCTTACACATCTACATAACGGACATGTAAACCACCTCTGTGTTTGATTTGATGTCAGTTAAATCGCTTTAAAAATCAAAATCAAGACATTTTAACTTTCCGAATAACAAATTCCACAATCTATTCTCTTTAAAAAACATGCTTCTCTCATTACATACAACTTGCAAGCTTCAGTACATTGTAGCATCCATAAAAGGACACAATCCGTTGAAACTCAAAACTTAAATTCGAGGCAGGGAACTTGAAGGAATCTACAACCACTGGATTCTTTGCAGTTCGGTTATTTTAATCTAATAAAGCTGTCTGTATAGAGAAGGCAAATCATCTCAAGTCTGAGTACCGTCCCGACCGCCGGGAGCAGCAGCGGAGGAAGACAACACAGTTTATAAGCTGTTGGTTCAGTGTCGCACTGCGTGCAAATTAGACGTAGAATTTCAACTGTTATGCTTGATTGGAATTTAGTCAGTGTCAGTTGGGATCTTGTGCCACCTGGAAAAGCTGTTGGAAAGAGTTGATTAGTTGGGGGAAGTTCTTTGAGAACTATCAACCTAGGGTACTGTTATTCATTGCTGTTTGATTACTTTCTTTATTTCAATCTTTATTTTAAGCAGAAACTTACAATATCTCTCCATGTTAGTTTCAATAACTTTTATAATATGTAAACTTTTTTCCTACTAGAATGAAATCATTTATGAGGAAATGAAAACTCATTGGAACCTACAATTATCAACATCTAGGATTGAATTAATCTTGGATTTTTGGGTTGTCACGAAAAGAAAAACAGCAAATTTCCCAATCCATGCAATACACACACAAACACAAAAAACAAAAAACACAATCACATCCAACAGAGTTTATCCCTTACTTGATAATAACTTTTTTTTTCCAGTTACACTATGTGTAATGTGTATCTTCTTCAAATGATATTCATTATACTCAAGACAGTTAAGGCATTCCTATTGGTTGAAAGGTGGTCACATGACCGTGTTTACCTGGTATTAAACGGCTGAAAAGACACAGCTGGAGCTGTTTAAGACCCGTTATTTTAGTCTGGTTCCCTGCTTTGATACTCTAACACTAAAAAAACGTATATGAAGAGGTTTGAAACAGACCCATAGTGCAAAGTATGGCTCCTGAGTGAACGTATAACGTACAGCAAAAATCCCTGCAAAGCGAGTAAGGTTTGTTGTGAAGTTCTATGATTTTTTAATAATAAAAGGGCAATTATGAATGGGAATAAAAGAGTGGTGACTCGGTCTTAATCGGCCTTTGAAAACCTTGAAGTGCCACGGCCGTGCGAGAAAAGCACTTCGGCTCGGCCTTTACATGCATCACACGGGCCGCGACATTGACAGTTTTAAATGGATGATTAAGACTTCCTCGCCACCCTTTTATTCCCTTATTAATAGAATCAGTGGTAACTACACAGTACATTGTATAGTATCATGTACATTGTATAGTATCATGTACATTGTATAGTATCATGTACATTGTATAGTATCATGTACATTGTATAGTATCATGTACATGGGTACAAGTTCTTTGCATACTGTATGTGTGTCGTATCATGTATGTGCTCGAATGAAGCATCTTGTAAGATGTTTTTTGACATCCCTTTTTGGCTCATTCCTCCTTCAAGATGATTATGATGATGAAGATGATGATGGGAATGGGGATGAATATGCTAACTTTATAAACAGCAGTGAGGACATGACTTGCATAGCATCTTAAGGAATCTCAGTCTCTTCTTCCCAGTGGCATCTCACCAGACTTCACTGTGGGGTAATACGATACCCAAATAACAAGGTCTTGTTACCCAGTGTTTAGGGACAGTCATTCCTTCCTTGGGTTTCCTTGGTGCACATTTGTACTTCTTATCAGGTTAATTTGATTTCCTGTGGTATAGTATAGTACATGTAGGTAGCACTGTAGGATGTTTAGGGACAGCATTTATTGTCATAACCCTATGTTGTGGAAGCAGGCCTGATTGCTTCGTTCTTGAAAGGGCAAGGGGACCAAGGCATTTGCTTTTTTGATAAAGGGCTCCTGAATGAGGAAATTGTAAAATTCTATTGGAACATTTCAAGGGGCACCAAGGCAATGACCAGGGGCAACGGGGGCAATTGCCTCCGTGAAGTGTTATTAGGCCTGCGACATTTACATGTTGTACACGTAGATTCTTGTGTAGAACTTTTAGGCACAAACTTTTCATCGTTAAATGTGTTCATTTCTCGTGGCTGTTACATGTACCAAAGTACATGTAACTCAATGCCCTACTGTGTTTTAACGAATGCATCAGGGTTTGTTGGCAGGCTATAATTAGGGATTCACTTTTTGTCTTTTAAAAGTGTTGATTACACGGGCTGTTACCATAGTAATGTTATACCCTGTCATGCCTGCAGGCAGGGCTCACTGGCAGGAGGTTTAAGGATTCACTTTTTTTTTTCTTTTTTCAAAATGTGTTTCTGACTCTTGGCTGCTACCAGTCAGTAATTCAATACCCTGCTGTGTGGTCATTATGAATGCAGTCAGGGTTCTACTCAAGCAGAATATTTAGGGATTCGCTTTACTATATTTCAATGTGTTTATTACTCATGGACGTTACCATAGTAACTCAATACCTCAGATGTATGTTGGGGTCAGGGTTCACCTATTGGTTGTTTGTGGATTCCCTTTTGTACAGTTTATTAAAGATGGCTGTTTAATTCAATGGTACGGTGTAGTAAATGTATTTATTTTATTACACATCCAACAGCCAAGCGCCAATAACAGAAATAGGAGACGATGAAGAAATGTTAATTTTTAGGATGTGGGAGGAAAGCCCCAAACAGGGAAAACCCACGCAATCAGGTAGGGACTGAAAACCCAATTCACATGCAAGACTCTGAGGTGGGCTTCGAACCGGGGTCCACAGAGGTGAAAGACAGGAAAAGCAACTACTGAGCCAACCTGATCACCATTTTTCATACAGGCTGGGGTCTTAAGTGACTTAAGTTTTAATTTAGATTTGATCTTTGAATGTTGTCACAGTAACACAGTACTCTGGGTGAATACAAACTGTACATGTCATAGGATTCACCAAGGAGGTTTTACACATTTTTACACATTTACCTCCATAATGTCTTCTAAAGTAATCTGTT
Organism: Marthasterias glacialis; assembly: GCA_911728455.2. Lineage (NCBI taxonomy): Eukaryota > Metazoa > Echinodermata > Asteroidea > Forcipulatida > Asteriidae > Marthasterias > Marthasterias glacialis. The sequence goes on along the minus strand of OU452237.1, from coordinate 6,489,897 downwards.
TATATCTAAGCCAATCCAAGAGCACGACAAACTTTGACTTGTTCAGAGAGTGTTTCAATCTGGGTCCTCATAAATCTTCATGAGAGATTATTCCAGAAAAGATCCTTTGAAGGGAGGGGAGGAGATGTGAAAAACGATATCCACCCCTAAAAATAAACAAGAAAGAAAAGAAAACGAAGACTTTGAAAAATGGTTATTAAAAGCACGCATCATGCGTACAATTTGTGTAGATGTTTTTGCAATGTTTTCATGTATGTTTGCAAAACACACTCGTGGATCTATAACACAAATATTTCATGTGCACAATTTATTGATCAGTGCTGTATTGTATGTCCTCATGCATATGATGAGTTAACACGTACAATGTAATGTACAGTGTGTGCATGCATGTGCTTGGTACATGATGTGCATATTTATTTATCTTCCAGTATGCGCTAATCCTCCAATCTGATTGCCGGAATGGGAGTATGATGATAAACCGTATCATACTCCCAGTAAAATCTACTGCACTCTGCGTATTGTGAGCATAATGCCTCACGCTCCGTATATGGACAGTGCAAAATGACGTTCTAAACTTTGTGCATTGATCATGCTGCTTGTTATGAAATAACACTCACAATTGTTAAACTTCTCGAGTTGCGCGTGAAAAAGGTATGAAGACGGCTAAAAGATGACTTTGTTATCACATGCGCGCTCTTGGAATACGGAAAAATATAGCGCGTCTGCGTCCCATGTCCCCACTCAACCTGCAGTCCTGTGGGATGTGGGATGCAGAAGCGCTATATTTTTCTGTATTCCACTGGCGCTGGTGTGATAACTGATAACTCCATCTACAATACTTTATGAATAGGCCCTAATGTAGCACAGAAGGTTTTGATAACAGTTTGGTTGTTGTGGTTGTTGATGTCTTCAAGGGTGAGTACCAGAGGTACTTGTTTATTACAATAATGACCTGATTGAGGTCAAACTTTTGTCATCATTCCTTTGCTGAAGATACAGATACAGATACTCAAATGTAGGAATGTCCTGCATTGATCCAAAATTAAATCTCCAGGGCATTACATGTATGCTTTGACCAACGTAATCAAGTAATTGTTCAACACTATTTTATCACTTTATCAACTAAAAAGGGGGCCTATGACTGGAAACACGGTAGAGGGCGCCATTTATCTACCATCTATGAGCAGTTTTTCCTATGGTCGTAACTTTTTGTAAGTACCTGAAACCATTCACTAATGTTTCAACATGTGAAGGGACATGCAGGCTTATGCTGAAAATAATTTGAGTTGAATAGGAGTATTAATTTTGTAATTTCTTTCAATTTTCATTCCAAAAATGGACGGAAAATGCAGGTAGATTTTTTCATCCAACTTTGATGAAATTTTGAGGGTGATTTGAAGAAAAAAAAATTTAAAAAATCAAATGAATCAACTCAAAATATTTTAAGGATAAGCCTTCATGTCCATTCACACTTTGGGCTGGTTTTAGGTGCTCCAAAAAAAGTTACAGCCATAAAAAGTTACAACCATTTGAAAAAAACTGCTGACGTGGCAAATTCAAAGTGGCCCCCTTTACTGTGTTTCCTGTCGTACGCTTTTACAACTCTGTGATGTCCAGGGTTTACTTCAAAATTCCTTTGGGTAGAAATCCAACCCACGACTGTAAAATCTAAACCACTAGACCACTAATTCACTACTGGCTTAATTCCATGTATAGTATTGAGACAAGTACATTACAGTAAGCTTTAATTACCAAAATAACCATGTAACAAGATACAGTCTAGTAAACACAACAAAAATTCGATTGCAACATTGTTGGTTATACCCGGCCCCCGCCATTGATAGTCGTCGCTGTTAAAACTATCAGCGAAATTTGCTAATAAATATCCAACCATATCTAATTTCTTGTTCTCTCTTTGTGTGTGGAGGAGTGTGATAGATTATCATCTGGCAATCATCATTGTGTAAAGAGGAACGCGTTTAATAAGGGAAGTGGTGTACAGCTTTTCTTCGGCATACAAAAATGCATCTCCGTCGGGAGTCTAATATTTACAATTGACTGTACAAAGTGCATTATAAAATCAATTATTAAAAAATAAACAATTTTACATCAATTTAGTCTCACATTAAAACTGTGTCTATTTAGAGTTACGACAAATAAGAAATGTCTGGCGAAATTTTTTAAATCCTAACTAGAACATTTTTAATCGGATGATTCCTGTTCAGAGTTAGATGTAGATTTGCGAGTGAAATGTAGTCTTATAAAATGCACATTTTAAGAAATTGGAAACATTCATCTTAACTTAGAGAAAACTGTTTCAGTCTTTCCCTCGACAGCATACCTCCTGTCACTTAAATTTGCAGGGAAAATCACAGAAGAATTTGGTTGACTTGTTCACGCTCGAATTGCTAACCCTAGCAAACTCCCGGGAATTTTTGTCTCTGAAATTAGCTGCCCCTGCTTGGAAGTAGGGTAAACCCCAGCTTCACTATCATTAGCAGTGCGCCGTATTGATACCTCTCATCACAAACCCCTGGTAGGGATAGGGAAGCACTGAAAAACAACGCTAGTAGGGCGCTTAGTACGCGCTTGTCAAAATGCAAGTACTTTGACCCGATCCCACTTCAAATGAATCATGTTTTAAAGGGTCACCCTAAACTGCATACAGTTAGACGTGTCAAATTCAAAGAAGAATGACAGGGGACCAGTTGCAGTATGGCTTGATGTGACTTTTGCGGGCTACCACATTTGAGTGCGTGGGTAGAGTGGATCAGCCACAGGTCTAATTCAAATCTCCAATATTTTGGACAAAGTCATGTCAAAATTACAGGGGTTATGATTGAGCAAGGCATGCTGGGGAAAAAAATGGCGCGGCGAGATCGATATAGGTTTGATTAACCCCTGGGGTTAGCATACCGAGTGTTCATTTTGCCCGGGAAAATTTTTGAAGTGTGAATCGAACATGGGGAAGTCGATGGTGTTCAAATTCCCAAGGGATGTCTGGTGTTTTATTTCCCTGGAATTGGCTCTGTAGACATTTCTTTTGTTGATAAACAAACACCCGCAGTGTGCTGTGGTTGGCATGGATGTTAGCAAAATGTTTAATCTTGTTGACAGACGTTACTAAAACCAACATTTTTGCAAATTTTCTATTTAAAGGGAAATACATCCCATTATTGGTTTGTTTGTTTCAAACAAATTCAACTCTGTTTTTGACTATTTGTGTAACATTTCTACAAACTGTGATTATCTGTTTTTGCTTTGCATTGATGGCTCCCCGTAGTTTCTCCAACCTTGGTTGGTAAAAACTCGGGCTGTGAAAAGAAAGGTTCTTAGTGTGAAAAAGTATCTATCGCATGTGAGGCATCCTGACTTTTTATTTAACATGTTTGTTCAGTCAGCTCTGTGTGACATTATGTGATTATATGTATTGAGGATTTAGTTCACTTTATATAGGTCAGTAGTATCTGTGATAAGACAGACTAACTTCATAAATGTCACCTTGTAAGGCGTCTTGATAAAGACCATGAAGACACTTGATGAGACAGGTGTACTTATTATAATAAATTCACCATCTTCATCTTGTAAGTCATGTACATATCATCTGTGTTATCTCAAGAATGCACGACCATACTTCATGCTAGATCAATCTCTGACATGACAAAATACACAGTGAATCAGTAGATCTTGTTTAACCACAGTAGCATCAAGATGTACACTAAAACAATTTATCAAATAACTAAGATGTTTTTACGCATCCTCCCTGCCCCTCCAGGAGAAGGTTAGATCTTGGTATTTGTTACAAAGCCAAGGTACTTCATCTCTTAGACCCAAGGCTAAATCCTGCATCCGCCACTTCCTCAGTGCCTTTTCTCACCCTTGGAAACATCCATTTTACTCAAACTGGTTACTTCCTAAGATCCATCCATCCTCGGGTTTAAAGTGCCCGGTCGTGGCCTCAGTGGCTCGCTAAAGAATAGAACCACAAAGTGCTTAAATGAATTTATATTTCTCAGGCAATGTTTCAGTACAACCTGTCTTGATAGGATCAATTGGATGCAGACAGAGAGAGTTTGCTCACTCGTCAATTGTATGATTTAGCTTGAGTGGTTACTGGGTCGGTCATGTTTGTATAACTTGGAGTTGATGCACACGCTCCTGAGTGCTACGACGACGACGACGGGGCGCATTGTACATGGATGATAATGCTCGCTGCCAGACCCCAATTTGAATATTTTGCCTCGTAAGAAAATTAAAGTCTGTCTCATTTCTGTCTGAGTAGAGGAGTTGAATTTTAATGGATACAAAATGGATCAAAAGGTTCAGAGTAAGAAAGCCGCCCCGCTGACCTTAAATGCCAAAAGACAAAATGCAGACAGATAAATCATCAATTATCTGCAGATCAAACAAAACAATTTGCAATCTAATCAAACAAAATGTAGAGAAATCAAATAAGGAATTACAAATTTATCCAAATTACCTGGGGAAAAAAATAGACAATTTGATGAACGAAGTTAGAAACAGTGCAAAAAGTACATTGTTATTATACAATAATAAAGATTTGTGATGTCGTCTTCAAAGATTTTAAGTTAATTTAACAACTCTTGGTTAACTTCAGGAAACTACATGAAACTGGTAAAGCTTCAGGTATTTATTTTGCAGTAAAATCTATCAAAATCAAGCGAAGTTCTGTTGGATCTTTATAGACTAATCCAAGCAGCTCGTTCATAGGCATTTACACCACCACAGCTGTGACCGCTGCACATGCATGTCGACGCACACGGCGCACTGTGAATCCTCCGTGATGATTGGTAGATAATGTGTGCTGACGTGCTATTGTCATATCTTGCGCATGCGGCGGCCATAGCTGCTGCAGTGGTGTTAAACATCATAAACGAGCACTGCTCGGAATAGTGTATAGGTTTTCAATTGGCTAAATTTAGAATTATAATCAATAGATTAACCAATATTCATAGTCAATTTTCTCTGATAAAAATCGTATCAGGTCTGGAATTTCATCTTTGGGAGGGCAAGGCCATTTTCATTTTGCAAAGGGCACTTCCATTGGAAAATCTTAAATAATAATAATGATAATACGCAGTTCTTATGTAGCGCTTTATCACCCCCGATAGGCGTCTCAATGCGCGCAGTGTTTTTTCCTGCAAGGTATGCAGAGTTATTTTTTGAAGTATGAGACCTGTTCCTTTACAAAGCACCATGTAACAGTTTGCAGTGGTTTACTTTTTGGAAACTTTTGAAGGGGCAACAGAGGCCATGGCCTCCGTGGCCTTTGTGTAATTCCAGGCCTTTCCTATGGTATTAATTAATATCTTTTCTTTTCTTCTCAGAAATGATTTCAGCAAATTAGTTGCCGAGGAATACGTGACATATTTTGACTTCACTAATCTTCCGTTGGACATTGCTCTACGTAAATTCATTTCCAAGATCGCAATCTCTGGCGAAACGCAGGAACGTGAACGAGTTCTTCTCCACTTTTCTACGAGGTATCAGAATTGCAACGAGATTGAGTATAGGTCCGTGGATGCAGTTCACACATTGACATGTGCTTTGATGCTGCTGAATACTGATTTACATGGACAGGTAACTAGCCCCTTGCATCCTTCTTTACATAAAGACAATATCTGTAATTCTCATTTCATCAATAAGGGAGCCAGACTGTTTTCACCCAATGGGTGATTGATTTCGCTGCACCATTTTTTTTTCCCAGCATGCCTTGCTCACTCAACACCCCCCGGAATTGTTCAATTTGAATGTGCAAATGTATGGCACAATTCAATTAGGCCTGTGGTCGATCCACACTACGTGGGCATTTAAGGGTTGGTACCCTGCAAAAGAGGCATCAAGTCTTAAAGCAACTGGTCCCCTCTCAATCATCTTTGATTTTGCTACACGCTAGTTTAGGGTAACTGCGTAAAGCATGATTTATTTGAAGTGTGATCACATCAACCATGGAGCAGCTCCATGCTTCAACATGCTTGCATTTACACGTCCATGCTAAGCATCCATAAGCACCCCACAAGGGTTCAAAAGATTTTAATGAACATGTACACAAAGCAGTCAGTTTTGGGAGCCAGTCAGCATTGGTTTTCAGCACTGTCCTTCCAGGGCACGCTGCCCATGGTAGCAATGCTGGGTCTTGATGCCAGGGTGCCCATGACTTGAAACACTTCAGCCATCTTTGTCTAATTCCCTGAACACAGAAGGGATCATGCATATTGACATAGTATGAAGGACCAGACCAATCGTCGTTCCAGCCTCAGATTGGTTACATGAAAAAAGAGTCGATCGAATGTTGCACATGTAACAAGGAGTGATAAATCTGGGTGAAGGGGCCAGTGGTTTACCTGTGGGTCATTCAGTAACCTACATTATGTACTGTAAAATGTACTGTACTGAAGTGCACTGTACAGGTATCATCCAATTCCTAAGCGACCGTGTTGACACAAGACAGGGGCTGAGTTACAGTGACTGTCAAGACGGGCAATGATGACCCCTTTTACCAGAAGAAACAATAACATGATTTTGTTTTTACACTGCTAGCACTTTGCCATAAACCATAAAACATGTGTTCAACAGTCTACAGAGACATTGGAAACTAAAAAGTACCGGGGTTGCTTCCTATTTATTGTGTTCAGCAGTTATTTTATATGAAAATAAACACCCTTTTCTGCAGTAATTTGACATGACAAATGTGTTTTTTTACCTGTAGATCGAGAATTATATCTGACAAAACAGTAAATAAAACCAGCCAGAAACACTAAACTGTTTGAATCTCTGGATTACTTCCTGTCCAGGAAGAACGATTTATCAAACGAACCCAAAGTCATTTCAATATTTACACAAATTGAGTGGAATGAAAGGCGACACTTAGCCGATTACTCCGTGTCACCATGGGTTATATTCCCAGGTCATTGTAAACCTTATATCTCACTATCCCTGGAGTTTGTGGAAACAAATTGCATCCTGAGGAGCGTGGCATCTCTGTCTCAGACTTTGTCGTAAGATGACTTGGTGCAGCAGTCTTGTAAATAGCACAAATATTTTGGGTTGAGGACAAACTAATCTAATCGACCCTGATCTCAGATAGATTGAAATCATGAAAGACCTTACGGGAAGACGTTTTGATTTATGTGCTTTTTTCGCCTGCAACAATATGTCAGCTTTCTGAAGAAGTTGCGACAAAACCCTGAAAAATATCGGTTAACAAGTAAGAAGTTCGATTGTAAATTTGATAATGCTTCAAGATGTAGGTTTCTTGTGTCTGATTACTCCATGGTGTAAGAAAAGGCTGCAGAAATTGCAAAAAAAAAAAAAAAAAAATTGAGTTTGTGTTGTACAGTTCTTATAGGTATCGCCAACAGAACCATTAATGTCGTTTTCTAACTATTTCTTTTTATCAAATACTTTTATAAGTTTCTTATGATCTAATGCAATTATTACCACAATTGTGTCGATTGATGAGGGAAAACCTGATCAATTAAATTGTTTATTTTTATATTCATATTTTGACGTCTTATGGTAATGCATGTTTGTGCTGTTTCATTTACTGTTCGTTATATATTTCTATCTTTAGAACATTGGTAAGCGGATGACATTTAGCTCCTTTGTATCCAACTTGGAAGGTCTTAATGAAGGAGAAGATTTCTCCAAGGAATCTCTCAAGACATTCTATCAATCTATCAAGTCCAAACCATTAGAATGGGCGTGTGATCCAGAGGAGAAGTTGCTGAAGAGAGGGAGTAAGACGGGGAATGGAACGATGACATTGAGTGGTAATCCGTTCCTTGAGGTAGGTCTTGTTGCTTCGCCCCCCCCCCCTTCATCTTACCCCCTCCCCTTCTAATGTTCCATACTACATGTACTAATGAAATATTCCAATCTAATGTTATAGATTCCATTCTTTCCATTTGATAATTAGTCAAAGTAAAATAAATTTGACTTCAAGTTGAGTCAGGTTTTTGAAGATCCAACCTGGTCCTTTCCTTCATTGAAACGACTTACTCTAAACCTTCCAGAACTTTCCTGCCATTGTTAGCCTCTTCTCCCCATCTGCGTTCATGTGCATGTATTGCTTCATCCATTCCCTTAACACTAAGCCCCCACATTTCCCCTTCCTGTGAGTCCGATAAAGATCACAAACACATACAAGGAATCCCTGAATGAGAAATGTCAGTTTACATTGCAATCACACAGCATAACAAGTATGGGAGTGTTAGATACAAGAAGTGGTGGATTAGGGGTGTCTTGTACACGGGTTTGTCACCATCAGTGGTTGCCGGGAAGAAGAATTTAAGTAGCTGTTTGTCTTAGTCTGGAAGAGTCAGATGGAAAAAGAGCAAGCCATCGGCACGATCTCAATGTAGAGTCCTGGACTTTTATATCACGAAACATCACTTGATGGTTGGTATCAAGAGGAGAGATAGGTTTCTGGTGTGAAGGAGAAGCTCTCTGCGATTCCTGTTCTTTATAACACAGCTTTGATTTGTTGCGTCTTTTTCTTTCGCTTGGAATGTTGTTCAAACCTCAACAAGACGACCTCTGACCTTAGCCAATTAGGATTCCCAGAGATATTGACCTTTGCCATTTTGGAGTAGATACACCTGATTGCTAATTGGATATGGATGATGGTCCCCAAGATATGCCTGATTTAGTCAGGGTATATATTGTGGAGAATCGTACATTATTGGTAAGTCTAATGAGTGGAAATGGTACAAATTAAAATCTTGCATTTTGGGAAGAAAAATATTGTCTACAATTGTCCTTCATCACACATGTCTAGTGAGTATAGCCACGAACTATTGAATTTACTCGGGCCTGTATGCTTCGTTGTTGAAAGGGCAAGGGCACCAAGGCATTTTCGCCTTTGTAAATTTCTGTTGGAACATACTGAGGGCACCAAGGCAATGACCACGGGGGCAACGGAGGCAATTGCCTCCGTTGCCTCGGTGAAGTATCAAGGCCTGTTTACTCAAGGATTCAATGCATTGTACTGTCACTTCATGTGTAGTGGCATATAACAATATTAGTCTATCACATTGATTCATCATGCTTCTTGCTACAGTTTGACTGATTTTTTCGGTCTTAATATATACATGTACCCGCCTTTAAGTTTGTCTGTAATTTCATCTCGCATCATGACTAGACAAGACTATACCAATCTCAAGGGATTAACAATCTCTAATACAACTCCATTATGTTCTATTATACAGTCTCATTGAGCTTCTAATCCAAGTCTTTGTGGTCAGACTTAAGAAGTATTACTTAGGTGACAAATTGTCTTGTGGGAATCTGCCTACTTCATTGTCATTCCAGCATAGGGAGATGGTTGAGTTGAAAGCAGCTGCACTGGTTCAACTACTTTGACATTTTATTGCTCGGTGTGAAATGAACTGCATGTAATTACCCAAGGCTTGTGATATTCATGCAGTTGGTGTGTGCTTTTAGCCATGGCTGATGACAAGAAGAAATCTCTATTTTAGTTCCAGACATAGGGCCTACTTGATGAAATATCAAGGTTATTCAATGTGTTGACCTTTCTGTCAGGAAACTTTTCTTTTCCTTTCTCGACATCCAACTGTGCATGAAATAATACTTTAAGGAATTATTTTTGCAAGATTATAACTGCCTGTCAGTGTTGACGTATGCAGCTTGAAGTGAAATGTACCGTACAGAGCAGCCATTTTATATTCCTGTCATGTAATTCAGTAGAACCAAATTGAGGCTGGACGGTATTGAACCTCCTGCTGTACTATGTACAATGTATGATTAATGTTGCTAACTGCATAAGGGCTGATACCACTTCACATGTGAAGTTGCAGCATTATAAAGAAAATGTCAACAAAATATTCTCAAACGAGATATCTCATAACAATTTGTAACGAGGTTGATAACTACAGAGAAAGAAAGGTAACGACTGAGATGTAATTACATTTATTATTATTACATTTATTAACACATCACAGTTTGCACCTGGTATAATATTTCCATTTAATATTAAACACATAATTCTCTAGCTCTGTTATCAACTTTGCACAGTTTTGATTCGCACAAAAAGTACGTGTACCAAATACAACAAACCTGACAGCAATGACAATAACAGACCCATTGCAACCACAAGTGGTTTTTTGGTTGTTTTTTTTTTACATTTTCCACTTGGCCTGTGCCATCACTAGTCAAGTTTCAATATTTTCTAAGAGTATTATAAAGCTAGTTCCATTAGTTCTATCTACTCGACATCACACTTTTCCATCCCAAATGTTAAAGCACCTGCTCTTTGTTATGATAACACACTGTGTCAAAGTCAACACTGGATGAATAAGTTCAAGACGTCATTTTCATGCGTCCTGTTGTCGGCGATTAAAGTCGTCTCGTTTTGACGTTATCCTCAGGTGTCTGAGGTACGCTGTGAAAATAGCAGTTGTCCCTCGGGAATATTGCAAATATTGCGTTTTGTTGATGCATTCGGCCTGCCCCCCTATCAATCAAAAGCTGTACTAGAAGACGAACATCCAAGCACGTAGGTCAGTTTTCGTTGTTAGAAATTGGATTTTTGCTTCAGTTCTCATTCAGGTTTCATGATGGGATGAAATTGATTCCATCACAAAGTTAAACTTGCTGATTGATGTCATAGATAGCAATTACACAGAATGATTCTTATGAACGTGGGAAAGGAGTGTTAGTCAATGTCAAATCTAGGCAATCTGTTGCTATGGAAACCAGAGGTACCAATGGGGTTGACAGCCTGTATGATTTGTACACGCTTTGTGATTTAATAGTTGTTGTTTTGTTATTATGTACAAATGAGAGAATAATATATAGCTGTTGTAAACTGCTTACCAACTAAAATGACCTATGGTATAAATGGACTCACAAGTTAACAAATGTTTTGCTTTTATCTTTATTTGTACTTAATTTTTGACCTCATATACCAAAGCTGCATGTACATGTAGGATAGAGTGGTTCTTTTAATTTTTTGGAAGTGTCACATTGTAATGACATAATGAACAAGAAATCGGACCAAGATGGCTCTACTGTCAGGCCCTCATTTTAAGAAATACAAGGAGAGCTATAAACTGCTCTCCTAAAATTATTGGGGAGATTTTGCCCTCCTCAAAACCAAACTTCGCTTACTGGTCTTAAAAAGCAAAATTAGAACACATACGATTATGTTATAAAATCTGGCTGTTGCATATGCGGATTCATATGCGCGTAGCGCATTGCAGAATTATTTTGGCAGACTGTTATCTTTGTAACATAATCAAAGCAACTAAACGCTACATCGGTAGTTAACTTCCTTCTGTGGATGAAGTTGTCCCAGATTTGTAAAAGTCCACTTGAAGTTTGAAGGAGTGCTATTTTTCGCACTCCTCCGACAAAGTTTAAGGAGTTCGGAGGAGAGCGATTGCACTCGCTCTCCTCAAAAATGAAGGTCTGTCTACTGCACCTTAAAAACTTTTTATTCTCGCCTTGGTAAAAGCTAACCAATGACTCATGCAGAATTTTGTTTTTCTAAAATAGTCCGCAAACGTTAGCCAATTAGTAGAGTTCGTAGCAGCCCCCTGACTACAGGTGCATGGGAGTGACTCAACACATAAGACTATGGATAGACAGTTACTTCCTCTGAAGGGGACACTAAAGCCTGTCCACCCATGAATACAGATTATGGATATGGGGGTTAATCTGATTACTTCATTTGAGTGTTTCCACTGTGAGAGCAGAGTCACTCACTACGGATGACCTCTGACCTTGTTGAGCTGCTCTTCTCAAAGTGGGTTAAAACGTTTGTAAAGTCATCACTGATGCTGTCAAGTTATGTTGACTAGAAATGTTTGCTCTGTGAGGTTGACGTTCTGATTTTTGCTTTTTTGCTTTTGGGAATGAATTCACAGGTACAGAACGACCCCAACGCTCCAGTGTACATCAAAGGCTATGTCATGAGGAAAGTAACCCGAGATGCTGAAGGGAAGAAAAGTACGTTCACATTTATTTTTTTTTCATTTCTGTATTCGTGAAATCCAATCCTTTTTCCTGTCGGGTTCTTTTTCTTGGAACAATTAGAAGTACAACACACACTCGAGACACATCACACTGCAGTTTTACATACAATGAACTCTTGACAAAAATAAGCTAACAATAAAACAAATGTTTTTGTGAAATTTGTCTTGAATTTATTAAGTGCAATCAGGGCAGCAAAAACTAAAATTCATTTTTATTTGATATTTTGGAGATGGATGTATTTATTTAAATCCCTTAATTTATAAGTTCAACATTATGTTTTTCAACATCATTTAAAGTGTTCAGTTCATTTTGTTTGAAAAGAAATAATATCGCTTTAGAGACGGTAAATTAAAAAGTCAAATTAGAATCTCACGTAGTTCACCAACCTTTTCCCACACATTGTACTTTAGCCATGCATGAACATGTCTGGTTCATAATATCAGTTGTAGTAATCTGCAACCATGAATAAATCAATGTGACTTAGACGATGTAATGCTTTATAGATTAGAGATAAGACAAATGTGAAGAACGTTATCAAGATGTTATGACCAGATACTCAACAGTCGATGAGGAATGGTTAGAGGTAGTCAGTCGACAAACTGTCTTGTCACCTCTCTACAAACACTCGTCTCCTGTTACTATTTTTTATTCATACTTGTGCAATGAAAGCTGTCTGCATCTTGTATGTCATATGTTCGCAGAAATTTGCAAATAGAATGGACCCTTGAGTTTCATTTTTCAATGATTTTTGAATGATTGCAAATTTAGGTACATATGTTATGGTTCCAAAAGAGACAAATTGATATGAGTATTGTGTTTCCAGTCATTGTTGATGAGGGATGCACCTGTTAAGTGATTGATTTTGTTCTGTTGTATTTTATCTCAATTTAGCACCCAGAGGGAAAAGAGCTTGGAAAATGTTCTATGCAACACTGAAAGGGCTTATACTTTACTTACATAAGGTACTGTGAATGACTATCTTGCCTTTTTCTTGACCAGTCACTTGGCCAGTGGTTGGATGATTCTTGATTATAAAGAATGCTGGTCAATCAATAGATAGGATAGCTAGAATTTAAAAGCCATCTCTAGTCACTTGGCCAGCTGAATCTTGAGCTACGTGTAGTTTTGGTTAGCTAATTTGCTAACTGGCTGGGTTGATTGTTGGGCTAGTTGACTCGCTAAAATTGGCTAAATGTTAGGCTACTTGAGTTGTTGGCTACATACACACGTAGCTAACTTGCTAACTGGCTGGGCTGAATGTTAGGCTAGCCAGTGCCAAGCTGACTGGGATGATTGATGGCCAGTTGACTCGCTAAATGGCTGAATGTTGGGTTACTTGAGTAGTTGGCTAGCTAACCTGCTAATTGGCTTGGCTGAATGTTAGGTAGTGTTTGCTAGCTGGCTGGGCTGAATGTTAGGCAAGTTGTTTGCTAGCTGGCTGGGCTGAATAATGGGCTAGTTGTTTGCTAGCTGGCTTGGCTGAAAGTTAATTAAGTTGTTTCCTAGCTGGCTGAGCTGAATGATGGGTTAGTTGTTGGGTCGCTGGCTGTGCTGAATGTTAGGCTAGCTAGCTAGGTTGCTGGTTATTGATTCTTCTATTTTCTAAGCCATCTGACTCTCTGTTCCATAAAAGTAACAACCTTTCCCGTATCTTCTTTATCCAAGGACCCATCATTGACTTCTTTCTGAATTCTTTCTTTCTTATTTCCAGTCGGAGATGCATCATCAGATGCATTTCAACACACCGAAGGAGGCAGTTAGCATCCACCATAGTCTAGCCAGTAAGGTGTCTGATTACAGCAAGAGACCCAATGTCTTCAATCTCAGATTGGCAAACTGGAAAGAATTCTTCATACAGTGCCTGTGAGTAGTGAGGGAAGGGGGAGGGGTTTAGCGTAGGGGGGGGGGAAGTGTTAGAGACCCAAATGTCTTCAATCTCAGATTGGCAAACTGGAAAGAATTCTTCATACAGTGCCTGTGAGTAGTGAGGGAAGGGGGAGGGGTTTAGCGTAGGGGGGGGAAGTGTTAGAGACCCAAATGTCTTCAATCTCAGATTGGCAAACTGGAAAGAAGTCTTCATACAGTGCCTGTGAGTAGTGAGGGAAGGGGGAGGGGTTAGTGTAGGGGAGGGGTAAGGGTAAGAGACCCAAATGTCTTCAATCTCAGATTGGCAAATTGGATAGAATTCTTCATACAGTGCCTGTGAGTAGTGAGGGAAGGGGAGGGGGTTAGTGTAGGGGAGGGGTAAGGGTAAGAGACCCAAATATCTTCAATCTCAGATTGGCAAATTGGATAGAATTCTTCATACAGTGCCTGTGAGTAGTGAGGGAAGGGGGAGGGGGTTAGTGTAGGGGAGGGGTAAGGGTAAGAGACCCAAATATCTTCAATCTCAGATTGGCAAACTGGAAAGAAGTCTTCACACAGTGCCTGTGAGTAGAAAGGGAAGGGGCTAGTGTAGGGGAGGGGGAAGGGTAAGAGACCCAAATGTCTTCAATCTGGATGGATATATTTGTGTCCATTAATTTATATTGAAGGCTAGAGTCAGTTCATTAACCCTAACTTCCTTCTCATGACGGATTTACCAGAATCTTTCCTCACTCTTAACAAAATCCAACACATCCATGTAGTAACTTAACCCAAACTGTTGGACTCTATGGTGGTATACCTGATCCTATGTAAAAGCATGACCAGTTTACTAGTGCAGTCCTCAGTTCCACAGAATCAAATAAAAAATGCTGTTGGATTTTGGTGGGCTTGCGTTGGTTCTAATAATCACAAACAGACTTACCTTTCAAAAGAGGGATTAAATTTGACATTAAATTGTGTTTTTTTAATTGTTTTTTTTCATAACAAGGTGGGCAGAAAGTGTTCTAATAATGTCCTTGTTCTGTGAATAAATCAACAATACCTAATTGTTTGTTTTGTATTTTATACTACATTTTTTCAGTTGAAATCTAACTATGACAGCTATTTGAGATCGTAATTATTAATGCTCATTTCTTTTGTTGTTTTCCTTTTAGAGTTCTTGTAGACTCAGTCCTTATCTGTAACTAATATTAATAACAATACAAATTTCTTGGCTGATGAAAAGAGTCTATGTTTTTCTCTTTGTTTGACCTTTGACCTTGCCTCATTTTAATTCAATCAGACCATGTGACAAGCAGCCCCAGGAAGCAGTTTCTGCTTCTAACTCGACACAAGGTTCCAGGCGAGTAGTTGGTGTCAAAATCACCTTCATTTCTATCCAGTAGTTGGTGTTTTGACTAGCCACATACCATGGTCTTCCACATTGCAGACCGGGTGGTTTTTTTTTCTTCTTTTTTGCTTGCTGCTAAATTAGTCACATGTTGTGATCTAGGTGTTAAGTTATGATAGTTTTTTTACAAGAACTGTTTCCGGAATCGGTCATCTTTTAGATGTTTTGTGAATCTTTTCCTAATAACATGGTGATGGAATTGCAAGCTATGATAACGCTCAATCATTTCTACACCCTTAACATTCCCCAACCCTAACTGCTTAGTTTCTGAAGTGTCTGTAGATATACATCCATGCTGTCACAATGCTCTACCCCCTTCATTCCAACTGTAAGATTTATTAGTCATTGTTTTAGTCCATCCATAGTCTTCCATTCCCCTTTCACCGTTGTCTAGAGTACTTTTATTTGAAACTTTGAAGTGACTTGATTTCAGGTGCCCACATTCCTCATGTTATTTATCTGCTGAATAATCCTCGTCTCTCCCTCTCCATAGCATCCCTCTATTCACCCGGTTGTAAATATAGCTTTTATTCATAGTACTTTATATTCACTATAATATGCATAAATCCATTGAGTGCAAATAACTCATTAATATTCAAAACAAGTGCCTGACACTGAAAAACAAAGCACCTTCTGAAGTTATGCAACCATTGTCTATTTGAATGCACAGTAAGTACATTCAAGGAATGAAAGTCACTTTTGCATGAGCTGGAATATTGCTGAAATAAGACTGGGCTTGAGGGAGATGGAACTGCATGACATTCCTTATTATCGTTTGCTTATCACATGATATGAGATAATCACTTTAACAGTAAGGTCATGGCATATAGCTTATAGTCTGGCCATGCATCATGTACATGGTATGAAAATGAACAACCATCGAGTACCCCCAGGGTAATGTAAAATGATCAGACAAGAAGGAATAAACATTCTCTGAACTTCTATGTCCCATTCCAAACGGCGCGCTCTTGCCGTGTCAAATTCAAATCACTTGAGTTCGGCAATAGCGCGGCATTGGCCTGGCAGTGGTTTCAAACGTCGTGCTTCTGCCGAACTTTGCCAATAGCACGGCTGGGCCTGTCGAGCCATGGTCGAGCTAATCCTCTGTCGCGCCGAATTCCAAAAGTGGTTTCAAACGTTGTGTCCTGCCATGTCGAATAAAAAAAATCAGAATATTTTAATTTGACACGGCAAGAGTGCGAAACAGGCCTTAGATTAGCCATACTGACGAGATGATACAAAGTAGAAGCTATTTTAGATAAACTTTTAGAATGATCAGATGATTTGATGGATTGTAAATTGTAAAGGTTATACCATCAAATTTAGACAAACGTGATTCTAACTGAAACTTTGTTTCGTGTGTCTCTTTCCTTACAGCGATACGCAGGATCTACAGAATTGGATGCAAGCTTTGAATCTTGCCGCTGCAGTTCACTCGGCCCCACCGCTGCCGGCAGCCGTGGGTCTTCAGAAGACATTTAGACGTCCCCTACTACCATCAGCACCTACTAAGCTCAACATGGTATAAACCAACAACAATCACTTTGTATAACGTAATAAGAAGAAGAAGAATCCAACACTTATATAGCGCTCTTCCGCAAAGATATCGCAACGCTTTACAACAAAATACATTCATCAATACAAAAAGAACGGGAAGGAAATAAATAGCCTAGGCAAACAGATAAGTCTGAAAAAAGTGAGTCTTGAGTGATGTTTTGAATTCAGTAAGAGAAATGTCATGACGAATTTGATAAGGAGGATTATTCAAAAGGTTTGGAGCAACTGCGTAAAAGCCTTTGGCAGATAAAGAAAGCCTGGTTTGAGGTTTTGTGAAAATCCTGGTATCAGAGCTGGAATGGAGTGTACGATGAGGCTGGTATGGGGTGATAAGTTTAGTGAGATAAGAAGCAGCACTTTCATTCAAACGTTTATACGTAATGCTGTGTCGAATAAAAAAAAATCAGAATATTTGAGTTCGTTAAAATCGGAATTCTTGAATTCGTTAACAACTTGAAGAAGATACGTCCTTGAATAGGAAGCCATTGGAGCTGTTGAACAAGGGGTGAGACGTGGTCAGATTTTTGTGCCAAAAAGATAAGTTTGGCTGCCCTGTTTTGGAGTCGTTGGATATGTTTGATGTCTTTGCTGGACAATCCATGAAGAAGAGAGTTTCCATAGTCTAAAGGAGATGTGACAAGCGCATGAACAGCGTGGTGGCATGTGGTCTCGTCGATTAGGCTCAGTTCTGTGTGAGCCAAGTCAGATAGTTCTGTTTTGTGGACTCTTCAGTCTTGACTAGCGTCACGATCGGCACAAACTGATGACTGGACGTAGTGTTCTCGGCTTGACAATTAAACTCAAATTGGAACAGGATAACTGGCAGTTTTTATCTTTCAGAAATAAAAAACGAGTTTTAATTTCTCTGCGACCCTCTGTGACAATGCTTAGACTCAAATGAAATCCAGACATCTAGTCACAGTTGGTTTGACTCATCATTCCACCTGTTGCCTTTTGATGGAATAGCTCTTTTGAATAACAATGTCACAACCACTTTTTCGCAAAAGGAACAACTGTAATGTATTCAGGGACATGTAATAAGTGCAATATCTGACTTGAACTAAGACGCGAGTTTGCTTTTTTTTATACAAAATGAAGGGACCCAAAAAGTCACTTGCTCTAAATTACCTACCATTTTTTGTGAATGATGGTTAACGTAACCGTTTATGTTTTGTTCTTTTCTTTTCTTGTCCTGTACAGCAAGAGCAGCTAGCTAACCATGAGAGGAAGGTAGAATCAATAGAACAAGAACTTGATGATCATAGAACCTATCCTCCTGATCAAGGACAAAGAACATCAGTCATGAAAGATTACCAGCTAAAACAAGAGTACCTGGAATATGAGGTCAGAGGTCATTTGTCTTTGTTCTTTTCCATCATACCGTGGTGTGACACCACACAGAATTGTATTTCACAAGCTTTTTTGGTTATTTAAATCATGTAAAGATAATTTAAGCTTATCATGGTTTTTTATTACCTTGTCATCTTAGTTATGAACCAGTTTGCCTCTGACGAATCTAAAGTTGTGCCTATGGAACCATTTTCTAACCGGTAGTTTGCTTGTGTTTTACAGCTTGCTCGTTTCAAGACGTACATCTATTTACTTCACTCTCAGCCAGCTCTCCCCATCGGTAAATACACCCTTGAAGAAGTCATGCCTCAACCTGGGCAGTCGGTTGACAGTATGTCATCATCGTCGACATCAAGTGCTTCATCGGAAGGGACCCAAGGTTCCAGTCAGACTAAGGTACCACGTGCTTTTTCCAATCGTTACAGCTATCGTATGGCCATTTATAACAGCAATAAGGGGGTTTTTGAACAGAATGTCTGAGTCACTTATTTCAGAGCTTCGGGAAATTCACAAAGTTGGTTTGAGGGAGTGCTGTAAGTTCGTACGCAGAACTCAAACCATTGCTTAAGATGTAATGGGAAGATAGGGTTCAATCTCATGGCGGCGTTTCAGATACAAGTGTAGCACACTGCATCAAGGTTAATTCCCTCGTTACTCAAAGTGTGTGGCAGAGGCAGATATCGGTCGAAGTTGCATGAAATCTACCCAAAAAAAATGCATTACAAGCCCCACGTTGTGCAACATTGTATAGGCTGCAGAAGGCTGATTAGGTGGGCAGAGATATTTTACATACAGTGGACAGTGCCGATAAAATTGAGCCAAATTGTCAGCAGCTAGGGAGCACCCCTTGAATTTAGCATAATTTCAACTGAAGGGTCATATTGTCCCCAAACATTAAGTAATAATTTGTTGACTAACCATTATGTAGTTAAAATTCATCACCATGGTGATGATGAAAAACATTTCTTACTAAAATAGGCTGGTCCTTGTGCATGTCAGCAGTGGTAAGAACTGCTAAAGAAGGTGAAATACCTAATAATACTGCTTGTCATATTAATCAACAATCATAAAGTTCACTGAAATATTTGATCCAACTGATCTAATTTTCCATAATTTGAACACATTGTCTTTCTTAAGTCCGGTTCATACTTCACTCGAATGCCAACACGAAGTGAATTTGACGTCACTGTCCTACATTCGCTGCGAGTTTTGCAAAAGAGTTCAACACATTTTAACTTGAGCGTTTTTAAATTGTTCATTGCGAATTTGTGACGTCAAATTCGCTTCGCCTTCACATTCGCGTGAAGTATGAACCCGGCTTTAAATAGGGTTTTCAAACAGACACAACAAATGCAACAACTTCCACAGAACCCATTTAAAACTCAACATAATGGTCCATATTTATGAATTTCTCTTTTCTCTTCATTCCAAATGAAAAGAAAAGCTGAGCTTTAGGAAGTTTTTCACTGAATGTTTTCAAGAATAAAGAATTTATGTTCATCAGTATCAAGAATGACTGCCAGTACAGGGAATAAATAGACTGGTTTTATAGTCAAACTAATTTATATATTGGAACAGGGGAATATTTTTGTTTTATTTTTATTTTTATTTTTTTTTGATAATGGGTAGTAAGTATTGCCTACAGATATAGTAGTAAACATAAACAGTAAATAATGTTATGTAAGAGTGTACTTGTGCAATTTTAACTATTTTAACAAAACTATTGCTTAGCATTTACACTTTATCACAAAATGTACATTTATTACTTTAAAAAAGGATTTTAATAAGCACATCTCTTTTTGTTTTGTTTGTTCTTTCTCTTTCTAATGGAGGCTTTGTGTTGTAAATGAGCTGCCAGACTCAGACAAAACGGTTTATTTTCAAAAATTATACAGACATTTTCAGGCAGTATTTAAAAAAGAAAATCTGACAAAGTTGAGGATGTGTGTAAAGGGTACAATATAAGCAATGAAAACTGATTGACCTGTTTTCCTTGACTGGAGCAAACTAGATCTACGAGTATCCAGTTCACACTGGATCTAACCAGCTCACAGCTATAAATAGAATGGTATTGCTGCATACAAAAATTATCCAGAATGTAAAGATTGAACTGGTTCCATGTCTGGTTCTGACTTGTTCTAACTTGTTCTAACTGGCAATTCTAACATTATTTATGTGTAGACTACTGTTATGGGTATGTTTTGTGTATTGAACGGTAGTCACTTTTGGTGCAGTGCACTTGTTACAAAAGGGTACGCTACAAACAGGCAGAGCTGCCTGGAAAGTCTTTGCCATCGTTACAAGAGTAGCTTCAAGGTGTACCAAGTGTTTTAAAATTGGGTAGTTTATTCCGTTTCTTTCCTGACAGAAGTAATCTTTGTAATCACTAAAACAGTCCAACATGTTCAATGTTTGTGTTATATTATTAACATGTTACCACAGCACTCATTTCTAACCTGTGTTCAATTTATTAATTTCATATTGAAGTGAAAAAAGAGTTCTTTGGTTCAAATTAAACTGAAAACCAAGATGTGGCATCACCAATTTTTGAGGGTTCTTTTTTCAAAACTGAAAGTATTATTTTTGAGATTGATGCTGCTGCGACTTTCTTCGACACAGAATTAACATTTACATTCAGATTTGACAATTACCTTTATTTTTCTCAAGTCAGCTACATTTTGATCGGTCTGATTAGCTGTTCAAATAGAAATTTTACAACTGAAATCGTGACCAAAGGAACTCAGTTGTTCTTATCATCTTCATTTTCAAAAACCCTGCTTCGATCACTCGTAACTCATTTTCTTTTACCAAAATAACTTTTATTTTTATATCAACATCTATAATCTGATGTTACTGCATTGAAAGTAACATTTACTTTTATACATTTTATTGAATTGCAACTGATTAAGTAGCTTTATTTAGACATTAAAAACAAAATCTTTATTCTTTCCTTTATGATTTATTTTGATTTACAAAATAAAGGTGGCTTATTGTTTTGAAAATGTCACTTTTATTTCGCTCAGTTAGACAATTTTTAAGATTTCTATACAGTTTGTAGAAAAATTACTGAAATTTTACACCATAAAAATATGGACAAATCTCAACAGTAAGTTTATTCACTGCATAAAGTATTGGGGAATGAACATTTGTGGGAGAAGAATTAAATAATTATATAATTATTTGGTTACAAGTTTGTAGTCTGAAAATTTGTAAAAGATTGTTTTACTTCTTTGGTGGTGAAGATTTTCCTCTCATGGTTTGACGATGGACAAAATACATTATTTCACAACAAAGAAGATTGTAAAAATAATTTAGCAAGATCCTTGTGACTAGATTCTTTGACAAATCAAGATTTGGAAGTATTACGAAAGATAAATTTGGGGAAAAGGTTTTTAATGGAATTCAATAATTTTAGGGGTTTGTGTTCAGCTTGCAATGTTTCACTGCCAAAAACAAAGGCCACCCGAGTACCTCAGTTTATCCCGCTTTGTGTAATCAATTTGTCCCTTTTTTTATTTGAACATTTTTCTTTTTGCATGTGATGGTAATTGAAGAATTTTTCCATGCAAACTAAATATTGAGCAACATTTTATTGGGCTTTTTTATTTTACAATAATGAGTTAGGATTTGTATCTACAAGGAATCTATAATCATGTTTAACTTGTAGACACAACTAAAAGTTTAAAATTCCAAAATTTTATTTAATATTTATTGTATGGACTAATTGGGAAATTGGTTAATAGATATCAAAAATAACAGAAAGAAAGAAATATGTAAAATAATTGTAATTTCTTGCCTTTATAATAAGCTTTATTCTAATTACAAGCAAAGAATCTTTGAATAAAGTGATTGCAAAAATATTGAAAAAGTTTTCCTATTGTTTGTTTCGTCCTAAAAGATGTACATTGAGCGGCAGCATTTTTCAAATGTTCTGATGTTCATCTACATTTCAAGCTGGCTCAAGAACCTCATGTGACAGACAAATATCAAAAATACCTCGTAATCTACTGCCAGGGACCCCAATTCTCTTCGTTCTAATTACATGGTGCCTCCGCAAAACTTACTAGATTGTATTCCCACCATTCAAATCTTACTTCTTGCTTCTTCTTTCCCCCCGCCCCCTCTTTCTCATACTGTTTTTCTCTCCTCCTCTGATCACCACCCTCCCAATCAAATCTCTTTCTCAAAGACTTCTCTAAATTAAGTCCAATTCTTGCTGTTTACTTCATCACATCTCTTTCATCAGACATTTCTCAGACGTCCCCCCCTTTCTTTCCCCATGCCCCACCTCCTAAGTTTTTACTTTTTCTCTTGTGTTTCTGCCGTCTCCTCCATCACATCAGACATTCATCAGACATCCCCCCTTTTCTCCAAGTGCCCCACCCCCTGGGGGTTTACTTCCTCTTGTGTCTGCCTGCTGTCTTCTTCATCTCATCACTTGCTCATTTCATCTTAAATCCCACCTGCTAGCCGACATTAATGCTTATCATTTCATACTTATCTCAGAATGATCTCAATATCTTTTAACAATAAGTCAAAACTTGTCGTCGGCATTGACAATAAACAAAGTCTTTTATGTTCCAACTATAATTGCATCTTGATATTCTCTGTTAAAAAAAAAGATCTCGTCAATCTGAAGTTACTTTGAACAAATGGGCAATCTGTCCGACTGTTGATCATCATTTTAACATGCACCTCCCTTTTTGTAACACAAAATAATTAAACCAAATGTTGCCTTAGTGAGTTTTACTTCAGTTGTTTGGGTAAGTTTGTTTCATTATTCATATTAACACTAGATGCACCTTTATTTATGTTTGAAGTAACACCATCATCATGCATGTGTGTGCAAGAGCAATAATCAGTCCTATCGTTGGTTTGTTGTAAATGTATGTTGTATGTTTTTTTTAACATGTATGGTGGGTTGTTTTGGAATTGAATGTGAGATGTGATCACAGTTCATATCAGCATGGTTAATAATCTCATTATTATTCCAGCAACCATTTGATTCATAACTTTATTAATGTTCGTTATGGGTTAATTAAGGATCACAATAAAATACAAAGCTATTCTCGGAAGCTGGAGGATTCTTTTTTTCACCTTAAAACTTAAGTGGCATGATCAGAATATTAAAATTCCACTAGGTCATTACCTCAGCACGTTCCCTTTGCAAAGACATACACTTTATCTGCACATAGATTCCACATGAACAAAAGAAGTCGGTTTACTTGAGAAAGATGAGGCTGGATAACAGAACTCTGACTAAGCCACACACATAAGAACTCATAGGCCGTTGTGTAAAACTTACGATTCACCTTGGAAATGGCCTTTAGCTGAATGCACAGTAGCTGGCATTTATTTGTATTAACAATAGTAATTGGCAGCATGTATTATTTGAAGTTCCATCGCTGTAGATTTATTTTTAAGCATGGCTTGGTAAGCAATACTTTGGCTGGTTGCAGTGAACTGATATTTACATGTACATGTAGTCACAGTGATGTAGCTAAGGAGGGGGGGCCGGGGGTCCCCCCCCATTGTGATGTCCGTGCCCCCTCCCCAATGCCCCCCCCCCCCCATTTGAAGTCTGGACTTCTGAGACTAAAAATTACTAGAATAAAATGTTACATTTATAAGCTTTTTATGTAGTAATTTCAACATTTGAAAGTGATTTTTCTATTTACATGCAGATAATGTATATATTGTTTTTACCACATCAGATTGTTTTACAAAAAGTAGTAAATGACATAACAAGAGTGCTTGAAAAGAGGCTTATGAAAACTTCAAACGGAAACTAGTTTTAATTGGCCAGAACTGCCACCCTGGAAAAATTGTGCCCCCCTAAAAAAATTATCCTAGTTTTATCACTGTGTAACTCTCATGTTCCCAAGATGATAGTTTGTGTAATCTACATGTAAATACATTATATTGTTACACAAAAAAAAAACTGCAAAGTACCCCTGAAAAATGGTGGTGGGGGGACATTTTGAATGATGATGTGACAGTCATCAAATATCATCTGCTGCAACCACCATGTGTATTGTGACCATTTAATTTGTGTTATCATCTGGTATATTTTTGTTTAGTGCATTGTATCCAAAGATTATAGAGCGCCGTAGGCACAAGATTGGGAACTGGGCTTTTATCTACTGCTGGAAAGTGAAATATGCATGGGCGCCATTTCGGCACGTGAATTCCTGTGTTTCCTATTTCCTATTGATAGCAATTGTCATTGTCTACACTGGTCCGCACGTATCAGTGTTGTATCAATAGAGTCACTTGCCAAAATGGCGTCCAGTGAGATTTCACATTTTAGCCAGAGTTCCCCATCTTGCGCCTATGGTGCTCGATAATCTTTGATTGTAACCATTGCTAGAATTTGAGCTTCGATCTCAAAAGGCTTTCAGATCCTTAATCCCTCCCAATCCTGCTGAACCAAGGCATTTTGCAAACATTTCACTCCATCCCAGGGTCGTTGTAATTGTTTCCAATCTTGCCAATACTCACGCTCGTTGATTTTAAGCTGAACTCACCAGCAATGCGTAGTCACATGGGTCAAGCAATGTCAACTGGAAATTATTGCAGTACACGTACATACGTAGGATGCATCTTGGTTAGAACTGTGTAGTCAATAAGCAATGTCTGAAGTCAATGAACGGCATTGTCTACTTTTGTGCAAATTGGAAATCGTGTCAATTTTGTTTCTCCTTAATTAAAGTAAGAATATATTTGCAGTATGAAATCATTGTGTACCGAACATCTGTACTATTTATTGATCCAAGTACCAAACAGATTGTGAAGTGATTTCAGTTTGGAAAGTCTTTCTGCTTTCTTAAAATGCAGAAAAGTAGACAAATCCACGAACATGACCTGTGGTTAAAACCCGACTCATGATTGACAACCAGACCTTTGATAAAGGCATCCGTCTATCTTCCCATGGTGACTTAGTTTTAATTTAACTTTTTTAGCAGAGGGAAAAGACAGTAAGATCAAGATGGACACAGTCATTTTGTCGCACCTAGCTTCCTTTGCAGTGCTTTGTATTAATGCATGGCTTGTCTGCATTTCTCTCTTTGCATGTTTTTGGGCCGCAGATTTTCTTTGGTTTTGGCTGCATTGATACAGACAGCGACGATACTGATGAAGATGATTCAGATGATGAGATTAGTCTCCGTGGTGATGAAGAGGATGTGTTTCTTCCTATCAACCAAAAGGACGAGATGACCAAGTTATAAAGAGGAACTACACTGATGTCCATCGTTATCCAACGTCAGTAATAACAGATTACAACTCAATATCAACCCCACTTATCCTTACCGTACAGCGTCAGACGTTGGCGTTTGTAAATTTACTACCATACCTCCCTCTAGTTTTCTAATTTAACATGCATAGCCAAATTCTTCAGTGTCGTAGGTTGTCAACATTGAAAGTATGTATAACAATAGAGCCAAAAGGACTACTTGTGTAACATGTAGCCTATTGTCATTCAAGCATTCACTTTATCTTGTAAATAAAAAATCTAATAAAAGAAAGTTGTAAATAATGACCTACTTCATAAGGTGTGGCAACTGTATTCAATCTGAAACATGCCTTTATTTATCAACTTAAAATTGTTAAAACAAAAAACAGAGAAGTTTCCAGACCTTTATCCAGCTGACGTGCACACAACTAAAAGTGAGGCTCGAAGGACAAAACAGTCAGGTGCCTTGTTATGAATGGTGGTTATCACACACGATCATAGCACTTAAAGCAGGGAACCCTTTTTTTTCTTTTCCTTATTGACCGAATTCTTTGTATTAATACTTCTCAACTTTGATTACGCAGTGAAACCATGCCCTTTGTATGCTTAACTCAAATACTCAAACATATTAACAATTATTTAATACATTCACAGAGATAATTATTTCAATAAAGAAATGTACTCAGTTTTACTATTCACTTGACAAAATGTATTTAATCTTTATTGTTAAGAATTTTAACGCAAATTTGATATTCACAAAAAGAGCAATATTTATCTAGTCAGTGGTGTATGGATGGGTTGCAGTGGACGCCATCTTTATGAATTTTTTTTTTTGGCTTGTGGCCGCGTCAAGCTCTGTAAATTTCAACGCAGCTTGAGTTGCTTACCAGCCAATCATGAAAGGAGTTTATGAAATGCACCCATGCAGTATCTACGTGTAATAGTCATTGTCACCAAGGATGGCTGATTTTTTCCATTGTTGACGCCATGTGCAACCCATCTATACATGTAGATGTTATTTTGTTTTGTTTATGGATTAGAAGTTGTTTTTTTATATAGGGGCTAGGTCAGTAGAGTTAAATTTATTGATTTTAAAACACAACTGCACAGAAAAAAATATTTTTATTGAAGTAAAAAATACTAAAACGTGTTTCTAATATATAAAGAATAAATTTGTACTTTGAAAATTTCATTCACTTTGCTCGGTGTCTTATGTAAAGCAGGGAAAGAAGTCTGATGACTAGACATTGGGAACAGACTAGAAGTTTGTAAATTACTCACTGTGGACATTAACACATGCAAGACTAAGAGGGTGAAAACAAATGGTTTATTATCGACTCATAGACATGATATGAAAACAATAATATGCTCCAATTACAAGGATTCATGAATGATTCGTAAAAAAACATGACATTAATTATAATTCAAAATAACCGCAAAATGAAATTGAGAAGAAATTTAAAGTTTGACATGAAACTTTGCGAAACAAGATATGGTGCAGCATGGGTCATCTCGGGAAATAATGTTCTCAATTTTTGTCTTTCTTGTTTAATAGAAACATGTATTGAGATTTAAAACACCTTCCAAAGTGAGAGGAAAGACTACTCACAAAACCAAATTGCAAACACCTTACCTTAAAGCCTGGATCACACTTCATGCAAATTGCAAAAGTGAAACTAATTTTCTTGCGTCACGATTGAAAAACAGCGCATACTGAATTGTTGCATCACCAAAATTCACTTTGCATTCGCTTTCGCGTGAAGTATGAACCGAGCTTAATAATATCTTAAACGTCTTATGTTGAGACCAAATACATGATTGAATTATCCCAAAGTAACATTTACAATGTGCGTCAGGATTCTGATTTAATCTCAGGGCAAAACTTCACATACAATACGTGGTTGGCACAGAAAGAAAGCCAGCCGTATAAATACATGTATTTTTGAAAATTACCGTTTCCATAAAATGGTTCTAATCCATTTGAAGACCTCTGGTCATTGCACCTTCATACCACTGCTTTAAATGCCGGGAACAAAATGTGTTGTCACAGCTGTACCCTCTCACTACCTAATCAAACACTAGGACGATCTTAAACCCTCGATTGTGACACCTGGGGGTAATCCCCAGGGTGGGGAAAGCAATTATAGTGAGAAGGACATATCATCATGAGATGCATAACTTAATCACTAGGTCATGGTTATCTATTCTCAAATGAAAATACATCGAGAGGATTAGAAAGCGTGATTGTTATTCGTTGAGACAAATCTTGACTTAGTCAAACGAAATCTAAATAGTAGAAGATTGATAAGAAGTGTGCACGGAAGGCAAGTTCATCAACCTGCGGCCATTATACATTATTCAGGCCTCGAATTAACCCACGGCACCCACAGCAATTGCCGTGGGTGCCCTGTGCTTTTGCCGTGGTGCCCTTTGCAAAGTTCCAATACAAATTTACATTTTCCTCATAGAAGTGCCCCTTACCAGAAGAAAATTGCCGTGCCCTTTCAAGAGCGAAGTTCAAGGCCTGATTATTGTTTCATCGAAGAGTTAACCTGTTAGCTGTAGCTTAGCCTGAACCACCCTGAGTTCCATGGGAGACTTGCCAAGTAAATTTCCATTGGTGACAGAGTTCAGAGCATTCCCATATTTCCGAGAACAATGGATTCTACCTGGTAAGTCTGCTGCCACCTTGTGTCCCCAAACGTCTCCCATTACACTCTGCGTCTTATAAAGCAGGGGACCAGTTGCATCCAATTGAGATTACAAAGCTTTTGAGCTAGTTGGTAACATATTTCAAAGCAAGAAATTGCCTGGCATTTTGATGAGTTTTAACAAGGTCGTATCAACACCACCATAACGTAACCTTACAGTATGTTAAGCTATGATCTCGTGACTCTTCAGTTACAAGCCAATAATAAAGACTTCCCAAATTATTCTTATGAAATTCTCTCTCATCTTTCTACACATTCACATAACAGCAATGTGATTTTGAAATTAACGCAAAAGAAATTGCTAATGTTTGTGTTCATACCTCCGAATCCATTTCCATCAAGTTCTGTTGCTCAATCATTTCAAAACATCTTCTTTGAGAAATAGCGGATTTTAAAGGACTGTTTCATTTCCTTTAAGGGGTGTTTCATCTCTGAGGGGGTAGGAGGGATGTCAAAAAATCGACGGAACATTGGCCACTTGAGAAGTGCAAACTGAGACATTCCAGCTAAACTGGATGACAGCCAGAAGAACGAAACAGCCTGGAATAAATGTTTAAAAAATATTGTACATATAAACATCAACTCTAATTCCAACGTTTGTTTGAATAATCTGCAGACAGTTTTACCAAAACTATTTGCAAATATTATACCTGTACTATACCAAAAAGAACTTTAAAATTCATGAATTACCCTGTAGCCATCTTCTATCAGGTTCCCTGTATGCACATTGTGTATTAGTTTGGATTCACTTAACTATAAAAAAAGAGCCAGACTATTTACCCTTGAGCCTCGATTTGGTTAAAGTGGTTGAAATGGATTAAACTCAAGACAGTAGCACAACAACACTATACAGAATACACTAATTCCAATGAGTTCACTTTCAACTTCATAGATCACGTAAACCTTGTTGACAAAAAGAGTGACCTTGTACATTCCGTGGGCCTTTCTGGCAGGCGAGATACTACACTAGTTATAATTTTACATTTTGTGTTATAATTTCTACTTAAATACTAGAGTTGTAAAAATAACAGCTGAACAAGTTTTGAGATGTGCCCCCTTTCTTCATATCAAAAGTTGATAAAAATCGGACAGTGCAATCTCCATAAAATGTCGAATTTTATGTGTTCTTCCATTGGGTTGTGTACAAATTGTGCCTGCAGGAAGTCCCTGCTCTGTGGCCCTTTTATAATCATGTGATGTCAAAGGTTACATGGTCTATACCCCGATATGTCTATTTGCAATGTTCTGAATTCATCAAAGAGGGCAGCAGACTTTCTCTCAAGCCAACATAAAGCCCGTTCCAAACGTCGCACTCTTGCCGTGTCAAATTCAAATCATTCGGTAATAGCGCGGCAGTGGTGGGGCAGTTTTTTCAAATGTTGTGCTTCTGCCGAACTTTGCCAATAGCACGGCAGTGTTCTGTCGAGCCATGGTCAAGCTAAACCTCTGCTGCGCCGTTTCAAATGTCCCACTCCTGCCGTGTCGAATCAAAAAAAATCTGAATATTTGAATTTGACATGGCAAGATCGTGATGTTTGAAACGGGCCCAAATGTTGTCTCATGGACTTAATTTTAAAATGAAGCCCTTGCTTATGACATCACAAACACAACCTCAAACAGCGCCCTCACTGAGATCAAAGGAAGACCAATCATTGGCTGAGAGTATTGTTTGACTTCGGCAATGGTAGCCTGTGCGGGGGGATCTACGGTTACATAAACTACTTACCGCTGGCATCATAGTTGCTATGGGGATCATTCCTATAGATATCAGACGAAACCAAATGACGAGACGATGCTGCAACAGGGTTAATGGACCCCTCCTTAGAGACCACAACTGAAATGAAACATTTCATAACTTCAGAACCAGCTTAAAATAATGATAGAATTCTAAAAGAACCCAGTAATAATAATAATAATAATAACAATAATAGTGTACATTTATAATGCACCATGTCTGTCATAAATGACACTCCTGGCGCCGAATTACCAAATCTGCTGGATATTGTTCTGAATGATTTTATGAGACGATGCAACCATAATACAACACCTTGAAATGGATACAAGGTGGGGTGGCGCATATTGCTGCCAGACCATGTCAGAAACACCACGGCAAACCCCTTTTCTTTGTAATAAGTGTACTGGGTTCTTTTGCATGCATTACTCAACACACGGGACCAACAGCTTTACGTCCCATCCGAAGGACAAAGTAATAATGGTTAAGTGTCTTGCTTAAGGACACAAGTGTCACGACCGGGACTCGAACCCACACTCTGCTGATCAGAAACACCAGAGCTCGAGTTTGGTGCTCTTAACCGCTCGGCCACGACACGCCACAATATTTGACTTGAAAGAAGAAGTTACCTCAACTAGAGTAAGATTGGCCAAACCAAGCATCATGGGGATTAATAGATCAGTCTGACACATGTCCGAAAACCACAGAGTACCCTGCGTCGTTAACTCTGGTAGGAAGTCAATATCTGGCTCTGCAGACAAAAACAAACAGATAAAACTTGAATTGAAAAACACCTCTATTCAAATCAGAAACATTTCTTAATATCAAAATCCAAAGCTGAAAGTTCTTCTTACCAGCCATAAATAATTCAGGATAGGTTCCAGACATCTGACCTATCGCCATGGTAACTGTTGTCCATAATCCCATCTGCATGAACCCAACATAGAAGAGCTTTCTCGATTGACATCGATGGTCAAAATGAAAATTATACACAATATTTTTTACCTGAAATAGAAGAGAAGTAAAGAAAAAAATCAGGTGTTTTTTTTAGAGTAAACAGAAAGGATTTAGCAAAATGTGAAGTATACCTTGTTAAATTGACATCATTTTGACTGCTGGGTTAGTGACCATTCTCTCAAAGAAAGCTTCAAACTTGAAAAAAAAACGTCTTGAATCAAGGCCACTACCTGCAGTTCTATTCCACCACGATGTTAATAACACACGAACAGTGTCAGTAGTTTAGTCTCAATTCAAGGCTACTTACCTGTTGACTGTACATTTGAGCCATCTCCTTTTTGGACCAATTCAACTCCTTTGCAGCTAGTGACAACTGTTGTTTCATATGTTCAGCATGGGCATTAATCTCAGGCTGAACATTTTCAATTCTCGCCAGAACTTTGTGTTGCCAAATGGAAAATGGTAAGACAATCGCCCCGCGTAAAAGAAAGGATGCTGCGAGTATTGTTAACCACCATGGCATTGCTGACACTTCATGCATGTGTTCTAGGAGTTCATAGCATGTTTCAACTGGAGTAGGGATGTACACTGTTGGATCCTCCGCTCCAACAACTGACACATTGAGAAGACGTCTTTGATTTAAAAATTGGAGGTTGGTTGACATTGGAGGAGACAGGATAAGACAAGTTCTGCTCGCATTAGTCATGCGACTGTTCACTAAAAAGTCATGTGATCTCGTCAGGTGAGAGAATGTTCTGTGATGTTGTGGTCGGTGCCTGGGTGTCCTCCAGTGATTACCGAGTGAGAAGTTGTGAGTAACTGCCAAGCTTGTCTGTCGTTGCAGATGCCTGGTCATCTGAAGATTAAAGAAAGGGAAATTAATGTAAAATCTACCAGAAGCCCTCTGTACATTGTTGGGTTTTTTTTCTTGTGATGGATGACAAAACAACCCACTACTTTATAATCTTTTACTTAATGTAAGACATACTTTACTCTTCATTTTGGTCAGAAACTACAATTCAACTATTACACAATTTCCTCCCAATGGTCTCAGACCTTGACCTACCTGAACGCAGAACGAAGCCATTTTGGCCTCACTGAGGACTGCACTATTCAGCCTAGTTAATGCCATAGCTAGCCAGATGACATCTCTCTACAAATTTATGGTGTTATCAGCTGATTGTTGACTTCCGGATCCTACAGATTTTAGCCCAAGTTGACGAAAAAGACAGGAAATTATTAACATCAATACAGGTGCCAAAATAATACAAAAATAATTTGTAATAGTACAAACATCAATGCTATACTATTAGTATTAGTCAATATCTTTGTTCGGGGGGTGCCAGTCAGAAGCAATTCAACCGGTTACTGCTGTGTAGCCAGGGATCACACCCAAGTTTACAATACACACCATAGAGCTAAAGTATAGCTCTATGGATACAACCTGGAAAGCAGTAGCACGGGGAAGAACTGTTTATGTATAAAAATCATATTACTGGACCAAATTAAAACTCTGAATGATTGCAATGAATAACAAAAGTGGACATAATTCAAATTGTGGATCCAAGTTATTAATAATGATGGAAATTGCATTTCAAATTTTTTATTGAGAGTCCTAGTAATGAATCATTGCTCGGCTTGGTCACTGTATTGGTGGGGCTATAGTGAGTCAACAGCCCATTACGTTGGTTCAGGGAATTCACTGCTGGAATTACTGGACATTCTTTGCTGGCATTCGCAGCCGGGAATACACAGCTACTTTCAGTTAGAGCTCCATGGTTGAAGTCACTATATTTTTTCCCAGTCGGAACAATGTTACTTACACTCAGGGCTCAGGGCACTTGGTTCACATTTCTTTACGTCTACGACAAGGTTCCCAAACAAAAAAGTATAGGAATAGGCCTTACTTATAATTTCTTGGTGGTACTGACTACTGCAGTACTGGTAGTGGTACATATATCTTAAGCAAGGTCATTTTAGAAAAAATGAGGCAGATGTGTCCTTTTAATATTACTGTAACAAGCTCTATAATACTAACTGTATTAAAGTAATATTCTTTTTTTCTTCTTCTAAGATTTGCACGATAAACTACACTGCAACAACCCTCCCCTCTCTTGCCTTGTTGGCCTTGTTGTTTTACTTGAATTTCTTGAAACTGGGGGGAAAATGCAGGAACATTTACTACAGTTCCAGATAGTACACTGCTTTTGTACATCTTTTTAAATAAAATGAATTGGTTCGTGGTTCATGATTGGTAGCGCCATTTGGTTTGCGTTGTGGTCAGCATCATGATCACATCATAAACATACCGACCCACGTTAACGTTAGCAAACATATCAAACAATGTTTACAAATTAAATTATTTATCGTATTTGTATTGTAAAACAAAAATACATTAAAAAAAACGATTCAAAAAAGTAATCATTAAATAACATTTACATGCTAACACTATCGTTTACTCACGCTTAATAACGCCAAACTTGACAAGAGTTGCATGTACTTCTTATTAAGTACGCTTTGGGAAAACTTTTTTATTGAAACTTTCGCACACGCACCACACTCAAGAAGGCTGCCATTTTTTATTTCATTTTTAAATAGCGCCCTCATGTTTGGCAACAAAAAATACTTGAGGGCGCTGTCACTAAATAACGGGGACGTTGGTGTGTGTATTTGTGTAAAGGTACGCCCTCTTATCTCTGCAGTTGTAAACACCGCAAGATTATTTTAATTTTTATATCTCAAATGTTTTTTCTATGGAAAGCTGATTGAGGTAAGTAACGAAACACATGTTATAGTTTGATTCGTAGCTTTTATTGATATTAAAATCTGTGTGAGTTATCATTAATGAAAGCTATTCTGAAACGAGGTAGACGAGAAATAGGGCCTACCAAGTACGAGCATGACCAGCAGCAGTGGCATAAACCACCAGTAATCAGTATGACCACCACCAGTGTACACGTAGGCTTACTGCCTGACTGTAGGCATTAAAATGTATGGGGCAATGTAACTTTAGGGCAAGCTTAATTATGGAGATAGAATTAGAATCCATGGTTTGTTCAAGGACCAATGCAACTTAACAAGGGAGGGACCTCAATGTCACTTACTGTCCAATGGGCATGGCCAGAAAGCTCTGTCATGCCTAATTTACTGTTGGTAATAAGAATCTACCTCCATGATAAGACTAAGACTAAAGTCAAGAGATCAAAAGAAAACCCTCTAGCTCTACCATTAGTACTACAGCCCATTGACCATGTTGATTCAACAGATGGTTCCATTTAACTCTGTGGGGCCTGAGACTTGATAAGATCACTTGCACCATTCTGTGCACAAACAGATGCTGAGAGCAGGTTTTGTGCTTAGGGCTGTAGTACTAGTAGGGTAGCATACAGACCATGTGCAGACTTTGCCTGTCCCTCCTGACATGCCTGACCAAGTCATTGACCCCAGAAGGTTAATACCCCTTGTAAGATGTGTGGAATGGTCTAGCTTAGCCTAGGATATCATGATGGGAGTGCAGTAATGTTTTTCTTTGTTTTGGACAGAGATGTCTGGCCACTTCCAACTAAATTAACTAGTGGTTGGTTAGTGACGTACGTACGTAGTGCCATGGAGGTATTTCCTTCCTCCATGGTAGTGCATGCACACTGAAGTTGAAGTGCAAACGACTCTACTCTAGTCATGTCACGTCAACGCAACCTTAAGATAACGATGAAAACAACAATAATTATTAATATCACTTTCCTGATAACTGGGTCCGGCGCTGCACACCACTGTGGCGTTTATGAAACGGTTAATTTAAGGTAGAGCTGGTTTGCACTTGAAACCAACATAAACAAAATAAATAAATAAGTAAATAAATACATAGATAAATAAAAAATAAATAAATAAGTAAACTAATAAAAATGAATAATGAATAATGTTCATTGACAATGATAAATTAAAGGAGCTGTGTCATCATTAAAGGGGCTGTGTCGCCTGTGGCTGTGCATGGAAAGATGAACTCTCAACCAGATACTGCACATGTGCGCGCTTGCGGTCAAATCACAAAGGGTGCCATCTTTGTCAAACTGTGATGTGGACCATGGGTGTGCACGCACCCGCAGTAACTGGGTTATTCCATTTACTGCTATAATCATGATGACACAGCCCCTTTAATCGTCATTGTCACTAAACATAATTATTATTATTTTTATTTATTTTTTTTGGGGGGTGGGGGTGGGGGTTCTATTTTTTATTAAGCAATCTTATACAAATTGGGGCAGGTATAAATAATTGGGGCGTAATCTTATTGGGTTGCATTATTATAAATACATGTACCCTTTTTTATTTAATTCTTTTCTCGTTTTAATGCATGGCACTCTCCTGATACTTTAACATTGATTGTATCTGATGTTTTTGTCTTCAGGTATTCAGATGTGGATGGTCTCAAATCATTTTAACAACCCTCCTGATATGACTCGAACGTCTTGATGTAACAACGATAGCTGTTGGAAATCTCGTTGACTTCATAACACCCTCTCATCCTGTAACCATGGTGAGGATACTTGCAAATGGAGATATTGTTGCCGATAACGATCCCAGAGTTCAACAGTCTCCACATTCTGGCAATGCACCAACAAATAGAGGTGGCCGCATGGTGAGATTTTTCCCTGTAATCATGAGCTGTACTCAGTAGCAATTATCAACTGAAACAAGCAACCATAGCTACAAACAACCAACCTTAAATTTCCAACTCACGTAAACTTCTCCCTTCTTCAATCTTTTGAGGTCATCAGTTTTTTTGTTTCATGTTAGATGGTATTTTTATTTGTTTTAACAAAATATTATTCAACCATTGTAGTATTACATTTTTTACCAATATTAATTTCTTGTCATTTTCCCATCTAGGGCTATGTTCATGACAATAGCGAACCACATCAATATGGACACCAAGGTCAAGGGGCAGGAGGTCATCAAGGTCAACAAGTCTCGATCTTTCAATCCCTTAATCAGCGTCTGATTGGGTTAGGCATACCAAGCTTTAACATTGGACCATACAGAATTGAACCAATTGTAACAGTCGGTTTTCTGCTCGCAATGCTGTTCTTTGGACTGCCTGGATTAGTGTTTGCTGGACTCTTATTTGGTGTTGTAATGATAAGTGGCGGTGGAGGCAGTGATGGTGATTCAGGGGGTGGGAATGGGGGTCAACACAGGCACCGAGCTGGACGAGTTCTTAGACATAGGTGATCAGTTCTGTGAACGGAGATAAACAAGAGGTAAATAACCTCCTATTGCGTGGAAACTGCTTGAGCTTGTGACATCACCTGCAAGGGGTGCGTATCAATGCAACTCATGCTAATGAGCAACTTCTCAACCTCACCATTTGAATAAAACTGCTAACCACGTGCAGAACATGTTTGACTTAAAATAAACACTGTACATTTTTATTTAACAGATGTTAAATTTAAATCGGGGACAAATTATACTTCATCCTCGATGCAAATTTAACATCTATTAAATGGTTGCGGTACCCACTGCTAAAATATAAGATTCAAACTGCCTCTAGCTACTGGGCAATCTCGGTTGTCTAGTTGGTCAGACATCTGCTGTAGGATGGCAGAGGTCACGGTTTCGAATCTCACCTGAGGAATATGCCTATGGATTTTTTTTTTCACAGGACTCGGGGGGGGGGGGGAAGTACTTTAACACACATCGGTGAGTAGATAAAAACACAAGTAATACTGTGCGTGTATTCCTAATTAATTGCTTACTCGGTTTTGTTATTTGGGTCAAGCTGTCAACCTGAAATAAAAAGAACATTGAAAAACACTAATTGGTACTGTCTTCAAAATTTTGTATTTATTTAATTGTGTGATTCTTAGAGTTGCTGTAAACCAGATAACAATAAGGCAACAAAATTTCTTAAAGAGGAAATATATTTACAAAGTAAACAAATGTTCCTTTTTTTTTAATCCATGTATTTACAGGTACCTGTATTGAACTCAATGAAACATTCTTACAATTGTTGCTGTAGTGTTTATAAAGTTTATAAACGAGGAGTGGGCGGTATCAGAATACTGCAAGCACAACTAAAAGGACGAAATTGTGCAGCAATTTATCCATTTGGGTGAAACAATTTCTAAAATATTACATTTTTTATACTGAAGTTTGTAAATAATTTCAAATGAGAAATTACAGACATTTTTTGCTGACATTAAAATGAGTGTAAACGTTCACTGTATTGTCAAAATAAACAAATTGCAGACTGTAATATTCCCTGTCTACACAACAGTTTCTTTAATGCAGTTAAATTTAAACAGGTTTTAAACAATGTATGATTGTCAATTTATGAAAGATACTATATATCCAATCAATCTTTATTTTACTTGCACTTTTTCATGCAGGACTCCAAACATATAAAAAGACGGCATAAAAGTGCATTTATTAAGAGCAGGAATTCCTGATTGTTATAATTTTGCTGTAATACTTCTTATAACCACACCTATTTTAAATGTAGAATATCATAAAGTCAACGAGTAAGCAGTTTAAGAAACTTTGAAAAAATCCGCATTTAAACAGGAGAGCAGAATATTCCAAAATGAGATTGTTTCAATCATGGATACAAGAGAGGTTTGATACTGAGGTACAATGTATAAGATTTCAGTCCGACTAATATGATATCTGTATATAAAAAATAGTGATTTACACCAAGGTTCTAGAATATTGGGTATTAAAGCAGATTTTTTTTAAACTGTTTTAATTTTTTATTTTTTTTTTCTTTCTGCTGAGGGGAGAGGATAGATGTGCCTACAACTTGTATGATACAAAACTACAAAGTAATGGCTTAAAATAATGGCCATTACTAATCAAAAAATCTGAAAGTGATGCAGGACCGTCACCCCCCCCCCTCCTCATCCTTCCATAGATCCGCAGAAATTGATTGACCCCTGTGCTAAGGATCCTTGGCACAGGGCAGTATGCAATATGTGAAAACAGCTTGTGCGGCACGTGGATCGTAAATAACACAAGTCTAAGTCTTGGCTGGCACTCCAATTCACCCCCACAGTGATTTATAAAGCTTTGGGCTGGCAGGGTGGGTTATTGACCTTAAAGACAGGGTGGTGAAACAATGTTCCTCGTGGGTCCAGCAAAGTAAAAAAAATCTGTGGCTGCTCCGAGGGTTTCAAAGAATGTGTCGGGTTTATCTGGGCAGGACCCTTTCTTCTAGATTGATATATTTACACTCAAACTTCATCCAAAGAGAACGGTTTGACGTGAGTTCCAAGACTCGCATCTCGGAAACCTGGAGTAAATAACAGCTTTAAGCATGTGGACGAATGGATGGCTCATTGCTGATTAAACTCTGTCTCGTCCGTTACTTAATTAAATCAAGGCACGTAATAGCTTTTTCAAATTTAAGTACATGTACAAATAGTGTTTCAGCCACAAGAACAGCCATTGCAAAGCCCCCCAAAATATACACTTTAAATATGTTTACCACAGCAGATATTTAACAAACCAATTAATGTACATTCATATATAAACACAAACTATGAACATTCTTCGTGTTTTTTCAAGAAAGATTCCAAGAGCCTAATTCAACTGTAAACAACATTGCAGCAGTTGGACCATTTCACAAGGGCATGTGATAGTATAAACCTATCAAAGTTTATCTTAAAATATACAATACCCCCGGTATCTTAAAATCAATTTCTGAAAACCTTCCAGTAAAAAAATACATGTTTGTTTAACATCCTTATTTTCCTTATTATTTGTGAGATTATGTTCATGAGAAGACTTAGAAATCAAACAAATATCACAATAAATATACTGGTAAGCATTGCACAACGTGATAGACAGAATAACAGGTGAAAAATGATCAACCTGTACAATTCAATAATTGCTTGATGGGTGTTTCCAAGAGTGTTTTCAGAGAGTGAAAATCCGTGCCATTTCAATAAAACTCCACTGGAAAGTATGTCAACCAAAACAGGTTTTCTAGTTTTATCACAAAATGAAACATTTCCAAAAGCAACTTCCTAGCATTCAAACAACTTTGAAAGATTGTTTGTTTTATAAATGAAAATTCCAATTTAGAATTGTATTGATTTTGGATCTTTGTCACTTTAAGTTCTTCCACATTAGAACACACAAGAACCAGTATTTGCACTTAGCCAAACTTGCCAGGAATAAATAACAAACTAAACATTATGTCTCCTGCAACTTATAAAAAAATAAACACCTTCATAAATAATATATTTATACAATGCAATTTGTATCGAACAAGTCACCCTGCCACCAGCGTTTTCATAAAATGTACTACATGTTAAAAGATAAATCTAACATGCACAATAAGTAAACCATGCATACCGGCATGCATGACATGAGCAGCATAGACTGGTCAGTTCTGTCCATTCTATAGTAACACTACAGTTAAGAATCGTTCCTGCTGATAACCCTATCCCACTGCTGCACCCATTATCATGACCTCTGACCTTAATCATCTTGTACTCAAGTAATTGACTCGGTGATTTCCTCCACTTTCCCTGGTAAGATTCTCCTCACTACCAGTCTAATAAATACCTGGTCTCTCCTCATGTTGACTGATGACCCTTGACCTTTGTACAATTCAAGTACCTTTCAATATCGTATCAGCACACTGTCGTGCTACTGTCATTGGCAACAGGTACCAGAGGTGGTGATGATTGGGAAGAAGTTTGAGCAGTCATCTCGACGCTTCCTTCAGAATTTCTTTTCTCGCTCTTATCCTTCTTCCGTTTCTTCTTCTTGTATTGTCCACCATTTGTTGACCCTGCGCTTTGACACTTGGCCTTAGATGGTGGGTAGGGGTCAAAGTGTCGGAGGACAAATACATGATCTGTGGACATGAGTTGGAACTCGTACGGTGGGTTAGTGATGGCATAGCGTTTGGAGGATGGAGTCGTAGTCGACAGTGATGAATCACGGAATCGGTAGATCCCAAAACAGAGCATACCATACTTTTTAATAGCCCCAATAAATAGGTCACCATACATTCCTCCATCCTGTGGTAAAGCAAACAACCATTTCAGAAGAGTTACAAATTGAAAATTACAACAGATAAAAGAGCCTAGGAAATTTGAAAATGGTCTAACTGCTATCAGCTCCTCATATAGTCATTGATTGATAAATATCAATTAATCGATTGGTAAGTTGATTAACTAGTTGATTGATTGGTAATCCGATTTTATTGATTGATTGATTGATTGATTGATTGTTTGATTAGGTCACACAAAATCATGACAAAGACTTTGCACTAAAAGAAAAATGTCTCTGAAAATGTGCTTACCCCATACTGCGAAAGTGGGCCATCTATAAGAGGTATCTGTGCCACTCTACATCGATCTCGATTGGCTAAGAGATCAGGGGTGCTCAAACCAGGTTTCATATCCCCTCCTTCTGCTAAGATCTGTTCTAGTTCGGGAGTGGCACCCCCTGTAATCAGAGTTCTGATCAAGGTCAGCGCATTATCGTTGAAGTAAGTCTGAAATAAAAAAAAATAAATTGGTATTAACAGAAAAGGTTATTCACACATGATGAATAACTCCTAATCCTTCTCTATGTCCCGGGTTTCATTTGACTTTATTACTGTCTTACTAGACTTACAACGAAATCAATAATTGCAACCCGGAGATGAAGATGAATCAATGAGGATAACACTTTACTTTTAATACACTGTGCGTCCTTCTCGGACTTTGCCAAATCACCAACTGACTATCACAAAGTAATTTTGTAAGATTATTTTCAATAATATTTACAAATAGAATTCTCGCGCCTGTAATACGCCAAAACAATTATACGCAAAGTTCGGCAACAGAGGGCGCTAATGCAGCTAAGCAGTGTGCGTGATGTAAATGCATAAAGTTCTTACATCACGCACGGCAGGTTAACTTACACAGCAGGTATGGCGCAAAGCACGCGCAAGCCGACCGCGGCATAAAATAGGTACAATTTACTAATAATAATCAATAACTAATAAATCTATAAGCATATAATCGATCATTGTATAATTTCACAACACTTCAATGCCAACAATGGTTAAGTCCTTAAGTTTCATTACAATAAGTTCTTGGTCATGTCAAGAGTGGGGAGGAGAGGGAAGGGGCGGAGTCTCTTGTCCACTTACAGCACTCATCAGAGAGTCAAGTACACTGACAGCAAAGGCTGTACCACAAGCAAAAGGCTGAGTTAGGTAGAGTTCAGTGTTGGGATCATCATCATCATCTTGATCCAAGAATTGCACGTTGCAGTCGTTCACTAGAAAAAAAAAGGAACATACACAAAAACCCAACTGATGACTAATTGAACAATCTTTCAAATAAAAAAGTGACATTAATTGTTGGGTGTCGACTCCACAGAATCGATTTGATAAAATTGCAATGGGGAGCATGAAACAACTTTTAAGAGTTTTTTTTTTTTGCCACAATGAAAGTTGATCGTAACCTCCCGAACAAAGATATTGACAAAATAAGGAGACCGCCAACATTAGGGCTGGATAGCTCAGTTGATAGAGCGTTGGTACGTTAAGCCGGTGGTCGCAGGTTCAAATCCCACTCCAGTCAATTTTTCTTTGTTCACCCCAAAAATTGATTTTTAAAAAATGTATCCAGTCAGTTTCCCTTGTGGTTTATTGCTTGAAAATTCAAAAAAAGTGTACCAACTTCTCAATCTACAATCTCGAGAAGTCACACCTTCTAATGGCATTGATTACCGATACTTGGGACTCTCAAGGATCAAATTGCTCAACTGTATATCCATCAGTTCAGCATGATACAACAAGTTGTCTTGCTGTTTCTCACATTCTGGGCCATCTCTTTGGAACAGCCTGGGAGACACTTACTCTCAATTTAAAACAACTCTTAAAACCTATTTATTTCTCAAATCATAGCTGTGGCCTTTTGGTTGTCTTCAGGCTTTTTAGCAGAGCTCTTGCAAATTGCGCCAGGAGTGTCATTCTTGACAGACATGGCGCATTAGAATTGTCCATTATTATTTCACGATATCACAACAAGCAAAAGAAAGATCACATTTTCCTTTGTGCCCGCAACTCCTTGAGTTGGGCTACGTCCCGTAGCCTTAGACCTCGAGGGTCTTTCGCAGGATCCTAGCTGTTCCCAAAAGTGCCGCCTTCTGCAGCAGATCTACCCTCACAGTTGTGCCTATTTGATCTAGATGCTTCTCCAGTGCCTTCGGAATGGTGCCAAGTGCTCCAACCACCAAAGAGACTACTTTCACTTACACCTGCCAAATTTTACGATGTTCCCTGGCCAAGTCCTGATACATCTGGATCTTTTCCATCTCCTTAGAAGCTACCCCTACATCACCCGGCACACTTACATGTATGTTGATGAGATTACACATCTTCTTCGTCTTATCTGAGACTACAACATCCGGACGTATATGTTCTATAACGTGATCAATCTGAATGCTGAAGTCCCAGAGGATCTTGACCAGGTCAGTCTCTACCTGGAACATGTTCATACCACTTGGCATGCACCTGGACACCATACTTCTTCTTCTTATTATGTTTGCTAAAATGAAGGTGGGATCTTTGTAAACTCACCCAGTTCCGTTATCATGGGGACATTGGCTCCTACGGCCGATCCTCTCCTACCTGCATGATCCGTCTTTGGGCTTTCCATTCGAGGTAGTTGCATTGGCATAATAGCTGTCAGAAGAGTTACCAAAGAAACCCAATTGTGAGTTACAAGAAATGTACGAATGCTTAGAATGCGAGACAGTAGTTTGGTGAATCTTCTCTTTGCATCCTAGGCATTCCTTCTCATAATTTATTAGCATCTATACAAGCTTGAAATCTTTGAGCATTATTCAATTAAATTAGGTCATTTTTAAGCAAAAAAAGCAACGCTGACTAAAACTTTTAAAATGCTTTTCTATCAAAATAGTTATTTTCTTGAGGACTCATAATTTATATGCCATGCCAAGCAATCGTTGCATATCAACAAACAACAGGTGTTAACATTAATTCATTAATTCAAAACTTATCAATCAGTAGTGACTCTGCTCTACACATTACCAGCGCATTTCTTAAAGTACACATCGTGAGTTACTATGAGTAATGTACGTGTGCTTTATATCACTAACGAAATGACAAGGACGTGCCCAGTTTGGATGACAAGTGACCTCGGGTGACATTTGACCTTGGATGACCTTACAGTCAAGGTAAAATGATAAGGATAAAAGTAATAGAATGAATATGAAAAAAAGTGTGAACAGATGAAAAATATATATTAAAGTGAAACTTCACCTCTGAATATCAGAATTTCAAGAAAGATGAAAGTAATAAAGATGTATGAGAGAAAATTGAAAAAAAGTTCCCTTCAGTATGATTTAGTTCATGATGCAACCCTACATCATGTCCAATTCCAATGAAATATGATTCTTTGATGATTGGCTTTAAATCTCCCAATACTACCTTCTTTGGTACTTGGTGCCGCGTCCGAATCAAGCGACTTCGGCTACGACTAAGGACGCTGGCTGCAACGACAACGTTGAAGAATAGGACTTTTCGGCGTTCCGGCCGTAGCCACTTCCGAAGCCGTTCATTCGGACGCGTCCTGGCTTTAAATCTCGCACTACTACCTTGGTGGTCATCT
This sequence comes from Marthasterias glacialis, assembly GCA_911728455.2. Classification (NCBI taxonomy): domain Eukaryota; kingdom Metazoa; phylum Echinodermata; class Asteroidea; order Forcipulatida; family Asteriidae; genus Marthasterias; species Marthasterias glacialis. Next base: position 6,446,444 of record OU452237.1, on the reverse strand, counting down.
TGACCATTTTGATTTGGCCTCATTATTGAAACGATCAAAACAAGGTATGATTCAGATGTCTTGTTTCCTTACTGCATCGTCTTTGTTTTGGAAAAGGTCAGCATTTATTGTGTTGATGGTTAATACACACCAACCGTGGTATGTGCGCATGAGCATGCAACTGTGTAAATTGGTTGACTTCATTTAACACTCCCAACAGAACCATGCAGTTTAAATACAATCCATGCACTTGTTTTTTTCTTCTGATTCCAAATCGATTTCATTCAAACTAGTGAAGGAACATTATACAGCAACCACAGAGTGATAAAAAACTTCAGTCCTGGCTCTCCTACATGTACCAAGATAAATTATTTGTAGTGAGTTTAACATAGAAACAGACGATCAAGAGCAAAAGAAATCAACAGCATTCACAAACAAGCAAGACAATGTATGAGAAGAGAAGGATGGGTTCAAGACACAATAACAATCAGAGAAATCAAAGATGTAGGGATGGGGGTTCTTGGGTTGGATAAACAAGGATCCTCTAGACAATAAGATAGGTGGAAGATGAAGAGTGTATACAACAAAACAAAAGAAATAAGCCAGAGAGAAACAGTCATGCCAAGGTTATGTCACGGGGTTTGACAGGGGGGGTTTGTCCACAGTGTCAATCACCATCACTGTCATCGGTTGACTTCAGCACATCCTTGTAATCCGATGGTCCTCCCTGCTCTTCCTGTCTCTCATCCTCTTCATCAGATGAAGATCCAGGACTAGCATCTCTCTCTGATCCCTCATCTTCACCTTGCTCTTGAGCAACAAGGAGGCCCACGGAGTCATCGAACATCATTGCCTTCAGATTTAAGGAGGCTAAGATGGTTTCTTTGTCTTGAAGACTCTGATCTTCTGAAGTGCTGTCATTAGCCGAGAGGATGACACACATATCGCATTGGTTTACGTTGGCTGCCCGTAGGTCTGCTCTGCTGAGTGGTGAACCCTTCAAAGAATCAATCAGTTATCAATTAACCACAACCTGTCAATACAAGTGGTTTCTCATTATGAATTATTGGAGAGTACTAGTACTACTCAAACTGTGTTATATAACTCAAGGGGGATTCTTCTCAGCAATAGACCTTTATCATGCTGCAACCATCTTGGTCATGTTCCCTGTATCTAATAACAGTAATGTATGATAATATTCATTGTACAAAAAGGAACCAGACTATTTGCCCTTCCAGCCTCGGTTTGGTTACATTGGTTTGAATGAAAGAAAATCAAGATGGCCGCACCATGATAAAGGTCTATTATGACATGCTAAACACAAACTCTAGGCTTGGTGATCCAAAATTACTTGGAAATGTCTCGGCAATGTCTTGAGCTTATCTGGCATTCGATTCATTTACCTATAAATATCTACAAATCACCGTGGTAACTTACATTCATGATATAGACTTTTGGGAAGTTCTTCAACGTCTCCCACTCTCTAACGATGTATTGAAGATCTCCCAACAAGACAATCGTCTTGAGCTCCTCCAGATGAAAGTTACTTGCTCTCAGTGGCATTACAAAGTTCCTCATCCCAATAAGAGGTGAGTTTCTGTGTCCAAACACGCAGACCACAACATGACCAGACAGGTTAGTTTGTTGTGCCTCTTCACGTGTCTTCAAGCAATCAAGAAATAAAACAAGAAATTGTCAGAACCATCCAGAAATAGCTTAGCACAACTTTAAATCGATTGTTTGATTAGCGCATAACGCAACAGTAGTTATCATGCAGTAAAAGCAACGAAGAACGAGACTCACAAATTGTGAAAAAACACCAACAGATACACACTGTTCAAATTGAAAAATTAACAAGCCTCCATTTTGGAGAAAACCTGAAGATTTGGAGGCTACAAAAAAGTCATTAAAATAACTCACCAAGAGCGCATAGGCTGACGTTCTTTCTTTACACCAATGGAACATTCCAGTAGAATCAAACTGATACGTGACGTCCCCATCATTGGAATCAGGAAGGTGCTTGAAGCGTGGACTTACCCTAAGATTAGAAGATTGTCTGTTATTACAGGAAATGGCTGCTCCGATATACAGACATCAAGATCACATTTCAGAAAAAACTAAATGGTAACAATCTACCCGCAATATCAAGAATACAACAACTCTATCATCGTTTTGTGAGTTAATATCAACATATAAAAAAAAACATGCTATTATATAAAGTAAGACCATAAAATCAAAAGCTTCAAATACAATGATTGATTGACTGATTGACTAATAGTCTGAGGTCCATCTGTACGTTTTTTATAAAACGGCGAAATAACAAAGTTGACAATTATTCAGTCCCTCGGTTGCCATGGTAATCTTTGACAAACACGCTTCAAATGAATCCTTCGTCTTCCATAATAAAAATTATCATAAATTAATAATCCAACGTAGAGTACTGCTGGATTGAAGTTGCATTAAAGCTGCAAACAATCTTAAAAGGTGCTTCTTCAGAAAAATCATGTTACTTTTAGATTTAGTGGTTTTACTCCCAACATTTAAAACTATTTTCTTTGGTTAAAAAAAGGTCTCCTTTGCAAGTCATAACTCAAGTAAATCTCAAGGGGTGGAATCTTTGTCAAAACACTGCTACTGCTGAACGTTTAAGAAAAGAAGAAGCCAGTTGATAGCCTTCTTAGCTTCGTCCCACTTACCTACTGGTGCTGAGGATTCATGTGCAAGGGAGCAAACAGGTCAGGCAGGGAGAAAATGAGGGAATAAAAAAAGTTAATGTTAACTTAACGTGACGGCAAAGAAAAACCACTGTACTACATGACATCTTCAAAATCAAACCAAACAATGTTTCTGACAACTTTTAACCACCCACAAATCCATCATATTCCAACTGTTGACACACTACAGCATAGCCAAGCTATTAGTTTTGCATGAGGCTAGGCATTTTGATTCAATGGGAGACGCTGGCGGCAGCAGACACAACGGTCCTTTTTGACAGTTCTGAGCGTGCGGGCACATGCTCAGTATTGCGCACGTAGTTCTGAGCGTGCGCACTACTGGTGAGAACTGTGAACAAGGAGCGTCCAAAAGTTTCCCACTGAAGTTCATCATTTGCTACACCGTGTGTATTAGGCCAGGCATGTTGATGAAATCAGAGTTCATTATGTGCTGCGCAGTATGTTGGAATCTGGTGGATTCAATAAGGTTGGGGGGTTGAGTGCTGTTAAGGTCAAGGGTCAAGGTCAAGGGTCAAGTGATCCCAATACCAGTGAGTGAGAATGAAATATCGCATCCACTAAAACCACCACCACTGATGATGTGAAGATGATGCTTGCTAGGGAAATGGTCACAATGGAAGAGGAAGGAATGATAGGAAGTGAAGTTAGGTGGTTAATCTTTGTGATACAGGATTGATCTTGTGTCGTCTCCATGCCGTACCTCTACACCCTGGACTTAATAATATTATTACCGAATACTCACAGCAAACAACCTCTTAATTTTACAGGAAACTCTGACCGCAAGGCATTTACCATTGGGTTGTATAATTGGGTTTCTTTTGGGAAGTTCAAAAGTTTAATTAGCAAATTTTGATTTGACTAATAGGTTTATTGATAAAAACAGATGTCCTCACAACCAAAGGCCAAGTTGAGACAACTTTTTATAACTATGATAATCATAATTATGTACAAATGAAAACAGGTTGCGTTATCTTTAAAAAAAATTACTTGCAATCAACGTTTGAAGAGGTACATGAGGAAAAGTATGTTAGTAAAAATAAACTTTTATTTTAACCAGTTGCCGTCGGGTGAAACGAAGCGCCTTCGGTCCGGTTGATCCAAAATTACAAAATGGGATTTTAAGACGGCTTCCGTTTCCAGGCAGGGGAAAACATTTGCGTGTATTCACATCATGCGGTTTCAATTGGTTAAATGCCACCAAGGTTTCCCTTACAGTCAGTTTTAATCAATAACCACAGCATCACATAATCCATTATTATTCAAAGCCTAACAAGACTTGACTTTTTTCTCTTCTCACATAATAACATTACTCATTACAAACTTCTTTATAATAAATTATTGATCAAATAAATAAAGGAAGAATACAAAACCCATTGAAGACTCATCTTCAAGCATAGACAAAAGAATCATCTTAAGAAAAGAATTGCTTAGAAGGATGTGTCTGCTAGATTTAAGAGTACATCGTCTTTCATAAATTCTCAGGTAGAAAAGTTGTTAAAATCCAGAGTTAAAAGATATCATTGGATTGGACTGGGTATGGTTTGATTTACCAAAAAATTGTTTTACAAAAAAACAAAAAAAAAACAACTTTTTTGTGGAAGGAAAAACTTTCAAAAATGGAACTGCATGACAAGTTTTGTTCAAAGCTGACTATTTTGCAAAAGATTTTTGAATGGCCTCAAGTTCCGACCATCAGTAGAGTTTTTGAGAAAGACTCTGCTATGGTCGAAACGTGAGGCCATGAATTTTTTTGCATTTATACAACAGGTCCTTTTGGTTGGTGAGCAGTTTGCAAAAGCTCATTCTATTTTCTCAGCTGACTGTTTTGTTAATACTTTGTGGACTTGTTACAAGTTGGCTTCTAACTTAATGACTGAATTGTAGATACAAAAACATTTCGGCTATTTGCAAGTAAATTTAAACTACCTAAATTCTAACTGCATGAGTGAATTATACGATGCAAAAACATTCCGGCTATAAATTACCCACAAAGGTTTTTATAATCTAGAAAAATCTATTGAATTAGAGTGCTGGGGAAAAAGATTTATCTAGCTGTTCCTGTCCCATGGGGAGATTCTAATGACTACATTGTAGTACAAAAACTGCGGTTAATAA
>OU452237.1:5816615-5836615 GCA_911728455.2 Marthasterias glacialis | reverse complement strand
AACTGCCTAATCGGTTTAACGGAGCCGTCAGTGCAAATACTGGGTTAACGACGGCTGTTCAATGAACGTGAAATATCGCTGTGGTTTAATTAGCTAATTTAAAGAGGTGTTAAAAACACCAGTGGTCATGCATAGGAGCACACATAATATGTGGACTCTTGTTTTATATATTTTTTCCCCAAGTCAGAATAGTTCCGTAAATTTGTTATTTAGATTTTTACCCGAATCGGAAAAACCAATGTCTTGCGAACCTATTGGGGAATCCGAGAAATCAAATACGGTACAATACATATTAATATGGTGTGGGAATACGGGAGCTCGTCGTTAATGCTCTTGCCCAGTTTCTTCCATCTCTGTATGATCACGAAGCGTCCAAAAACTCAAATCTAAATTCGTTTGACTGTGCCCTACTTGCCACGATGCAGGATAAAATCTGTCCGATATACATTCAAATAAGCAATCCTTACGCATTATAAACCCGCATCATGCCAGTTGACAGCATCCCTCGTTCTAGTAATAGTAGGCTAATGTATTTCTCCCGTACCAAACACCGGTCATCCATCACGTCAGCGTGAGCAGATTGGATAGTAACGTGCCGTTAATTTGTATAAATTCACGGGCAGTAAAGCGGGCGCGGGACCCGGCCAAATACGACGAACACGGTGTGTTATCGCCCAGGGACTTCGGATGCGTGTTTGCGCAAAGATCAGCTAAATTTCCCCGGCCGAAAAAAACCATATTTTATTCAAGGATTTTTTATTATTCGGGTTGATTGAGAGTTGCTAAAATTCACAGGGAAATGAAATTGAAATGAAAAAAAAAGCTGGAAAACAAAGTTCAGAATAACAGTGCGATCGGGTTGCAAATTAAATGTAACCACTTCAACTGGTGAAAAAATATATATCAGCAAAAACAATTTACTTTTTAGCATTCAGATTGATAGCTGGACATGGTTTTATGTGCGGAGAGCAAATTAAAGTCTGATAGCGTAGAGGCCCCGTCTCTGAACGAGTTCTGAGATTTTAATAAAACTGACTTTTGTGAAGGAGACCGGAAGACGCAAAGGGTGAGCAAACAGATATTGATTAAAATTAGTGAAGTCAACTGATCATTTGAAAGTAGAAGTGTACAAACATTTACATTAATTTGTTATATTTTTTACAGTTAAATGGATATTTAGCTGTGAAGTGGTAAGTTCTCTACCTAACAAGATTTTAGTGAAACTGTTGAAGGTATTATATTAATATGGTTATTGATTATGCTGAGAGAGAACCGCAGAATCAAATAGCAACATTTTTTTTAATAACTGTACATAGTTTTAACATCTGAAATGGTCGGCAGATGGAATGCAGGCAGTTAGTCGATCTGTTCTTCATTCACGCAACGCTTCCGAGTTGCAACTCAATCAAAATGCCACACCAACACAAACAATGTATGGATTATGCGGACAAGTAAATGGGTCATTGTTACCCAACTCAATGTGCTTACCTCTTCTTACAAACAGTCGTTGAGTTTCACTTCAACTCTAGGACTCGGCAGTGTCTTGGTGTTCACCGACGGCCATTGTACGCCGATCCATGGAGGTTAAGGACCACTGGTTTAAAGCGAGTCTGCCTGGCTCAGTGGCGATGCCCAGGCGTTGTGTACTAGTATCAGTGGACTGGTGTTCGTTGACTGGTGTCTGAGGGTAGAAACACCAAGTTATTGTGACCGAAACGAAGGGCAAGAATGAGCGAAAAACGTACCGTGCACAGAAAGCCACGTGAGGAGGTGGAATCTTTGAGCCTCATGGTGCGTGGTAACGACAGATATGTCAACTCGCTTTGTGAAGGGCGCCACCACCGGTGGTAGTGTCACGCGCAAGCGCAAAGGATTGTGTCTCAGTATGTTTTTTTTTTATTAAGGAAGCGCCAATTCGTTTTACTCATTGCTGTCCACTTCCCAATGTTAAAGAATATGGAGTACGGTGGCCGAAGGGGGACATACATTTAGCCACAATATTTCAACATTCGGACTTTAGAGGACGAAAACACTATAAATAAACAAAATTAATAAAGAAATAAAATACAACTGCACCCCATGCCTTGCATGTAAGTCAAGCGACGGCTGTTCTTGAATACAAATCTAATTTCAAACAAATAACCAACACTCTTTTAGAATCTCGTGAAGTATAGAGACTGGAACTGTGACAACAAGAGATCTCAGCCCCCCCCAAAAAAAAAAAAAAAACAGAAAGAGAGAAAGAAATTCCGCATCAGGTTAATATTATTACGAGTCGTGCATCCACTCAGCGAGTCAGTTGGCTGCCTGTCCTCGTCACGTCGCCGAGAGCTAACGGTTTAACATCAGCCTAAATGACTTGAGAAACACGTTGACATGTAATAAACCACTGGCGCATCCTAACGCATTAAGCTCTGCCGTCCACACGTCACTGGGCCCGGGCATGAGTCTTCGGGGTCGACACGCTGCTGTGCGGAATATACTCGCTACACGTCCGTATCGCGCATGAATATTTCACCAAGCCAGATTGGTTTCGCTCGGTTGGCCCACCGAAAAGAAGAAAAAGTAAAGGATAAAAAAAAAAAAAAACGAAAAAGGAGAAAAAAACCACGAGCGGGACAAGTTGCGGATCACGTGATCACATCTTGGTAATTACTGCTTGCAGTCTGTTGCAGGATACGTTGCCGTCACCGGTCAGACAACTGTTCGAGTATTATGAATTGTATCAATTTTACGAGCTTCAACTTGAGACGTTGCAAGAATCTCTTGGCATTGCATTTGTCTCGATTTAAACAAGATTTAATTAGAAAGGTATTTTTAAAAAAATGTTTTAAAACAAACACACACTATTGAAAATTGTAAGCATGCTGACGGGAAGAAAAAACAATCACGACTGTGGATTTATCTCTCACGACATAAAACGGCCGTTGACACCAGCGCATCTACCATTGGTTAGTTCATAGAAGGGTACAAAAAAAAATTACAACTCGAGAGCTCTCGGCATCAGTGGTACATCGCCGCTGTCGGCCAATAACGCCACCGGCCGGTCGCGTCGACATCATCTAAATCCCATCCAACGCTAATCTAATTGGCCCTGAGCCACTTACACATCATAATTTAATATTTTGGCTTGGCTCTCTCTGTGTAGTGTTGATCAATTCCCCATTTTGTTCGTGGATTACTACACTGGATGCTTGGTTAGAACAGAAGGTATCAGCTGCAGCACCCGATGCTCCTGCCGTTGAAAACGACGAGGGCACCGCCATTATGGAGCATCAGATGGCTTTCAAGGTGCGTCGTCGTCGGAAAAAAAAACCCAAAACCAAACCACCTCTCATTTGACATCTGTTGTTCCATGAGCTTGTTTTAGACACAATTTAAAAATAATCTCAAAATAAATCACATGAGATATTTATATATATATAATTTATGTGGTCGATCGTGGAGCAGCACTGACATCAAGGACTATTTGATATAATAAGTTATTGAACACCATAAACAAAAAACAAAGAAATAAACAACAAAGACAAAATAATTCAAGTCTAAAATTAAAGGTAGTCTAAAATTTCGCAATACGACTGAGAAAAACAAATTATTTGTCGTTGTCTCCAAGCTCCATTAACTTAATAAAAATACTATATGTCGTGAAATTTCCAACTGACGGACTGACATCGAGAAATCGTCCCTACACTTTGCTCTTATTCTTACTGAACTAAATCAAACAAACGTGCTGAAAAACCTTGACGAGACATTAGCCGTTTTCTCAGAAACACAACCATGTAATTTGATGAAATAACCACCACAGGTTGCATGAGATCTTTGCTGAAAACAAGAGGAACATAATGGATTTTGCTTCTACAAAAACAACTTATACGAACAAAAAAATAAAAATAAAGGGCCACAGGCACTTTAGTATAGTAATACTGTTACATGTTCTTTTACAATTTAACTTGAAATAAATGTGTCAATTGGTACAAAAGGAGTGATTAACTACATTGTACTGTCAAGAGGCAGTAAATTTCCGTGGTGGATAAAACCTTGTAGTGTCTAGACCACTAGTCATTTTGTTAATTGCAAACTAAGAAAAGTCATTTGCATACTACGTGGGCGTTAAACCTGAACCGCCTCACGTGCACTTGCCTCGCCCCCCCCCCCCCCCCCCGCGGTACGCTTCATTTACCTCGTCCCCCCATCAACAAATCACAGGCAATACAACTTTATTGCCGGGGATATAGCCTGTACTTTTTTGACAAATTTGACTCCAAGGTCAGGGAATGAGATTGAGAGATGCAAATCGATGTCTCATTGACGGGAGGTCGACGTCACTTTTCAATGTCGGCCGGCTGTTGTGTGCGGGATGCAATTTTTGTTCACGACTAAGTTTGTGTTTTATGAGGCCAATTGTTTTTTATATTTTTACGTAACAAATGTTTGCAAACAAATTCGCTCTCAGGATAACAGACAACATTGCAAATTGGATAGTATGTTGGCTGGAAATAAAACCCTGCTAAGCAAGGATTTTAATTATTTCGAGTTCACATTTTAGGCACAGTGAAAGTTTATGTCCAGGATTATAGATGGATATAAAGTGTAGATGGAACAACAACTAATAAACTACATTAACAAACATTTTCGTTTACATTGCATATACAGCTTTATTACAAAGCATTTTTAAAAGACACAAACACGACAAAATACAAACAGGTTTTATTTTCATCCACGAAATAACCTTGTACGTCATAATGACGTCAAGAGAATAAATTAACATACTTCATTTGTTTTAATATAAACCAAAGAAAACATTACAGCATCGTCTTCATTACCTATGTCTCAAATTTTTAGCTCAATGGAATTACGTGGCAAAGACATACTAATTATGAAAAAAAACAGCTATTTACAAAATAGTTACATCCGGGTATCTTCTAACCATAGACTTCACCTAGGCGGTCGGGCAATATCGTACACTTACGTGTTCCAGCCTAATAACGCATAGTATTTAAGAGTCAGCTAATTTCCTATTTATACGCATAAATAATAACCAGGAACTGCAGCAAATTTGCTTCGAGAAATTGTCATAATACACAGCATGACAATAAGTCAGCCTTGCTATAATGGTATATTCTGTAATTCAATTTCTTAATGCTGAATAAATACCATACGTTTACAACTCAGCTTATTAATTGAATATACACTAAAAATTAAACAGAGAGGATTCATTACGTACCCGTTTACTTATCCAATTACGCATGCGCACTTTGACGACTTCCTTCGCAGGCTTCAAAATAATTGAAGAACAGAAGAAGAAAAAAATACAATGAAATTTGGACAACTGCTGGAATTGGATACGTTTCCACGGCAATGAAGGCCTAACAGTGGAGAAAATCACTTTCCAACATTTTAGAAACATTATCTTATGGGTATAAATTTCGGTAAAAATAGCATTCATAACACAGTTGCAGTTTCTACAACAATAAACACCAAATGTTCAGCGTCGGGTTGGATTTTCTGGAATTCCATTTTTATTAAAGGACAGTTAATTTGCATGCTAACCATTCTTTAACGAGCTAGGGTACTATTACAATATATTCATAAAGGAACTTGAGAAGGTGACGCTTGCTTGATTATTAGTATGCAAATGAGCAATGCTTCTCCTGCACATCATGTATGCAGAATGGGGAACGAATATCGAAGCAATACTGAATTGTGTATTGAATATTCATAATGAATAGTCAGAGAACGATGAAAATGAATGAACCATTGAATTTCAGTCTGAGAATCATGATGACAAATAAACAGGTTCATTCATATTCATAAGCTATATTCCAAAACAAATGTCGACTACATTTTGGCCTTTTCCCCAAGTTTATTCACAGTTCAAACACTATTTTCTAAAAGTACTTCGTAAGCCATAAAATGTTTTGACACGAAAATAACACATTATACTGTATGCATCTTACTGCAGTGGGCCATATCTTTAATGAATGCGTTTATAATGACAGTCTCTTTTTAAAAGGAACAAGTTTGAATGACCGTAATTTCAAAACACAAGGTTGTGATTAAGAATTTCCCAATTAGTTTTAAGTTTGGAAGCCAGCAGTTTGTTTGTTCACGGCCACGCAAATGAGTAAACATGCGAATATTATATGCAGCCCATTAATTTGCCTCACACACAGCCATTCGATTTTCAAAAATGCTTTTTTTTTCAGACACGACTGATTGTTGCTAATTGACAATTGATCTAATCACTCACTCATTAACATCGCTTATCTTAGCAGACGGCTGTTTTATTCAGCCAAGTGAGTAAAACATGCATTAAAAATAACAATAAAAAAATAACAATATAAAAACAAGTGTGCATGCAACGCATGTATCATCAACTAACTGACTAGTTGCAGCATAAATTTTTTTCTTTCAGAATTTTTTTTCACAAAAATCATGGAGACGTGTTTTTATTAAATTGAACATCATTTTATGTTACAATATTCCCAAAACTGCTAAAATGTTGGTAAATTTCTATACAGTTTCTAATATTTTTTTTTAAATGCCCCTTATTAAAAATGAAACCTCAAACATTGCGAAAATGTGGGTCTCGAAGTCTAAACTGGTTATAAATAACCAGTTTAATCTAAGTACGATTATCTAGTTATCTTTAACTGGATTGTCCAACCCGATTAAGATAAGTTAGACTAACACTAACTCAATAACCTAGTTAGCCCAACGATGTCAATAAAGGAGAAACTGTTCCATCAGATCTGAAAATTATGAAGAAAAAAAAATAAAAATACTACTAGTAGTAACAAAAACAAAATATTCATTAAGAAAATCGAGACCCCCCAAACAAAAAACACATAAAATTTCTTTCAAAGCAATTTTCATAGAATTGTTTTGTTCCCTTGCAATGTTATGACACTTTCTGGGTATGTGGATAAGTAATAAGTAGACACAGTTGTTAGCAAATATATGTGGGTAGAAATGTCTCCGTAAGGCCTAGTCCAAGGTCATACAGCAGCACAGTTTAGCTACATACATATTTATTTACAACCAGTAAAATCTTTTTCAAAAATTAGGTCATAAACTTGCGTTAGAGTAAGTTCATGGTTTTATTCTAATAACATTGTATCACTGCATTTAATACTTTGTTTGGTGTCACAACATGTATTCGACTTCTGGATTTTGTTTTCATATTTCATTTTCGAGTTTTATTCTTAAAATTTAACGTAGTATCACGTGGACGAAAACAACAACACTTCATGAATAAACAGATAAATCTTTTAAATATAATAAATTGTGTTTGGTAAATATTTCACACATAAAAATAACTGTGAATTATCGATTTGTAGTTTTGGGAAACGAAGAGTGGCGCGTAAGAGATGAAAATGTTATACAACGCCCAGCCTTGGTATCGACACTGTATTCGAATACGAAGTTCGAATACTTGTGTTCGTTTGGAGCAATACCGTGTCTTCTTTTGTGTCGTAACGATTAACAGTAATCGAACATTAATATGTTAGTAACGATGGTAGTCGGTATGCAACTTATGAGTTTCAACAAAAGGAAGGTGTCACTTTAAAGTTGAGAATGAAGTTAATTTAAACATTTTTAAACAACACTTTGTGATTTTTTTTAAATAAAGCATTCTACATGTTATTTCATTTAACAGCTAGGCGTTTGAGTACTCTCATATTATTAACAGGCAATTCTAAATAAAAAACGAATCTTTTTATTTTTATTTATTATTATTATTTTTTTGTTAATAATTATACAATTGACGTAAAAAAGATTTCTGGAATTCTTACACTCTTGAAGCACAAAATACCACAAAAAAGAGGAAGCAACGATAAGAAAGATGAAACTATGGATGGGGGTGTGGGTGTGACTCTCTAGGTTACCTAGCAACCATTATATGAATCACGTGACGAATGGTCGTCACGTGATTCATATAACGAAAACACACGTTTCAATTTCACGGAGCTCCCAGGCAGCGCAAACCAAGTTGCTTTGCCAAACAAACAGCTTGCTAAAGAGCTGGAAAAGGTTACCAGTCAAAATAATGTGTAATGTTTAAACCTGTGACTGTTCCCCCGCTAAATACGCTAATCAGATCAGTTCGAAGAGCACTACCTCTCTGCACTGTGGCCCAGCCTATGAAAATGGACCCAATATCTATGAAAACACAGCAACAATGGCCCTAAAGAAATAAATAAATACAAATTAAATCCAAACACAGGTAAACAAAAAAACAAAACAATACAAAACAAACAGCACTAATAACGTCATCATAATTTACATATCAATAAGTTCATCCACGTATATAAATATAATCAAGCTATAAAAAAAATGGAGAAACAAAAAACCGAATGATTTTGGCCTCAAAAATTAAACTTTTTGTGATTATTTTTTTTACAAGAGAGTTGATGTAGGTATTAATTTCAAGCTACTAAAATGCATATCAGAATACTCATTTGAAGACAGGTTTTTACCTAATTTGCTCTTCAAGCTGTTTCTTACATTTAACACACTTTGAGGCGTCCTCTTTTTAGATATTTATTTTCTCATTTTAACTGAAATCTTACCCTAGTCACTTGATATTTACAATTTATATAATCGATACATTCGAGTTGAAGGCCAACCGCAACGCCTTCAAGTCAATATTGGTTTGAAAGCTGACAATTAAAAAAAAATTAATAAATAAAATAACAAAAATCATTATTTTTTTTTTTTGGTCCGTTAAAAAAAACCACCAAAACATCCAATATTTCATTTTATTTTAAACACTTTCAGAAGAAATAGTACATACATATGTTGCTCAATTTATTCATTTTTGTCTCGGCATTTTTTTTTTTTCTAATGAAAAAGAAGAAGAAGAAAAAATGACTTAGTCCTCAGAGTGATTTATTATTGTTATATACACCTGTTCTCACTTCCAGCTCCATGACTTTTCTTTTGCAAGCCACAAAGCTTATAAATTGCAAAACAAAATAATTACTGACAATTACAAATCATTTTTGGAAAGAGAAACGTGTCTACATCTGTCTGGGAAACCACTCCTCTTTGAAGTCATTTTTCTCCGAAATTTCATCTCGACGCTAATATCTAGAAAAAACATTTTATCATCCAGGTTTAGCTAGTAAAGAATAGGCTCTATACACTTATAAAATATAAATATAATGGGTTCATATACAGACAGTAAAAGGGGGAGGGGTTTCAAACTGCTGAGGGGGGACTACTTTCTACGACATCCTTTAACCGATCCGCGTAGTGATCTGCCTTTGGACTCGTCGTTACGTTATTCATTGCGTCGGTCTTGTACCCGGGACCCACCAACGGGTTCTCGTGGATGTTGACGTGGTCTGGCGATCTGCTGGTCGTGACGCCGTTGAGACGCCCTCTACCTCTGGGCTGATGTAGTGGCGACATGTCATGTGTGTAGGGTGAAGTGACCCGAAGGCCTGGGGAACTATGTTCATCCCATGTATAGTCACCGCTATCATGATCACTACCGCCGAGGTGGTCATGTATAGCTTGGATTTGGGGGTTGGGGACGTCGATGATATCCCCGCCGCTATCCGACCCCTCGCTCTCACTCCCCAGATCGCTAGAAGCACCTTGGTGATCGACGGGCAGTGTGTCCGGATCCCCTCTCCCTTCCAATGAAACATCAGAGTTATTTTGGGGTTGTTCTTGCGTCACTTGCTCCTCTGTGGGCACCGCTGCGTAGCCGTTCTTCCCCCCTTTCGTGGGTGGGGTACCCTCTCGGCTGCCTTCATTCGGACTCCGGCGAGAGTGGATGCTTGTTTGCGGTGACTGGCGTGGCGCGCCACTCACACTGCCGTTGTTACTCCTCGTCAGAGACCCCCGACCTAGAGAGTGGTTGCTGGATTTACGAGCTCCGAGCGTGGGCTCCGATTCCATGTTGACAGCCGCCTGCTGATTGGAGTTACGATAGTACTACAAACACCAACAAACAAAAAGCAAATTGAATACCAATAAAGTGGAGGAAAGCTAGGATGAAGTAATGGAGGAAGCCCGGGGAATGGTAGCGTGTCGTGGCACAGCGGTTTAGTGCATCGGACTCAAATTCTGGTGGCTAAGTCAACAGGATGTGGGTTCGAATCCCAGTCATGACACTTGTGTCCTTGAGCAAGACACTTAACTATAAATGCTTCAAATAGGGGAACAGGCAGTTATGTTTGTCTCGCAACGGGTTCATTTACCTCGCCCTGTTCTTGGCTGTGCATTGAAGAGACTTCCCTTTATGTCCCTCCATGTCTTGTTTCTGCGCATTGGGGCATGTTTCTATCCCTTCAAAAAGTAGCCCACACACCTCGAGTGGCCTTAGGGCCTTGTGATGGGCGAAAAGTGGAGGCAATGGAGGGGGAAATTCAGAAAGACAGTCTGAGAGGTTTCTCTTCAATTTCCCCCTCAATCTTCAAAATTGGCTTAAAAAACAACAAGTGCAAATCTTCCCCACATTGAAAGCCAACGTCTTAGGATACTTACACTTGTCAACTCGATGTCATCAGCGGGATAAGTCCCACCTCCACCTCCTCCTGACGATTGTATTGAAGCACGGAGACGCTTTGCATTGGACTGCTCACGAAGCATATCTTCTAGCTTCTCCCTTCGCTCATTCTCCCGTGCATTTCTTAAGACAAGTGGGAAGACATCAAGAAGTTATTGAAATAAGATAAACACATCGTAATGAGTTAAACAAATTATAATAATAAAATCTTAACGTTTAATATTTATATACGCAAATTTATGCAAAATTGGCTTGTAATCAGAGTTGCATGCCACAAAGGGTTTCTGGCAGATAGGGTTTGATCTCTCAAACAATTTCTTAAAAGAAAGGGCTCCGGGATAAAATTCAGATACTTTAAAATTTGAATATTTTTTCAAACGAATAGATATCAGTTAATTTATTCAGTAAATACTTATTATTCATTTTATATTTAAATGAGATGACCAACCTGTTTTTGACGTAGACGATGATGACGATTCCGATGACGATCAGCATTGACACAAAGATAACACACATCGTTATGACCATCTTGCGAGAGTTCTCTTGTGGAGCTGTAATGAAACATGCAAATGATATTCATTAAATGGTACTCATACCATGAATATTTATGTTGAAATCCTCCAATGAGAACACTGCATTAGAATGTTTCATTAACGGAAGTTACAAGTTATTCAAGGCTGCGGAAGGATTGTTAAGAAGGATTGATTCATCACAAAAATTACCGTTTTTGAATATTCAATGAATAATTGAACATTTGATAAGTAATACTCGCTAGAGTTTGAGCTATGAATAACTAAGAAGTTGAGAGTACAAAAAATAAATATTCAGTAGACAGGGGCTGTTTGATGAATATTCATTAAATGTAAAACACTGGTTGCTCAACAAGTGTCCATAAAATGGCTATTCATCAGATTAATATTCTTCTTTGAATATTCATAACATTCAAGTACTGCCGCCTAAACTTCAATTATAATATAAATAGACATCCAAATGAGATGTTGCTTGTATACGTTCAAAATAATTCATAAATTTAGTTTTCAACAAATGTTTGATTACAAAACATACCATAGCTCCGTTTTTATAGACGAAAGCTGCATTTGAATTGCATGAATATTCATGAATATGAAATATGAACAACTACAACTATTAAGATACAGGGAGCAAATTAAAATAATTGCAAGCTAAATGCAGAAAGATCGTTTTATACACGACCTCCTCGTTGTTATGCAATAACATGCTACTAATACATAAAAATAAATATAATATAACATGTACATTTGTAATTAACATTTTTTTTCTGGTCTTCGTCATCGAACAAAATTCGAATTCAATTAAATAAATCTGACAGCACCGTCTTGAACCATAAAATGGTGCAGCCATGTTTTTTTAACAGTCAAATCAATGAAATCAAACCGAGGCTGAGAAGAAAAAAGAATGGCCTCTTAATTACCGCGAAAGTGTCAATACAAATAACTGTCGATAAACCTCAGTGACGTCGCAATGGGAGACTTTTGAACGTTAGGTGGCAGCAGACTCACCAGGTTAATTGCCACCATTGAACAATGGCTTTACCTGGTAAGTCTGATGCCACCTTGTCCTCAAAAAAGTTTCCTATTGTTTGGATTAACACGAGTTAAGTCCACCGTCCACGTCACCACATTGAGTTTCATGGTGAAAATAGCCTGGTCTCCCTGTGATTATTAATGATGTAATATAGGCCACCCGACCAAGATGGTGGGAATTGAAACCATCCTCCCCTTTTTAAATATGAACAAAGGTCTCTCAAAAATATCAAACAAGTGTTTCTCTCCAGTAATCCTTTCTTGAAAGACTTCTATTTTTTCAGGACTACATTTGCATCAAGTCCTTTATTTTTTAAACCTTTCGGTTCTCATGCAAACAATCTCAAAAAACCCAAGACAAGTGCTGTATTAAGAGCGACCCACTTTGGGTTGTCAAGTTTACTGCTCAAATAAATCAAACAGATGCAGCATTCTTTTCTTTTCTGTTCGTAACTTGTGTGCCATTTGGAGTTCATCTCGTGTTCGAAAGAATTTATCTTCCGTATCTTACATTTTGCCAACTCTCTTTATCAATTGTTCATAACATCCTTTCGCATAAGCTTTTGCCAAACCAAGTTTGACCCATCAAAGTTTACCAAATTGACCTTTTTTTGTCGACAATGGAATTTCACCTTCAACAGTCAGTATTAATATTATCAGTCTACATATTTTTGCGAAGCATAGAGGAAATCATATTAATATCTTTTGGATTGAAAATGTCTACCTAAACTGACCAAAAGAAAATACTATATTAAGGTTACCCGTAAACCACGCCCACTGTAGCAACATTCAAACAAATCGAGTTGATGTCACGTTGAACGCTATACTGATGATGCGTTTACGGTGGGCGTGGCCTAAGGTGGGCGTGGCATTACTGATATAGACCGGTGCATAATAGCGCAGTTCATGCAAACTACTAATGGCGGACATCCAGTCATTGATGCTCATGCATACTCATTAGCACATGATGGAGCATAACAACGTACCAGATAACATATAACGTTTGACTCGGTGGGAGCGATGGAGAATTGGCGTACCTAGCAACAACAACAACAACATGACATGGGTTGGGGATGGAAAGCTGGTAACCTGCTGTAAGAGCATACCTTACACAATGTTACATGTGGAGATACACTAAAACAAAGCAGGATACCTGGATACTTTCTAACAGCATGCCGGTGTACAATACACAGCGCCCTCTAATGACACTTTTACACTATACTTTTTTGAACATGCATCCGTCCGATGAAGTGCCGAGATCTAAGTCTATTACTATTTCATACTATATGCAGGCATGGCAGGTTCCATTAATCTGGAGGGAGGGAGGATGGAACATGAAACATGCAGTGTACCTGTGGGGAAAATGGAATGGTTGGTACTTGCATGACGTCAGGCACAGTGACAACCAACATATCAACATCCACATGTAAACATGCAAACATCGAAAACATACTTTAACATCATCACACGATCAAATAAATAAATCCCTCCAAAACATTTTTTTGGAATAAGTAGTAACCGCACTCTCACATAAAAACATTATAGTACCGTTATTTAAAACCGCGACTTTTGTTTACAAAAAAAAAATCAACACTCACAGATTTTGACAGGAATTTTCACAAGGGAACCTTTAAAAAAAAACCTGATTTACAAAGTATACCAAAATGGGTTTGAAAATGCTGGGAATTTTCCCTTTTTGAAAATTTTGGATTTGGTTTCTTGATAACTTTCTCTTCAAAGTCTCATGATGCTCCATGCAGAACGTGCCCATACCAAATGCCTTGATTTGCATGAATTGTTAGCTCAGATTCAGAAGAAACCATCAAACCCAAGATGGAGAAAAATTAACACTAGAGATGTATTTGGAAATGCGCAAGTATGAGTAAAGAACCCTTATTCTTAAAATGGTAAAGCTGATGAAAGTCTTTGGTTAGTGAAAAATGACTGATCAAGATGTAGAAATTAAAAGTTTCTGACATTTTGAATGAAAACCACTGCAATCATTACAAGGAAGATGTTGTCAAGAAAAGAAGTTTTTTTCTCAAGTAAAGGAATTTTAATTCTATAAAGGAAAAGAGTTTTTTTTTCCTTTTCTTTCTCGTAAAGTGCTAAAACAAGAAAACAGGTGACAGTGACGTCAACAAAACCAACACCAGGATCTCGGTGGGAGTACAACGAGAGGAAAGGGGGAAAATTAAACACCTCCAAAGAAAGGCATGATGAGCAGCGCCCTCTTGTGGCGGGTTTCAGGAGAAAGGAGGACCGGTGAAGAATGGCATGTCCCAAGAATGGTTTGATGATTGGGGAAGAAAATGGAATTTAAAAAAGCTCACACTTTTTTTAAAGAAGTTTCTATTCGCCCGGATTTGTGGCAAATTGGCAAAGGTTTTCTTTTCTCCTAAAATGTTTACAGCATTATGAAAAAATAACCAGGAACTGTCAGCCGCTGAAATGGATGATAAATTAAACTTGAATGATGAACAAGTTACAAATTCAATCGTGAGAGAAACTCAGAGATTTCCCACAAGACTAAAACAAAATAAAAGGGGGAAAAAGGTTGGTGAAATTTAATTGTGGTATGTACAATCACGTTTACCACAATTAAATATTCACCTGGTACATTTAAAATGAAACAAGAAAAAAGATAGGAAAAAAAAGAGAAAAAAAACGTTTCGTTTTAAATAAATGCAGATCAACTTAACCATCAACAGCCATTTGGGACATCCACAAGAGGAAGAGGGAAAAACAAACAGATTTAGGACTGAAGCAATGATGAAACAGCTCCCTCTAGTGGCAGCAAGGTGACAAGATGCAAGGAAGTGCGTGATTTTGTTTTGTTTTGTTTCTTTGATACTGGGCACGTCATTTGCATCTACTTACTTCCCGTATAGCCTGGTTTCACATACTGACATCTCGTCCCTCCAAAGTTTTGGGGACAGCTGAATAAAACGGCAACGTAAAAAAAAAAGAGGGGGTTGGGGGAAAGGAGGAGAAAACACAAGATGTTAATTTGCATAAAGAATGGATAAGACGGGACGCTGGTGTGGCATCCTCCACGTGGGTACTTACTTGCGTTGGGGTGGGGCGGTGGGAGCGATTTGTACTGGCAGCGTTCACCCGTATATTTAGCAAGGCAACTGTGAAGATTTACAATCAGTGAATAATAGAAGGAACGATGATATATACATATATAAATATAAGTTGTATAAATGTTACGAAGAATGGAATGATTTCTCTCACGTACTTGACCAATTTTACCATACTTTTGACCCTTCACCAAAGTTGGCAGAAGAAAAAGAAAAATCAATATAAGTGGCTGAAGTTACGAGCAAATTAATAATACAGCCAATGGATATATGCCTCTTTAACAATGGGAAACCTTTGAAACGCTAGGTGGCAGCATACTTTAGGTAAACATCCACTGTTCAAGGAAATAATGTGCTATCTTCCTAGACGTATTTCCGTCAGAAAAAATAAGTCCCTTTCTATATCTACCTTTAGCTTCTCTAACAGACAAAAATGAAAGGTATACAAGCAAGAATTTTACAATAAGACTGGTTGTTGTAAAGAGTACGATATCGTATCGATAACAAAAAGAAATGTCACATCTCAAAGTGACTTAAACGTTTAAAATGGATCCATTTTGTCTGCTGCCACCTAGCGTCTCAAGATGTCGTTTTGACTACTTATGACACCTGTGACGGTTGACCCCGTGTCGTGTCTGTAAAACACAACAATGACTATTTTGTGTTCTCTGGTCTTGTCGATCAAAACAAGAGAAAAATTGATCAAGTTTCAATGAGATAAAATCAGAAACACAAACACACACACAAACATCACTTCATGGCTATGTTATGTTCATAATTAAACCTGTATAAAAGATTAGTCGATTATTAATACAAACTAAAATTGAAATAAGACAAATTGATATTATACAAAAGTTTACTTTCGTCTGAAAGAATTATCAGTTATAATTTTTTTTTCATGCTCTCCGAAAGAAACAGTAGCTCATTGTTTCCTGTAACAATTCAAGTGCCAAATCATGCTGTTAGATTTTGTTTCTGCAAACTTAACCTGTGCAACGTTATGGGTTAATTAATTGAGTTAATTAATTTTAAAAACAAGTGGAAAAATAAGGAAAACTCTTCCTCCACGTAGACTATCCACACACTGTGAAAATCTACTTCTTTTCGAATACAATACTTCTGATGAGCTGTTTGTATACACTTGTGTCGTGGATAACATTTCTTGCATAAAGTTTTACGAACAGATAAGTTTTATTTAATTGATAACAATATACAAGTTTACCCTACCGACGTCTGTTTATATGATGCGAGTGGAACACGTTTGGTGACACACAAGGACAACATATTATGACAATCTGATGATATCGATTACGGTATGTCACAATGACGTAATATATCAAACAACTTAAAATGTATTTTTTTTTTTTTTTTTTTGGGGGGGGGGGGATAAAACCCAAAGAGCACAACTAATAGTTAACAATTTAGGAGGTTTGCTCAATTTATTTTGTTGTTTCACTGCAAAATTCATATCCCAAATTTTGATTACAACTTTTTGTTTTTGTTTTAACATTGCCAACGTTTTGTTTATATATGTTGTGTTTAACAACATACTCATTTTGAAAAAGTGGTCTTTTGTCTCTGGTATAATATTAACATCTCTTTTATGTCAATATGAAAGGATTCTCTCCTTTTTACAGTTTTATTTTCCCCCATAATTTTGGGTTTCTTCTTTTCGAGAGGGTTACTCACTTGCACACATATTCCTGCTTTGTTTCGTTATAATTACATTCTCCACCGTTCAAGCAACCACAGTCCAGGTCTGGTTCCAGACGCTCACAACGTTTCCCATGATATAGAATGGGACACCTGCCAATCAGAGTATAGTTACTGAAAACATCCAATCTCTTGTTACCAAGGCAACCAATTGTGCATCACCTAGAAACCACTGTAAGTGCCCTTCTACCAGATTTGTCCAAAAAGAAACAGCCATTTATGACAAAGCTCCATCAAAACAATATACACAAAACTGTTTTTTTTTACAGAAGCGAAGCAAAACACGTACAAAACACAACAACAACAACAAAAAATCCCCGGGGCGGTAGTCGACTCAAGATCGATTTGACCCTGGTCAAATCAATAATCAATATTGATTTCCAATTTCAGTTTAATGGTGACAAAGATCTTTCGAATGAGATTCGTTGTTTCTTTCCCAAATAAAAAAAAATGGATTGAGTTCTAGATGTTTTTAGCCGGGGGCATTTTTAAGCGATGGATTTTTGCGCAAAAGACAAAAAAATTCAACAAACTGCGACTTCACACCACACATGTAACCAAACATATCTTAGAAATCAAAACAACACTTTTTTAAGACAACTTTTACTACCACTGAAAAGCAACCATATATTGAAAACAGAGAGAGTGGGAGAAAAGATTATTTTAAAAGCAGGAAAAAATGTTTGTGTTTAGCTTGGAAAGAAGGAATGTCAAACTCATAATTATGTTGGATAGAAAGATGAATTTCAAGGAAATTGTTATTGTCATAAATGTTTTGAAGTTAATTATGTTGAACTGAGATTTGAGTAATGTTTTCATGTCGATGAGAATGACAGTCTGAAAACTGAAAATGTGGAAATTTAATTTGTATCTATTGAGAGGAACAAGAAAACTAAGAATGAGACGCAGATGTTCGAATGAATGTAATTATCAAGGAAAGAGGTAATTTTGATTTTTTAAGAGTTCGGTTTTTTTTTTATCTACGTATGAAATTTACAGAAACGTTTAGTCAAAGAGGGAAACATCTACACGGGCGTGTGTCTACTTCTAAAGGTGTGATGTCAAACAAATGGTTGCTATGGAAACGACTAGCAGATTTTCCAAACTATATGATGAGATAGGAACATCCAAGATGTCGTCGTCGTTTCCCCGCAACACTTTCTAAGGAACTTTTGTTTTCGAGATTTTAATTTAAAGGTCGTGGGTTCGGGGATAACAACGCCTATATTGGTTAAAGAAGAAGGAGTTTTCACTTTAAAATGGCGTTCTTTAAAAAATGGTTCTTTATCTATTTTATGTTAGTCAAACCTCATTAATGAGTAATGTGTTATTTTTTTAGTAGATATAATGTTTTAATTACGTCTGGTTTAGCAATTTCCAATTCACAATTAGTGCAAAATTCAAACAAAATCCACTCCAGCGACGTCACTCAGCCACACTTAAAAAAAAAATGTTTAAGCATGCACATTTAAATATTCAGCAACATTGTACATTTTGTTTTGCAGCAGCATGCAAATTTAGACCATGCAGTGGTGTTGTTATTGGTCCATACAGAAATAAATATTTGCATATTCATGACCATGACAAGCTGTGAGGCTCCTGACCAAGCATACGATTACCGTTCACAAACATTATAAATAGGCTAATTGATAATACATTTATTCATTTATGCACAAAACTTGATTTAATCGAACTCTTATTTCAATACAGAAACAAACCTGAAGTTGCTTTCACTAAATAATTATTATAGGCCCTAATCCATATAAACCTTCCAATTTTGTTTTGCATTGGATTTTAAAAATATCAAAACGATTGTTGGTTTTTGTGTATTGAATTCATAGTCTTTACAGCAATCAATTCCATAATTAATTGAATGGTTCATTTTAAGGGGACACATCGCCTTCAGATCCCTTAAAATTTTGCCGTTAGGAATTGCTCCTTATCCTTTTTAAGAGTTGTTCATGCAATAAAACACCTACAGTGTGTTGCAATTAGTGAGTAGAGATCTAAAATAGGAAACCATATATTTTGCCTCTGGAAATACAACCGACGGAACCACACTCTACTTAGAAACATACCGTCCGCCATTTTGTGGAGTCAAACATTTGGTTTCACAAAAATTGCGGACCGTGTTCTGTCACGAAATTAAACCCCCCAAAACAAACAAAAAAACACAATTTCAAGGGATAGGTGAATAATCATATTCTACTTTTAAAATACCTTTCCAACCACATTTTAATAGCCCAAAAAGCGCCCAATCTGAAGGCAACGCGCCCCATCAGGTACTTCAGGTTGTGTTTTTGTATTAGATTAAATTAAAAAGGTTAACCGTGTCTCATGCAAAAACAATTCATAAATCGACAATAAAATACGGAATATGAAGGGAAAAACAATTCAGAATGGTGACACTGATTAAGGGAGTAGTGGAGACAATGGGGGTGGGGTGGGTGATAAATACGGATGCTAGGAGATGATTTGAGAAGGTAATGAGACTGGATTGGATAAGACGGAACGGTAAGACGTGTGGATGATTAGAGTTTACAAGAGAGAGAGAGAGAGAGAGAAAGAGAGAGAGAGAGAGAGAGAGAGAGAGAGAGAGAGAGGGAGGGGGGGGGGTACAAAGGAGGAAGAAGGAAATCGGGGGATAAGAGTGTCTTAAAGAAAAGTCCCCAGTAACAAGGAAGAAAACCATAAAAGCCGCCAGACACTAACAGTGACAAGTTTTCTTTCCAAGAAAATGATGTGTCTTATCCATGAGAAATGAAGATGGCTTGGAGATGGGGAAATTTTGAAGGACAAAAATGCACCAACTTGAGGGGGATTGGGATAGAAACAGAGGTGAAAGGGAAGATGAAAGGATATAGAGGGAGAGGTCGAACAGAAAGATGTTTTTTTTTTCAAGATGCTCCTTCAAGACATCTCAACGATGTCTGACGGTGCTGTTAGTCTTACCTACAAGACGGTTTCATTATCCCTTTCAGGAGTATGCATCCGCCACCGTTCATACAGTAGTGCTCATATTTCGGCCCACATGGCTCTGTGTGGTCATCCATTATGGCTGGTGAAAAAACACAAAGTTGATTCTCAAAAGTCACTCAACACTAATACAAAGGAATA